>CAXIVR010000003.1:36176159-36518659 GCA_964035755.1 Teleogryllus oceanicus
AAGAAGAAATACCGAGCGTTTTTAGAAGTGCAATAATATTCATTGTAATTCAATCACTCTATTTTATAAATACTAGTCAAATTTTTTTTAAATTTTTTAAAAAACCCAAAATTAATCGCAAAGTAACGTATTTACATTAAAAATACGCATTTTGAAAAAGAGATTTGAAGGGGGGGAAAAAAGTCTCACTAAGAATATGAAAAATCTATCGCCTCACGTAATTTATGGACGGCCCCTAATGAAATCTGCATCGTAATGAGTATCCTTATGCAACTGGTTGCATCCAACAAATGACAGCATTATACAATGGGAGTAGAAAATAGTTTCATATTAAGTGTGTGAAGTTTCCGTTTTTTTCATGATTGAGATTGAGATTTTTTGCCGAGACCTTAGGTCGAGGCAAAAAGTCTCAATCGAGACCATGAAAAGGGCGGAAACTTTACATACGAAATATGAACAACATTTTTTCTACAACTTCATAAAAATATAATACAAATAGTTTTGTAAACTTGTATTGGAAAAAGAAGCCTGGCACTCCGGACAAAATAGAAATGCATTTTATAGGGTCATGATTAGTTAAGAGTATCTTAGATAACAAAAATTCTGTTTATTGCGCTTTGGTGAGAAAGAAAGGGCAAAAAATACTTTTTTCACCGTAACATGATAGTTGTCTTGGCAACGATCTTTTTTTTAATGGCGATTAAAAAATGACGACGTTCACGAACTGTTAGCGATGCAAAGAAGTTGTCTTTTTTATGCAGTTGTAGAAAAATACATATATTTTAGATTCGTAATGAAAGAGCTCTAAATATTGATGTTTTCCTGAGGCGCGTTGGCTCGCCGGAGCCTCTAACAACGGCCTCCTTGTTCGCAGAGCAAGGCGTTGCTGGACGTGACGGGCAACCCGCTGGGCTGCGAGTGCAACCTGCTCAAGTGCAAGCTGCTGCCGCCGCTGCTTTGGGAGGTGGCGGCGCCTGCACGCAGGAGGAGGCCCTGGCGTGCGTTGGCAGCGAGCGATCCGGCGCCATGCTGCAGCACGAGGACGAGGACGAGGACGAGGACGAGGACGACTTCTTCGGCCGATTCGAGGACGACCCCCCGCCCGACATAAATGCCGTCCTCGTGCCTAAGGTGACCAACATTAAAAAAATAGATTTTTATCATAGGTAATACACGTCTGGATTGGAAATTTCCAAGTAGCTCAGCGTCTCGGGAATTTATCTTGGAAATTTCCAAAGCACAATGGAACTTAAGATTATTTCATAAATGCAATTATCCCCAAACAAGATTCAAAATGCGCCAAATAATTACCCTGAGTTTCGCGATCCAAATATACACGCCAGCGCTTCGTATGATTTACGATTCATAAATCTCACATTGTGATTGGCCAGGGACGGGTAGTAAGGAAAAGCGATATTGTGCCGAGCGACGTTATCATCGTCTTGTAATATACTCTTTTTATTATTATTATTATTATTATTATTATTATTATTATTATTATTATTATTATTATCGTCATTACTATTAACTGCCACCGGGTCATGCCCAATTACAGTTCAAATAAATGTAAAATGTAAATTAATCGTTGTACACAAGCATAGTTTAACGCCAATAGGGTTAATTTCGCGAGTGGAATAATCAAAATACACACGATTGTTACACACTCCATTTCTCTATCTACATAATCATATAATTAATTATTGATAATTAATAATTAATGATAATTATTAATTTAGTCATGTCATAAAACTTTAAAGAGAATTTCTAATTTTTAGTGATATTTCAAAAAATCGCTGGAAATTGTACTATTCCACGATTCAATCACGAATAAGCTAACGGAAGGACTAATGAACACAGAGCAGCAACAATGAGATCTCGCTGACTGCCACAGGACACCTCCGGCGAGGAGGAGCCCATGCTGCGCCCCATGCACCTGGCGTTCGGCGTGAGCGGCGCCGTGCTCTTCGTCATCGTCATCTTCGTGTCGGTGTGGCTGGCGAAGCGCTGCCGGCGCCACGAGGACGACGAGGACGACGACGACGGCGGCGAGACGGCGGCGCTGTCTTGGAGCGTGTACGACCCCGAGGAAGGGCTGGTGCGCGCGGGGGCGGGGTCGCGGGCGAGCGAGGGGCGGCCCCGCTCCGCCTCCGCCCGCGACTCCGTCCTTCGCCGCCCGGGTGACGCCCCCTCGCCGCTGTACGCCTCCGCCACGCTGGACCGCCGCCGCCGCACGCTCTCCACGCCCGTGTCGCCGGGCAGAACTTGCCCGCCGCCCCACGACGTGCAGCGGCGCAGCGACCTCTACGGCTCCCCCGCGAAGCCCCCCGCCATGAACCGCCGCAGCGACCTGTCTATGCCGGCCTCACCGGCGCTGCCTGGCGAGGTGGATCGCCTCAATGAAGTCTTCAAGCCAGTCTCCTTCTCGCCGCCTGACATGTACGGTCGCGGCGACCTCTCCAAGCCCGCTTCATCGGCGATGTCTGACGACGTGCATCTCCGCAGCGACCTCTCTTCGCCTCCGCTGCCTGACGACGTGCATCCTCACAACGACCTCTTCAGATCACCCGCGCTACCTGAAGGCATGCATCGTCACAGCGACTTCCTCTTGCCGGCTTTTCCAGCGCCACCCCACGATGTTCTCCACCACAGTGACCACTCTCTGCCGGCCTTCCCCGCCCGCGGGAGGCGGCCAGTTTCGGGGGCGCGGTCGGGACGAGCCCGACAACCACTCGTAGCGAGTGGTGAGACAGCTCTCCGCGGCCGTCCTGCCGCTTTTGGCACCCGCCTAAGTTCCATTCGCGCTCACGAACAATCACTAGTGATTTTGCACCGCGTGAAGTACTGTCACGTAACCTCTCTTTGAACATGTGCGCAAGCGCGGACGCCTATATTACGCTAAAGTGATTGCAGGAAACGCTATTCCACTAAAATTAGTAAGTGCAATCACGTCGCTTGTGTTGCACTGTAAACTAGTCTTGTAGACACGTTGAATGGAATTTGTTCCTAACTGTGGCGACAGAGAGTGCGGCTAACTTTATATTCCCATGATGCAATATCATGTTGATGGCATTAATCGGAACATTTAATTTCCTGTCTGATAATAGTAATTATATTTATTTAATAATATAATAATTATGGAACGTGGACAACCTAATTTAGCCACAGTAAATATCTTCGGTTTGAGGTCTCAGGATGCGGTTTGCGCCAAGTTGTTGTAGTTAATGAGGAAAAATTACATATTTCGTTTTCTAGTTTATAAAGTTTTAATTTTTAAGATATTTATTCAACATAGATTTTTTGTAAATGGAAGAAATGTTTTTTACAACCATCATTCTAAAGTACTCGAATAGACGAATACAATATTATTCGGGAAGAAACTGTGGGAAAAAATGCTTTCTTCATTTTCTCAGAAGCTGTTTTCCGCGCCTTACTGCAACAGTTATCCGTAAGGCAAAAGGGGTCTGTTCTTCGCTGGCACTCCGCTCTTTAGATAGAAATCAAAACTGATCTGAAACTGAAATCAAAATCTTCGAGTTTTTAATGTAAGTAGTAACTACTCTTGTTTGTATTGCTTTCTTGCATTTATCCCCTACACGAACTTCTTTTGTTTACGTATTGACTTGAAGCAAAATGAAATAATTCTTTGGGTAGGAAGAGAAATAAAATGTTCCTAATCCACAATGAAATTGATCAATCAATTAACATAATCAGAAAGCGAACAAATTTACCCTTAACTTGGATTCACTGGTATGTATTAGAATGTAATATGAGTAACTGATTAATTAAATAGTTATTTCAACACATTGTTATTTATCTAGAAGTCTAGAGATTTATTTCTTCGTTTTTGGTGGAAAGTGCGTCTGTTCTTGCCTGCGCTTAGTTTGCACCTTTCTACCTCTCCATGTGACTCGCTCTCGCCCGTCAACAGTGCACTCGGATGAGTGTACGCTAAGTGATCCAGAGATGGACCCTGTCGACAGCATGCAAGTGACAATGATTAAAACACTTATTTAACAACTTAAAATCAATTCAATATGTTATAAATTTATCAAGATAATTGTAGATTTTGGGTTGGAACAGCAAGGGTG
This sequence comes from Teleogryllus oceanicus, assembly GCA_964035755.1. Classification (NCBI taxonomy): domain Eukaryota; kingdom Metazoa; phylum Arthropoda; class Insecta; order Orthoptera; family Gryllidae; genus Teleogryllus; species Teleogryllus oceanicus. The sequence goes on from CAXIVR010000003.1 coordinate 36,180,248, forward strand.
TAATATAGTCAAGTTATAATTTTAATGAGATTGATAGTAGAGACTGATAGAAGTTAGTTATTTCTTTTACTATCTTCAGATAGTCACTAGAAAATAAATTATGAATGATTAAAAAAAGACCACGACACGAGTTAATTCAATGATCTCAAGACCAAATTTACATTCTAATATATACGAGTGAGTCCAAATAAGGTGTGAATTTATTCGCTTTCATTGGTCTTAAAATGTATTTAATTGTAGAATTGGAACAAAAAATGTATTTTCTTGTTAACAGAGTTAGTAAGAAAGGTTTCTTATCTTTTAAGCCAGTACAGAAACGGATGGATAAGTAAGCAGGAGAGCGATGGAAGAAAGTAATACAAATAAGTATAGTAAAATTGAAAACACGAAGTTTTAATTACGACTTCTACCTAGAAAGCGGGGCGCCAACGAATTCTTAGCGCCTCCCGGACGTCTTGAATAACTACATACTCAAATAAATGACCAGCATTTATTTGATGATATGATCATTAAGGTTATGGTGAGATAAAACTTATTTATGCTTATTGTTTCATGGATAATGAAGGCGAGTGTGGGAGCGAAGTTCTTCAATCGAAAGTTTTCATTTTTAATGACCCATAGTCTAATATAATGTTTAAAGACTATTAATGATTTGAAATTGTTGAGTACATTGTCTATACATGGTGGAGTATAAACATGTACAATGTCCTCCTTTTCATTGAAATGTCCTCTGGTGGGAAAAAACTTTCTGATACCCCTGCTTCTGAGGAAATGTAGATTCCACTTCTTATGCAGACCCTAGTGAAACTTGTTATTTTTAAGGCATATAAAGCGTGCTAAAACTTCAGTGAGACGATGCTCAAGTAATCAGATAAATCTTTGAATGACACAAAGGAAACATACTTCCATCTGACCGCATCAGCTACGAATGTATCATTAAGTGACTTATATACGCTAGTCAGTAAGGCTGTCTAAAAAATAGTGTGCAACACACGTGGTAAAAGTGATTTCATTTGCTCGAGGGATACGCCACTCGGCCACGAATCGCAACGTTTCCTATTCGCAAATTAAAATTTCACTTTTCCCGCTCGTATCAACAATAACGATTCTTTCCCAAAATTAACAGTCTTTATATTATGGTATTCGATTCAAGTCCTTGTATTAAAGTTATAAAATAGATAACGAAATATGTTATTTCCCCCATCATCATCAACAACTTTGCGCAAACCGCAACCTCAAACCGTTTCTAAGAGTTTTACTGTGGCCAAGGTAGGTGGCTCACATTGATTAGTGATCATCTCTTGTCTGATGAATGTGAATCATCAGGACGAGGCATTACAGAAGTTAAGTGCACATACTGCCGCCAAAGTTCGAAACACAACGTTGTTCAAAAATCTTTTTACACTTCTTATCTATTGTCTAATAAAGTTTAAAGTTTAGACTATTCTACGAAAAAAAACTTTCTATTGTACCATACGAACATTCCGAAAAGAACTTCATGAGAGACTTTCGTGATCAACTCCTCTAGCGTTTGTTTACGCCTTCAAGAACGTCCCAGTGTTCGTTCATCACTCTCCATCGCTTAGAGGTCACACGTGAGGGTTTTGGCATCGTGAGTGACTCCGAGTGTTTCCTATCAATGGGATGTTTCACGTCCCGCCGCACACAGCACAAGACGCTCTAGTCAAACTCAGACGAACGTTTCTGAAAGTTATTCCATGAGCGCTTCACCAATTTGCCTGAAGTAGCGTCGAGCGATGTCGTCGAATTTATCGAAGACTTAAGTGTTTTGAATATCGTGAAGTGATCAATCAAATCACTTATACATTAATTATCTGCGATTTACCGTATCTACTAGTCCTTTTATAAAAGTGTGAGGAACAGAAGGAAAGATAAGATATAGAAAACATTTTTAATGTAGTACTCGTACAATCGAAGGTACATGATTTTCATCTCATTCATTAGGAATTAGTTAAGGATTAGTGAAACTGAATGACAGTGACTAAGAAGAATCCAGAAGACACGTCCATTATCTGTATTTCCAAGAGAAGGAGGTGGTATTTGCATAAATATGAGTCTTCTACGTTTTCTTCCACAATAGTTTGGTGTTTTAAGATTTCCATGCCCATCAGTTCCTTCTCAAAACTGATACAAGAGAGCAATCGAATCATTAGTCGCTTATCAACTTTTAGATAAGACATAATCCATAAAAAGCGTTATTGTCGTTACATTATCTAGAAGAAAACCTGTATTATCTTATATAGGTTTATGTATATTTATTTCTCGTGATCAATCACGGATCATCTTTTAGTCATTCATTTTATGAGGAAACGGGATGAATGTGAATGTTATTATTTTGAGCTCTGAAGATATCTACCCAGTACACAATGGTACCCGTTGGTCGGAAAAATATTAATAATTTGTTTCTTTCTAATGGTTAGAAACTAAAAAGCCGAGCTTTACTCACGCTCTCGGAGTTCATAACAAAAATTAAATGTAAGTATTGTTTCGAATCCCCTATATATGCAGTAGTACTTAAATAGTGTTCTAATGTATTAATACAATACTGCAATCAATTAATAAAATGTTAATATGTTTTCAACATTTGTTCTATACCATTCTCTTTCAATTTATTTATTTTGCACCAGTATAGGTAAAAACATGACTTAAGAAGGAAAAAACATTATTAAAAAACCAAGGTTCACCCGAGAGTGTAAAGAACATTCAGAGTACGTTTTCTTGAGCTCTCGAAATCAAAACCGAATACTGGCTGAGATAGCTCAGGGAATAATTGTTGCCACAGCTTTACACTGCAGTGCTCTCAGTCGGAAGTCATATGGTTCATACCACTACATGTGGTTCATACCACTACCACACATGTCGGGAGACTAGTCAGGAGCTTAGAGCTTGTCTCGACTGGGCCGGTGCCTCTGATACCGTGTGGTAAAGTTTCGCAAGCCGACGTATAGGTCGGCGCCGGATATCACCATCCACAGGGTAGGAGCAGCACCACCACACCAGGGGTACAGCATGCACTACATGTACAGGACTAATGACTACAGTAGTTTACGCGCCCGGACCCAGAAAATAATCAATAACAGGCACACAAAATAAAAGTTGTCAGAACCAAAGACTTGACACATGTATCTCCATGTATGTCAATGCGCTGAATCCAAATCTGAAGCCAGTATTGCGCCACCTCCTTCCAGTTTTTTAATTGCGAAAAACCACGGTGAAATTGTAAATTGTATATTTCACGTTTTTTTCGCGATGTAAAAATGGAAGATGGTGGCACAATTCTGGCCTCAGATTCGGATTTAGCGCGTCGTCATACTTAAGAGAAACATGTGTCAAACCTTTGGGTCTGACAACTGTTTTTATTTTGTGTGCCTGTAATCAAATCAATCGAGTATTGATTACAGTCAGGAAAGCCACATATTTACACAGTACGTTTTACATTTCACATCCATGTCTACATATTAATTTAAATTTTGTTAGGTCTACATTGAACATTTAATGTAATTTTAATCATTATTTTGTGTCACGTAAATAAATCATATTACATCTACTTCGTATATCTCCATCATTGTACAGTATTATTACGTATTTCTCTGGTGTACTTTTCTGTCTGTTAAGGGAGCTTTATAGCGCAAATGTTTTCTTTTCTTTGTCGTCAGGAATATCCTGAACTTTGGTCGCACACTGCTTTCATTACGAAATAAATCTTACTTCATACCTCCCACGATGGTGACACTTGATGATAGACGTGCTATCTTCCAGCCTGTGTGAAGGAAGCGTCGTATCTTCTTTACCTTTTGCTATCTGAACTACCAATATGTTTCCAATTATAATACATGTTTACCTACGAAAATACAATAACTAGATAGTGACAAAATATCCTATTTCGAAATTGCATTATTGTATTTACGTCTCTACAAGTTCTCTTCCGTAATTACCATTGTGTTCAGTGGCTAAGTTCTACAGAAACTTATCGTTCATTACGGACGATAGCTAAAAATACCAGCCATAGGAATTCGTTTTTAGCTCGTAGGCTGATAGAACACAAAGAATAATTATTATACATGCCCAAAGTAAGAAAAATATCTAAAACAATTTGTGCTTTTTCAAAAGGAATAAAACAGATTTTAAAAAAGTAATTATCGATTTAACGTACGTAGGTACAAAATACTTTTATTATTGGTAAAAAATGATGGTTTGGTAAACATTAAATTTATTTTCTTCAATGCATTGTGGTTACACCATAAATCAGACAATTTTTCGAACATCCCCTGATTTTACTGAAACACTCAGCTTTAAATATCTAAAAGAAAAAAATGTTTGCTTAACTTTTTTTTCATTCTTTTAACTTAGAATATAATCGAATTTTTCAAAAGGTTTAAAAACCTTTGTCTTTTTAATTTCCTGAATTTAGAAGTAAAAGAAAATGTTTTTGTAGTATGGATTTTCTTTAAATTTTGTAAAGAATTATTTCTAAAGATTATCTATTAATATTGGCTGACATTTCTCAGGGCAAAAACTATTGCAATTACAGCGTATCTGACCGACAGGTCGTAGGGTTCGAGTTCCGAATGTGGCAGATTTTTAACACAACGAAAAGGGTTTTAATGTTCATATTCGTTTAGCGGTCACTTCCACTAACAACCTTTTTTTCGTGATTGATTTTCCGTAAGATGCACATTAAATATTCCCTCTTTTTAGCGGCCAGCGGGCAGGAATATTTCGCAGATTCACCTTTATTAAGCGAACATTTCGAGTAATTTTGAACTGTGTTATAACAGGAAGCGGAAATTCCGTGAAGTTTATTGCTCAATCTTCCTAGGACTTCCTGTATTTATCTTCCAAGGATGAAACACATTGTAAGATTACTTCGAATAATGACATCTATAGTCGCTAATCTCGCAGTGGGATTACTTTCTGTGCCACGTAACAACAGATGATTTTAATAAATATCTCTTAATGAAACAACGTTTCTTCCATTTCGCAGCATTGCTATGGTTTGCTAATTCGTCCTTCCTTTCAATTGCAAACTGTTGAGGACTCATTGAATATGCTGCGTGCATGAATCCCATCTAAACGTAGTCGTTAACTCTTTCGTCGGTCCGCTTTGCTGTGAAGTTTTCATAAGAAATTAATTGCATCTTCTAGTCTAGTTTGTTTGTTTGATTTGGCAAGGAAGGAAAGTGAGTTCCTCGACTAAGCGGATGAGTGACAAGTCAAGGGTGTAATTTGATAACGGCCGAGGGGAGGCAAATTATCCAAACTATCTTGTTTAAATTGTATTTTGTTATTTAAATTAATTAAAAATGTTAAAGAGAACGTACTTTATTGCATTGCAATGAGCACAATTAGATTTGATGTTCGCTTTCAGTAACCTCATAATTTTGAATAAGCGTCCATCCCCATTAATGGTCGATTTTTGTGGAGCCACGGTGAACGCTTAAGTCAGGTGTCACTGTAGCTAAATAGCTAGATCGAATTCACCCGGCGTTGGCTTGAAAAAAAAATTAGTGGCTGGCTGATCTGATCAGTAGTTTTCCGTGGTTTCTCCGGTCAATGTCAGGGAATGCTGAAGCAGTACCTTAACAAATGGACCATGGATCGCACGCAATCTTTCCTTACCCGTCCTTGTCTCCTCGTTTCTCCTTTCACATACACATTTACACTTATATGCCACACACCTCGGAAAACCAGTCGGGAATTTAGCTGGTTCCGCCAGGGAGCGGTGTTCTACCCGGAGGAGATACCTGGAGATTGGAAACACTCATAGGCCGACTTACAGGTCTGCGCCGGAGCTCATAGTGTAGTGGAGGAAGTACACCGTAACTTCACAACACTTACGGGACTAATCATGCAGTTAATGTGAGATTTGAAATTCCATCTAGAGTAAAAAAGGGTGCGCTATAATATGGAACAACAAGGAGGCACGGCTCGCCGAAAATTTGGTTTTTGAGGGATGTGGCAGCATAAACATTCAACAAATTTATACTGTACGGAATATAGAAAACCCCCAAAACATTTTTCATGACGTTTAGTATTGAGAATGGAAGGCTAATGAAACGATTGAGATTTATATGTTCTAGAACAATACAATATATATGATAATACTTTTGTGAAAGAACGCACGTGTCAGATGATTGCTGTACATGCACTCACCAATCCTTGTATTTAAAAACACTCTTCGAACCTAAGAAAACTTGCTTTATTGGCTTCTCTAACAACAACCTTACACTCACATGTTTTCTCGAAGAGGAAATGAATGATTTCAATAATGTCGATGAATGAAATAGTGAATAAATGACGGCAGATAGGCGCTCATTCTAATCATTTTATGAATTTGTTAAAATTTAGTGTTTGTAGAACAAACCAGGTTAATACTAGCGAGCCTTAAAACATCTGGTTATCTTTCAATTAAAGTAAAAATTATGAATTTTTATTAAATGGAAAGCTCAATTTTTTTGGAAACGAAAATTCTCAGTTCTGAAACTTTCGATTAATTGATTGCTTGATTGCTGATTCTGGGTGCATCAACTGCTAAGGTCATTAGTCCCGTAAATGAAGAGCATGTTTTTTTATCGTGGGAGGTAGCGGTTATCCTCCCAGCTGCATGATGAGATCCATCGCCGACCCACACGTCCGTTTGTCGGATTTTCCCCACCCAGGTTTCTCTCACAAGCTGGCCACCGCCCCAGCCGGCTCAAGCTCTAAACTCCCAACTGGTCTTCCGACGTGTGTGGTAGTGTAGTGCATGTATGTCTGTGTGTAAGTAACGGGTGTGGAACAAGGACATAGAACGAGGAAGAGGAAGGAAAGATCGCGAGCCGTTCGTGATCCTTTTATTAGGGTACTGCTCCAGCATTACCCCATTATTGCTGATCGGAGAAACCACGGAAAACTATCGATCAGAGCAGCCGGCCGCAAAAATTCGCCTCCAGACAGCGACTAAATTCGACCTAGCTGACAAGCTAGTGTCGAAAATCCTGCCACCGTCGAGATTCGATCTCTAGGACCTCCCGGTCAGAGGCACTGACATCAATTGATGTCCTGAGCCACCTCGACCGGTGAAACTTTCGAAAGGCGCCTCGTAACCCTACCTAATAAAACACTTTATATCAATAAACACTATAATAAATTCCTAATATTTGCCTTTATAAGTTGACAATCTGAGAAACTGATACACGACATTTGGGAAAAATCCTTTCCGAAGCGTTTTGCAATCCTGAAAATTGTACATGATAAAACAGATTGCCTTTCTTATGTTACGACTGTCTTATTATTAAATTTGACTATGCAAATATGTTTATATATTTACATATATATACACATATTTGCCTAGTTTATATATATATATATATATATATATATATATATATATATTGAGAGTGGGAGAGAGAGAGAGAGAGAGAGAGAGAAAAAGTCAGATTATTAATTTTCCCAATTTCATTCCCACAATAATTTGACTGTCTATAAATAGGAACATATTTACATAATTAAAATATCTTGAATTTATTAACTGTATGATTAAATTTATAATTTGGCTCTCTTTGTATGTTCTATTACCTAGTAAAACGTCGTGTGAAAAAAGAAGCTTAATATAAAAGGGAGCCCAAAGTCGCACAGATGTGCAGTTGGCCCCTTCTTTTTCTGTGGTTGCGCGTGCCTACGCTAGTTAGTGATTTATCATTTGAAATTAGCATTTGAACGATTTAAGTTGACCTTATTCATTTGTACCAATCAGCAAAATATAATGATGCATGAATTACGGTATTATTAAGATAGGGATTATGTTATTAATAGGGATTACACGGATGTTATTAATGCTTTTGATTACACCTCTCTATAAAAACCTTGAAAAAATAAAGAAAAACATTCACACATAAATAAAAATATACTTTATACAATTTACAAATTGATAATTAACATGAATAAAAAATATCCATCCAATTTCACATAAACACAACAATATTTATCACCTCCGCTCACCAACCTGGGCCTTCTGCACGGCCTTCTGCAAACAGCAGGACCACTGATTATCCGACCAAACCGCCACTGCGTCGCCACCGTCGCCGATTCCGCCACCGCCGCCGCCGCCTCAGCCACCGCCACAGCATCCGTGAGGCCCAACGGCGCGGCGCGGCACGCAGTGCGACCAGAGGCGACGGGCAGACGTGTCGCTCTTCGCCCGCTCTACATCGCCCACGGAAGGTAGGACGCTCACGACCCATGCCTCCAAAAGCGACTTAGAATCTCTCTTGAAATGTCATTAATATATGTCAATTGGAGTTCTCCATATAGTGTTTTACGTCCTCTAAATCCAGTTTTTTTATGAAGGAATTGATAATTGAGGTGTAGTCTGAAAATGTAGGGGTATGTTATTTTTTATGATCTTAATGATCTTCATCTAGAACATTTCAAATAAAAGAATATTAATAATAGGAGATTTATAGTTCTAAAATAATAAACATATTTTGTATATGTTCATTACATTAAAGAAATGGATGGAATCAAACATTAAATATTTTGTGTATGTATTATAAGGGAATATTATATTTAAAATATAGAAATAAAAATTCTATAAAACCTAATGTTTTGCAAGAATTTGGAATTATTTTTAGATTTCAAATGAAACAAGACAACTGAGTTTCGTATTGGACTTACAGAAATATATACATATTACCAATACTTTAATTAGACTATTACATATGGTTTCAACACTTCTTTATACATTTTTCAAGTTTGGGTATTTTTTTATACCTGACTTCACCGCATGAGGTGTGATATCTTAAATTTTCTGCGGGAAGGAGGGTAGTAGTAAAACCGTGGGTGAGGTGTCTACGGGGCGACTGGATAAAACTGTCTACAAGTATTTTTACAGGGATAGAGCGAGGATTACTGCTATGATGTTGCGTACATGATTAATTTGCCCATCATCAATATTACCACACGTAGTTACCGCGAATATCCCGCCTCTAAGGAGGCTAGCTAAAATAAAGAAATAAAATTCTACTGAAGCACCTCATGTTTGAAATTCACATCCTTATTTGATTAAATTTGTACATATGAAAATGTGAAACACAGCAAGAATGTGATTGCCCCAACATTCAATGTTTTGTAAAGCGAGCAGCACTCATAAAAGAGAGAATAATTTTTACAAAAGCCCAATTTGTCATTTTCATGAGAGCATATTCTATTAAGTTTCTCTAATTACGTGTAATATCTCCAAGTTAACAATAAATTCAATATTGTAGTGAAACGTTCTTACTAAAGAAGACTAACCAAATACTTTAATGTATTCGAAAATATGTATCAAAAGTATTAAAAGACGCAAAATAAAATTCGACACATTAAATTAAAATTAATACATACTTCTTTTGGGTGGAATATAAAAATGATGTAAGTTGTAATAGTATAATGATCGTAAGTTAAAAAATGAAATAAGTAATTCGGTTGATAAACGAGGAATTAAGTCTATTCATAAATATTTATATGTATAATCTTCGAATGTGGCATTAAATATTAGGTACAATATTTATGATACATGCCAATTACAAGAAGCGCATTAGATATTTTCTCCTAACATTTATTTTATAACTGACAATTTGTTGAAAATGTAGCTCTAATTTTAAGATACTTTTCATTTATTGCAAAAATATTCATTGATTAAAATAAGAAGTTTTGGCGTAGATACTATTTATTTTATGAACAAATAGGTAAAAATCTCCAAACAAAAGGTACATTGTGGCAGTGATTGTAAGCTTCAGTTTTTTTTTAAATTTATTATGGCGTTTAAATAGCTAGAAAGTTCTTGTATACAATATATTACATAAACATTAACTATTAAAAATAGTATTACAGTAAGCTGTATTATGTCAAGTTACAATTCAATATATTTCAAAAATTGAATTGTTCTGTTGAACCCCATTTTGGTATTCAAACAATCATATAGTTTATTAGGTAGATTGACTTAGGTAGATCTCCAAAAGTTTTAAATTTTTGACACTCGATAATGAAATGTCTTCATGTCATTTCTGTTCTCGACTTTTGTTGTCTTAGTTTTGCCTAATATTTAAAAACAAAGCAACATATTCCTCTTTTTCAATTCGTTATTTTTAACTACAAACACAGATATAGCAAAATTCAGTTGGTCTGTCTTTTTTCGATGTTTCTCTTGGACTTTTTCCAGCAAGTAAAGAGAGATTACCCACTCGCTTCATATCACAATGAGATCATACAACTGACCTCTAACTGTTCGGATGTCCACTCGCCAGTTAAAACGTTGTTTGATGATAGTTCAATACTTGCTTTCCTTTATTAGTTTTAATTCGTCCTTGCAGATTTTCAAATTTGCGACTTAATTATTTCAAACAATTAACATTTGTAATAAATGTTTGAGTTTTGAGTAATGAACGTAAATGTTGAATATCAATGACGAAACCACAACTTTCTAAACAAAATAAAACAATACTTCCACTTAAGCGGGGCAACAACCTGTGCGTTTAAAACATTTTAGAGCTGTCTTCAGTGAAAGGATTTGTTTTCTCATCAGAGTTGGCGCGTCTGATGCATAAACCCGGACGGATAAGGATAAACACGGACGGATATAAGCGTTTTAGTTAAGCAGAGACTTCGGATTTTGAATATTTTCCCGCCACGCTCCAAAAACTAGTTTTACATTAATCAACGCAAAACTAAACAAATAATCACTTTAAACTTCGTCCAACTACTCATCAACTACCCCTGATAGGCTTCAACCTCATCTAAAGAATTGCTGGATCTTTATCATCTGTAGAACATACATGAATTTTCTAACATAGTGGTAACAAAAACAGTTCACTCTTGCCAAAGTATTCGCAAGAGGCGATGACAAGAAATTTAAGACGCAAATATCAAAAGCTGTTAAAACTAATGTTCATTAAACTGTGTTTAAAAAAATGCGGGAAAAGTCGATTTCCGACTGGCCATTAACATGATTAAATTTGTGTCAGAGATATGTGATATACAATATAAAACAAATACGAATTAATAACAATTCGCTCCATAACGCAAAAAAATCGTTTTCCTGGAATTCCGGAAGTGTCCTTTACTTAAAACAAATCTTTACAGCAAGAGTTAAGTCTGCTCTATTTTCTCGCTCTCAGTTGTTATGGTGAGAGAATTATTTGAATTTTGCATTTCTTGCCGTTAATTCTGTATTCAAATATTTGATTCGCCGTTTTTTCTGAGTCTCCATTTCGAAAATGAAGGACAGATAAAAAATGAATTCGTTAAAAAACGTAAATTTGAAGATTTTAACAATTTTGAGACTAGATAGCCACAAAATTTTCCAAAATTTTGTTTTATTATTCGTTTACACTTATCTTGCATTTTTAACATTATTAAGATTTATAGTAAATTTTAAATTGTCATCTTTTTATGATTATATTATCAAATGTCGACTACTATATTCCAGTGTACGTACGACTTTCCTAACTGTGTCTACTACTACTACAAAAAATTGTTCTGGCATCGATTCCAATTTTTTCAAAAACTTGTTTCTCAATGTCACAACAAATATTCTCTCTTTCCTCATTACATGGATAACTTTTAAAAGATTAACATTCAAGAGAACACCAAAGCTATTTTCACCACTTGATTGTTTATTTTGTGTTTTTTGGCACGTCAACTACTGTGGTCATTAGTCCCGTAACTGTAGTGCATGCTTTTATCACGGGAAGTGGCAATGTTCTTCCCCTGCTGGATGGTGATGCCTTGCGCCGTCCGACACAGTGGCTTGCGAGGTATCTCGCATCCAGGTATCTTCACCAGGTATCTCCACCAGCGGAGCAACGTGCCAGCCGGGATAAGCTCTAAGCTCCCGACATGAGAGGAAGTATAGTGCAAATAACTGTGCTGCAAATAAGGAATGAGGTTAGGATAAGAATGAAGAAGGAAAGATCGCGCGCGGTCTATTGCCCTTTGTTTAGGGTACTGCTCCGTCGTTCGCCTGGTGTTGATCAGAGCAGGAGTCAGACCACGGAAGACTACCCGTCAGAGTAGTCAGCCACTAGAATTCTCCTCCAGTCAGCGGCTGCATTCGACCCAGCAACCTAGCCTAGTGTCAAAAATCTGCCGCTGACGGGACCACCCTAGGACCTCTCGGTCAGAGGCACTGCAGTGACATTAGTTGATGCTATGACTCACTCCAGCCGGTGTTTTCACCGCCATTACCCTTGTTTAAAATATGACTTTTGTATTTGGTTATGATTATTAAAAGGGTTATAATGATGCAGGACATAGTGTGCAATAACAATAGTTAATTAGAAACCTTACTTTATAATATTTAAATACACTTTACTTGAACAAAATTTACCAGAAACATAAGAGTAACTTGAGGAAGTAAAGGGGACAGTTTGTCCCTCCCCAGAAATTTAGAGATTTCTTTTGATTTTCTCAATTATGGAACATGTTCAGCTAAATATTGATATAATGTGTTAAAATGTATAACTTGAATAATTGTAAATACGAGAAATGTATAAAAATATGATTAGGGAACAAAGAACAATATGAAAGAAGTTCCCTTTCTATTCTAGGAAATATCTTAAAGAATGTTTGAGAAGTGTCACGCCTTGCGTCGCGCTGTGACGATGGAGGGAATGAACCTCTTCGATTGCAACTTCCTTGGGTTCAGCATTTCGTTGCGAGCCTGCCGTTTCGCTCAAACGAAGAGACAAAAGGCCCATGACCTCTTAAGACCCTCCTTTCAATGTGTGCACTGTTGAATTGATTGTTGAAAGAGCTACTTTTTGAAATGGGCTACCGTTGAACTCAAATGATTTGTGAATATTCTGCGGTGAAGAAGCACCCATTGCCCCGTTCCCTCCAAAAGAAAGCAAACCTACACCACATGTTTAAACTCCTGCTTTGAACGGGGTGTTCCCCTTTAAACCAGGCACCCAAGAAGGCGCTGGCGCGGTCGCAGATCGTTTGTTGGCGCTAATGAGTTTCGCGACGCCTCCAAGCAAAAAGGAACGCACTTCTTTCCGCGCGCGTGGCGATAGCCGCCCTCGCCACCGCCGCCGCCGCGTCTCCCGTCGCGAAGGTCGCGTTCCCCGCGCAGGCGAAGGGGCGCGATCCGGGAAGTCACCTCCACCCACCAGGGGCGCTGGCGGGGGCGCGGCGCACAGCCTTCGATTGCGGAGAAAGCGGTGTCTCTATACGTGCCCTGCATCACTTAAAAAAATAAATAAAAACAGAAAATAAAAACAGAAAATAAAAACAGAAAATAAAAACAAAAAATAAATAAAAAACGAATTCGAAAAATATGAAGACTAGAAATGGGAAACACTGAATGTGCCGAACTTGAATCGCTTATTTATTAAATGTTTCATGTCTAGCTTATGGACGTTACCTCGATTATACTTAAAAAGACTTTTCGCGCAATTCTGAGAGAAGTAGGAGCAATATTGAAAACATTTTCGCAAAAAGGCTGCAAGATGAAAGAAAGAATCAATTTCCATCAAAAGTGCATTTCCCCAAAACTGGACGTGAAGCTTTTCATAAACAAGCGATTTAATTACGTATTTTCAGATTTTTCTTAGAAACCACTAAATGTAGTGAGGCGAATAACTCCGGAAACGTAAGTTACTGCAATGTTTTCTTGGAGTTCAAAATGACTCCAAGGGATGAATGTTCGTTTGGTAATCTTGGGTGTTCAGTGATATTTCGAACATTTCGTTGACAATTCGAATCTTCGGGGTTCTTTTGAACGCTGAAAGTGCCGACTGAGAGAGTTTGGCACATTCTTCGTTTCATATTTCCAATCTTCTAATGTTCTCAGGCCTTAAAAAAAAGATCGGGGACAATATAAGTCTGACATTGAAATAGGACAGCGTCACAGTAACATGCCTCCCCGAACAGTTACACCTGAGCGTAGTTATTTCTAAAATATTGTTATCCAGTTTTTAAACTCCTAAACATCCAATGAATTATTTCAGTCAGTAATGGACACTTTTAGCTTTGGTTGCAGATCGCACTTAATAGACCGCATTCAGAAAGAATTTCCAAAAATGCAAAAGTGAAGTCATTGTCTTTTGTTCATCCTACTGTCGATATACCTACTTCTCTGCCTCACACATTCCTCCTCTAACCTTGTTTTTAGTTCCTCAAAAACGATTCGGATAACCATGTCCATGCATATTGCGTCCTGGACATACATGATGCGCTCACTCTTCATTTTCTGCGGAGCTTATCTATTCGTGACAAATGATATTTCCGGAGTTTCAAAAGACATTTTTATCAGATTTTTATATAAAACACGGAAATGTTTATGGAAAACGTAATTTGACCACAAATTTTGACAGCTATACAACTCGAGACTATACGGAGCATAAAAAAGAAAATACTATTGATTTTTACAGTGATATTTAATGTATTAGTTGCCATTTAGACAGTGTGATTTTAAAAGCGCAAAAATGCCTGTAACAAGTTTTGCACCTTAGCTTCTGGGTCAATGATCCTCATTTCGATCAGTTTTTTCGCCCAGTTTCCCTGATCCTTTGAGTAAATGCAGAGATAGTCTCTTGTTTGGCATTGCTTGAATGCAGCTACATAAATGTAGCTTCACTATCAATGTACTTTTTTTTAACTGGGTTGGGAATGTCCATGCGTTCTACATTTTCTCGCGGTATTAAGTTGATTCCTCCACATAGAGTACAAGGGATAATACCCAAAACCTGTACTTGATTTGCCTTTGCCAATGATTTTTATTACACAGGAGTGAAGGTTTTCATTCCCACCCAATTCAAAAATACATGCCTGTATTTATAATTCAATATGTCTATGAGTTAAGGCAGACATCCCAAAGCTCAACAAACCGTGCACAGATTGCACTTCTCCTCATAGTGCGTCACAACATTTTTAACTGTTTGTCGTTAAATAAGCAAGCAAAATCTCTTACTATTATATACTCCGGTGACAAATGTCATGGAATAATATATAATATCGCGTCGGATCTTTTTTTGCCTACGAAGTGCAACAACACGACGTGGTATGGACTCAAGTCGTTGAAAGTATCCTGCAGAAATATTGAGACTGCCTCTATAGCCGTCTATAATAGCGAAAGTGTTGCCGGTGCAGGATTTTGTGCACGAATTGACATGTCGATCATGACCCATCAATTTTCGATGGGATTCATGTCGGCGATCTTGGTGGCCAAATCGTTCGCTCGAACTCTCCAGAATGTTCTTCAGGCCAATAGCGAACAATTGTGACCCGATGACATGGCACATTTGCACTTCCTCCTTCAACTAATTTTTTTTTCAAAATATAGTTAAAGAACTTTAAAAATGTCAAATACAATTTTTTTTTAATGTAAGCAGTTTTCGGTTGATTTCGAATGAAATTGTCTTCAACCTTCCTTTGATTAGGAATTTTTCAAGTGATGGCTGAAGTTGTAATATTATAATATTGGGTTGCCGTTACCAATTATTCGAGAAAGAATAAGCTGCTGTAGCACTAGTTTTGAAATAATTTGAACCTTGTCTCTGGAAGTCTCAAGTCACGCATCTTCATTGAAATTTTCTCCACAATAGCAATTTCATTCATAGACGTAACACAATTCAATGCGTCCGTGTGAAGAATTGCGTGTTTAAATATCTCCATATTCGACCATAGGTACGAATGTTTGTTCCTAATACGTCAACTCTCGCGATAGCCTTGTATACCGCCGACCCCCATGTGAGTTCCGCAATACAGTCTAGTGTGTGGTCTGAAATCTTAATATGAATGTTATTATAAAGTACGTAAGCTAGAAAATGCTTCGGTTCGCATTTTTGGATTGTTGCATTTAAAGATATGCTTCCTAGACATTCCTAGAAAACCAGATTTAGATATCAGGATGATATCCGTATTTTTACATCGCTCCTATTTAGAAATTATTTTTATTTTTCCCTAATGACGTGTTCTTTCTTTCATTATAAATATGTTCAAATTTGCACAATACGGGACTCATTATATACGTATTTACACTTATTTATTCGTATTTTTCGTATTTACTCGTATTTACAAACTTGAGTCAACTCAAAAACGTTAGCAAGCACAGATTTTTGCGTCGCTGAATTCATTTCTTGAAAACATTGCAACTAAAAGTATTAATAATTTAAAGAACAGAGATTTACGTCACTTTTATTTTGCTAGAAATTTTTTTGTCCCTAAAACGTACCCATTCTTTCATCTTCCAATTTGTGTGTATGTGTATGCCAAGATAGCGCATTTCACATCAGGCGCGTTAGAAGAAAATAATGGAAACTAAAATGGATAAATAATGATAATATGAAAAATGAAGAGTAAACTCCACACGTCAAGAGAATTATTGTAATGTTGGCATACTTATTTGGTAAAGTCAACATTTAACATTTTGTGGTATTATTCATTCTTTAAAAATAAAATACCTCGTACAAGAATATCGTGATTGACTCCAGTGAATATGCGTTTTGTAATAATAATAATAATAATAATAATAATAATAATAATAATAATAATAATAATAATAATAATAATAATAATACTTAGAATATTTTTTTGAATGGAGAGAATCACGCCATTCGGCCTGGTCTTCCGCCTGGCCACCACCTTCTACAGTTTATTCTATGAGGTGGTGGCCTGACCATATCTCTCGGAAGATCCTGGTTTTAATCCACATTGATTTTGCAAACAGAATTCTAAAATATTGTTTTTCCTGTAAGCAGTCTACTTTTCTCTTCAAGCTATGCACTTATTGAACAGAATTTATACAAATAATTTTAATTTGTTGCAATGTTCATATTCCGATGACTTGTAAGTAGTTAATGAAAAACAATAATTTCTACTCTGAGAGGAGAACATATACTGCCCTGAAATTTGCTCCATTTGCATCTGAAAACTACATATTAATCACTGTTCAAATGGAGGGAAATAGATCAGGGTTATTTAAATATTTAGCATTTTATGCAGGAATCATGAACCTCTGTCTTCACATGAATGACGTTCTCACCGAATAGCGTAACTGGTGCAAAAGTCATAGATAACAAAATCTTTTAAAAATGCAGCACTTTATCTCGAGTTTTAACTCATAATGTGGGAAATTATTGTTCTTAATTAGGTCTCTAGGTCAGAGATAATGATGTTGAAGTCGAACTGATGAAGACTGACTTAGTTTAGAAAAATAAAAAAATAAATTTTAAGTAAAAATCGATGTCTTTATAGGTTTCATTACAGATAGTAAATGTCTATGCCCCATTTTCATTGCGGTGACTTGAGCTAATGATAAATATGGCTCGCAAAATAATGAAATATTAAAGACAAGAAATTTTACGTCGATGTTCTCTTGAAATAAAACCTCCTTGCGTTAGGTTGGTGCTCGAATCCAGCATTTAGTGTGAATGTTTTCTCGGTCTGTTTGCAGAATGGAAAACAAAGGAAAACCGCCCAGAACCCATACAAATATTTAAATATTATCTTTCATCAATTTATAAAGAAACCTGACCGCCAACATCCCATCAGAAGTACACTAGTAGAGGAACGAACGATAAAAATAAATTATTTCTCAAAAAAAAAGAACCACTAAATTTGCGTTTCGCAAATTGTAGCTAAATAAAACTTCTAGCCATTCAACTCAGGGCATCAATTGATATCATTGCAGTGCCTCTGACCGGGAGGTTCTAGCGTTCGAGTCCCGACGGTGGCAGGATTTTCGATTGGAATTCAGCCGCTGCCTCGAGGAGAATTCTACCGGTCGGCTGCTCTGATCGGTAGTTTTCCGTGGTTTCTCCGATCAACACCAGGCGAATGCTGGAGCAGTACCCTAACAAACGGGCCACGGACCGCGCACGATCTTTCCTTCCTCTTCCTTGTTCTATCGTCACCCCGTACACACACACTAACATGCACTACTCTACCAGACATGCCGGGAGACCGGTCGGGAACTTAGAACTTGTCCCGGCTAGAGCGGTACCCCGCTGGTGGGAGATACCTGGTTGGGGAAACCCCGTCAGCCGACGGTAGATCGGCGCCAGATCTGGCCATTCAGCGGGGGAAGACCACCGCCACCTTCCGAGCAAAAAACACCCACTACACTTACGGGACTAATGATCATAGTAGTTGACGCGCCCGGAAGCACTAAACAATTAATCAATCAAAAAAACACTCTACCTCAAGCTATCTTTGTCTAGCAAGCGTCAGTTCCGCACGACATGGCGATATCTCGCATGAAATTAAATTCATCCTCAAAACTTGTGCTGACGGTATGCACAATGTAAACGAGTCTATTTAGTAAGAGCTGAATATGTTCTGCAGCTCTTCTCTTGATTTTTTTGGGATGAAAGCAGCTCTACGGTCCTCAAGGAGCAGTCGACATTCGATAGATCTTCTTGTTCGAATCAAGATTACCTCATGGAGAATATCAAGCAAATTCAGCTCCTTAATACAATAAAAATTGTTGCCAGCACAGGAAAGCTTTACAATGTTGCCCTAAAGACAAAAACGTTAAAAACAAGTTCATAATCACAAGTTCGTTGTTCACTTATTCGAGTTTCGCGAGCCAGCGCTCATATCAGCTAGTTCCGCTCAAGACCCACTACTCCTATGGTGAGAGGCGAGCACTAGCGTAACAAAGATGTTGCTTCATCAATGGACCAAAATGAAGAACCCATTGCGATATTTTTAGATCTTTCGAAAGCTTTTGACGTTATTAACCATAACATCTTGCTCTCAAAATTACCTTCTTATGGAATTCGTGGTATTGGCCTAGATTGGATTACATCATACCTTAAACATCGATCTCAAAAAGTAGAAATACCGTACTGGCACGAAAGTACATTATTTACTTATCTCTCCAATTCTTTGCCAATTGAACATGGGGTCCTACAAGGTTCGATCTTAGGTCCTATCCTCTTTCTGTTGTACGTAAACGATATGCCCTCATCTATTAAAAATGGAAGAACAATTCTGTTTGCCGATGACACGAATGTTCTTTGCAAAAAAGAAACAATAAATAGTACAATTAAAGAAGTTTCAAATTGGTTTTGTTATAACAAATTAATAGTTAACAAAGGAAAAACTGTCTCAGTGCAATTTTGCGTTTCAAATCGGCAATCGTATGCTCCATTGAAAATGAACAATATGCAATTAGCTGATGTTAAGGTAACAATTTCTAGGTCTCTCAATTCAATCAAACCTCAAATGGAATGTACATATAACAGAATTAAACACTAAATTAAGCTCATTATGTTATGCATTCAGAATTCTTTTAATTCTTAAATAAATGCACATTTATAGTTTGGAATTAGTTCCCAGACATTTAGATTGCAAAAGAAAATTATCCGAATAATGAAAAATCCCATCCACGTGATCCGTGCAAGCCTCTTTCATTGAGCTTGGAATCTTACCATTGCCTTGCCTATTTATTTATGAGTCTGTAGTATTTGTCAAAACTGACTTACTTAACGGTGGGAACTTATTTTCATGTAATACTGATATTTATAGTTACAACACTCGACGTAGAAATCATGTTCATCAAGTGTCAGTAGCACACAAGAAATCCACATACAATACATGTACGTTACTTTACAACGCATTGCCAGATGAAATTAAACAATTAAAATTGGTACACAAATTTAAGTTAAAAGTAAAATCTTTTCTGCTGCAAAACTGTTTCTATACAATTAGAGACTATACTGATCGTCAAAAAGAAAATTTAAAAAAAAAATTTTAAAAAAGTTTGTATATAAACACTTTTGTTAAGTTTTTGTCCAGTTTCCCTGATCCATTGAGCAAATGCTGAGATGGCCCCTTGATTTGCTTCTGGACGTAAATGTAGCTTCACTATGCGCACGTTTTGTTGAACTTTCCTTTTGCTTGTAGTGGTAGTAGAGCTAGGATGAGTTTCTATTTTGTTAACAATACAGAAAAATCAAAACTGTTTGTTCCTTTACCGTTAAAAATAAGTTTTCTATAATTTGGCCACGAAAATATCTAGTGTTTGAAATGTTAATCCCTCGCTTTTTAAAATTTGTTGTTGTTGTTATTGTTGTTGTTGTTATTGTTATTGTTATTATTATTTTTATTATTAATTTTTAATCTTTAAACTATTAATAGATTGTTGGGAAGGGATTCTGAAACTCAAGAAAGCGTGCGCAGATGATTTTCTCCCCCATACGTCACATACAGTTTTTGACTAAATAAATAAATAAAATAAGTAAATAAAAAAATTGAATATTGCGTTCTCCGCCATATTGTAGGGAAATGTGGGAGCGGTCATTTAAAACTGTGTGTTTTAACGTTCTTTTCACGGGATATTACGGATTCAAAACTTCCAGTATCACATTGTTACTTTTCCTATACACTACGATAAATAAATTACGAGAAATTTAAATGTGTTTTAAAAATAACGTAATTGAAAATAGCTCGAATGGTTTGACTTTAAATTCAGCGAAGATAATTTCATCATTCTTGCATCTTTTGTTCCCCTCCGTTGCTAACGCATCGTTTCTTTTTCTGAAGGAGAGATTCAAATTATTCTTTAAAGTGAAAACGATTTAAGTAAAGATTGGCACACAAAAATCTTCATTCTCAAGAATGCTATGAAATGACCAAAACTCATGTAATCTGTCTTCTAATTTTACTTTCTCGTATACATACGTATATACGGAGTAATATACGTAGTATAGAGAAAGTTATGTAATGATGCGGGGGGAAAACGGCGATTTTTGGACAGAAAAATTGGTACGGTGTGGCCCGCCCAAAAGGTGGATAAATTCTGTTCTAAACTGTAGTAAATTACTCCCTTTAACACGTTATGTAGTCAGATTTTTAATAATTCGAACAAGTTTTCAAATTAATAAAATTTTGGATATTAACAAATATATTTTCTTCTCCGTTGCAGGTATGCTAGGACCAAATTAAAGTAACGTTTCAATTAGATGAAAAATGCTCATGTTACTAAATGAAACATGTTTTGGTTGTATCATTTGGGTTATTGAAAGTTGGTTCCTGTAACCCGAATGTTTCTTTATATTGGCTTTGAGGTCACAGAACCATGAAGCTCTTATTATATATTTTTATTAATGCATTAATAATCTTTATATAGTAAAATAAAAGCACTTCAAAGTACTAATTTACATGGGAAATATCCACAACTCTCGTCGTGTACGCACAAAACACGCCTGTCAGCACCTGCCAGGGAACTAGTGGCTTACAGTAAGGCAGCCTTCAATCTGTCAGCCAACACTAGCGCTGCATGTGCGTCTAGGTAAAAACTATCCAATATCTTTGGTTCCGCTTCACGCAGAAATCACGAAAATCACGGAGAATGCAACACTGTAACCGACTGGGCTTTTCAACATTTAACAACTCGCATGAAGTTCTGACGGGGTGAAAACGGTTTATTAGGGGTAAAAATATATTTCTTGTATAGCCTGTGTTCGATTCCGAACTACAACAAATATTAAATCCAGTTAGAGAGGCGTTATATATTTTTGGAATTACTAGTGCGTCGAAGATTCCAATGAGTCTAATGAAATATCAGTCGGAGTTCCGTGATGCTATCTGTTGGCCAATACATGCGTATTGCATTGTATTTCGTTGGTACAGTTGTTATATGAACTAGCCAGTACATTAAATACCCTAAAATCTCGAAGACGTACGAATCAAAATGCAGGACTTAGATTCGATT
The DNA here is from genome assembly GCA_964035755.1 of Teleogryllus oceanicus. Lineage (NCBI taxonomy): Eukaryota > Metazoa > Arthropoda > Insecta > Orthoptera > Gryllidae > Teleogryllus > Teleogryllus oceanicus. The sequence goes on from CAXIVR010000003.1 coordinate 36,201,951, forward strand.
CGGGCCAAGGAGGGCCTACAGCCGGCAAACCTGAGGCCTGGCGCCAATATAAGTCCACAATGAAAGATACTCTGATGAATACCATTAACCTTTATCGTCAGTAAAAACAATTCAGCTTCCTCATGTTATGATTGTCTTATTATTTAAATTTAATTCTTTATATATGCTCCCAAATATATTTGTACACAATCAAATTATTGGGGGCAAAAATATTGGGAAAATTAGGTAAATTATTTTCTTTAATATCACACGTAGGATGATATTCATAGAATTAAAAACAATTCAGTAGTTTTCCTGATCATATTTTTGTATATCTTATGGGCAAACTGTTACATCACAACGAGTGTTAAGTCAATGAACGAAATGATTGAATTCCTTGGAATTTCTTCTTCGTATGATTTTTTCATTTGACGTCATCTGTCGAATAGAAAAAGTTTCATCATTTCCTCAGAAGGAGTATGATGAGAAGTAGTTCTAACTGGATATATAACGAAATCTTTTGTGTGTTAGAGACAGCTCAGCAGAAATTCCTGGAGGCGGGATTAATGAAAGAAACAAAAAAAAAAATCCTCACTTGAATTAAACTTATTCTTTTGTCTCGTCTTCTCTTTACAATTCCACGTACTGCTAATGGCTGTCATGAGTCACTTAACTTTTTCAGCAGAATCGAATTGCAATATAATATCAAGAATCCCGCACAAAAAGACAGTGCCCAATATAATGTTTCTCTAACCGATGTCAAGTTTTTCCTGCATGAACTGAGCATTCACGACAAGAACTAATTAATTTATTTCAAAGGTGTCACACCTCCGACTATATACGATAAAAGTTAGTACTTCTTCAAGTGCTAATTGTCTACAACCTTTTAGGTATGTATTTCCTTCAAGTTCAATTAATGTTTTTATCTCACAAGTGCAGTGAACTGTGGATTTATCGAGATTAACCTTAAAGTTACTCGCTTTATAGCAAACACTTTTTCTGCAAAAGTCGGTGTGCGTAATATCTCCAAAGGTCATTTTTTTCCCTTAAAGAACAGCATAATTATCGTGACTTTTACGGTCCAAATGAAGTTGCTCTCCGTGTTTGGATCTTGGCGCCAACAATATTAGTCGATAAAAAAGATGCGAAGTTTTTCGCGCATTGCACGTTTCGATAGATGACGTGAGTCCGGGAGTCGGGAGCATTGGCATTAGATAGCGAGCAAAGCTTTCGTTGACTCCATTCGCCTACTTACATAAACTATAATATGGCTCTCAGCTAGATAACCAAGGAAACGTACAGGAATCGAATATTGGTCCTGATGCATGTAAAATTAAGTCACATTTGAATAACGTATATTATTACTGGTAAATTTATAGATTTAAATGATAACACTTGAATTTAGCGTAGATAATAATAATAATAATAATAATAATAATAATAATAATAAAAAATAATAATAATAATAATTATTGAGTCACAAATACAATCAATCGTGTATGACGAGTCAGATATGGCAGTGAAGTTACATTTACTGTCCAGAAATCAAAACAAGGGGGACCATCTCAGCATTTGCTCAAAGGATCAAGGGAAACTGAACAAAAAACCCTGATCAAGTTGGTCATTGATCTTACAATACTCAATAATAATAATAATAATAATAATAATAATAGTAATAATAGATATTAATAAATAATAGTAATAAAAGATATTAATTCATATCTTTACTTTTCATGTAATGCAATTATTGTTTGCACGAAAATATATGATATATGTTTCTTATTGAATTGAGCACAAAATAATCACATAGTAGACTATTTTGAGAATGGTTATATTAAGAATAGAGAAACAATAGAGTAAGCAATAGATGAATTCTTTTTATAATCAATGAAAAATGTAATATATCATAGTAAATGTAAAATGCAGGAAAAATACAAAATAAGAGATTCTTGCAAATATACAATAATGAAACAAATATCTAACAAACTATTTCAGTATATTTATAATATTTCCTGGGTTGTTAGATTTGGATATGAGTAACAGAAACATTAAACATAGCAAAAACAGAAGAAGTACAGAAGGCCAGGATGCAGACACTTGTTTTAATAAAACATTCTGCATCATTACCACAGGTCTCGAAGTTGATTCAAGCAGTAATAAAAGAAACCGTCGGTCACAAGGAAGATGTAATGGATGAGAAGTAAAGAACATGAACTGCACTTCTCATGTCTTCATTCTTTCTCTTCCTCAATCTGGTGAATGCGTTATCATTTGGAGAGTGCACGGTCATATGCATTCATCGTGCCCCGACGACCTTGTTAGCAGCTTTCACATCACTAAATTAAGTTTTGACTGATTGTTTTAATCAATGTCTTTTAAATTTAGGTGAATATAATCAACTTAATTACTGGAACCCGATGACTTCTTGACATTATACAATCAATCTATACATATTAAATAAGCAAACGCCCCCCCCTAACATCTCACAATTATTTTTTACGAATATTCTCAGAATATTCTCCTCTATCTTCTTTGACAGTTCCACAGTAGTTTAATCGCAAGTTATGCACTACCAGCACAACTTTATTCTGAAAATGAGTTTGTACGTTAGTTGGTGTAACATTTTTTCAAAAAAGTAGAATTTTTCAGATGATAATGCATTAAACGGCTTTTTTCCAGAGAGTAACGAAAGCCATGCTGTAGATCAGGGGTTCCCAACCTTTTTCTTGCATCTTAATCGATCCCTTTCAATTTTTTTCTATAGTATACAGCATACAACATAATCATAAAACAAATAATTGCACATAACTAACTTAAAGATTAAAATTTTACAAAAATTATGAAAAAGATTTAGAAAAATGGTTAGATTTATTTTTTAATTTTTTTGTTTTATTGCCATTTTTTAAATTTACAAATATAAACAAAATTTCAAAAACAAAATACCAGATAATAATGTGCTAAGTTTTATTTTGTTATGTTAATGATGTGAAAAGCCAAAAGATGAGTGAATTTGTAATTTATTAGTAAGTGTATTGCACTCTATATGAGAAAAACAATAAATACATTTTTAGTTTCTAATTTTTCACCGTTTATTGGATATCGACCCAGAATCGACCCTTTGATCATCATTGACTCCCTTCAAAATGTCATCGACCCCCGGGAAGTCGATACAGATCCCATCGGGAACCCCTGCTGAAGATGTAGACATGCAGCCTACTTCAAAGGCATTCTTGTCGGCAAATTCTACGTCCGTTTGCTCCTTCCTCGAACATCGAATGAAGACAGCCTTGGTAGGGGGAATCCCGCCACTTACAACGTAGACATCTTCAATTCAATTCATTTCAATTCAGCGCGCCGTGCGCGAATCCCAGAGGGCGAGACGCCCGATTGCGTACGGCACCGCTTCTGAGAACGTCTACTGCCCGCCCGCAGACGTTGACGCAAGAGGAGCCCGCCACGTGCATCCTTGGAAGAGATCGTAGACCCTCTGGAGACAGACGGGCCACGACCAGCAGGCGCAGCGTGGAATGGGGATCATCGCCAGGGCGCGGCGCGGCGCCTGGTGGAATAACCCCGGGTCCGCAGAAGACGTGTTTTCACCAGAACACAAAAACACATGTCTCACTCCTGGGAACGGAGGCGATGACGGGTTGTTTGTTTCAAAATATTCATACATCTTGATTATGTTTCTTTGCTATCAAAACAATATGTCCAGGCACACGGTTTAACATTGGAGTTTGAAAAACATCGTCTTCTTCATATCTACACTCCTCTAAGGAATCGTTTTCAAATATTCTTGGCGTTAATAAATCTGAGTTATGTGATCTGCTTTCGAAGCGAAGTCATGTAACTTCGAATAATAATATAAAAACATTCCTTCTTTCATGTCACACACAGCATAACCACAATATCCGAGTTTAACGAGATGAAAGAATGTTTCGTGATTTTCATTTTCACTATTCATATTACGCTGTTCAATTGTTTCGCCTTTTGCGATATTGAGTAGAATAGTCTGGGCGACACTCCTCAACAAGCTGCCATGTTTAAATTCAAATAGTACATGTCTTGATAACACTTTGCTAGTGAAAGTCATTTCGTACTTTTTTCAGTGTGAATAAATATTTACAAACACTGCAGACTAACAAAATTTAATGTCAGATAGATATAAGACACACAAACTCCTGTATCTATTTGTATCTAGAGTGTGAGAGGCTAAACATGTTTAAAAAAATCTTGAAAGAGGGAATCTAGAAAACATTATATTTGATCGAGAATACAGTTCACTCTAACGGCAAACAGAATATTCCAAATACTTACAGATAAATGTCTAAAAATTATTGTGATTTTACAATATTTCCACATGCTTATTGTCTCACCGCTGTGCTATGCCAGTCACTACCCGACCAAGTTTGTGAACAATTATATTAAGAATATACTACTAATTTAAACCAACACCTATTAAATTAGAATATGAAAGAATATAGGTGAGTTTTACAATGACATTCTCATTCAATTGAGGAAGAGAACAGTGTCTTCCATTAAAATGCGGTCGTAATTGCACGCTCCTTGCTAAAGTACACAATACTTTTGTGGCTAGAGAAGGCTACTGAATTGTACGATCTCTTGTTAACCTCGCGTGTATTGCTCTTCGACCTCTTTACAGCATGTTTTATTTTTCTATTGTGTCAACTTCTGATAAGGAAAGCTAATTGATGAGTTGGGCGCGAACACAAGCTCACCCCACAACCTCACATTCTTGACTGAGCACATTCCAATGTTCTTGTTGCCATACTGCGACTATTTCATGATTCCTTACATCTTCCGGGCTTGTAATAAGCACAAAACACATCGCTATCCAATTAATACTTCTGTGCGTCGTAATGAAAAAACATTGAGACTGGTCCTTGACAAAATACCTCGGCATTTACCTATATCCACTATTTCCTCATTCACATATATTTTTTCACTTATTCTTATTCACTTTTTTTGTAACGAAGCATCTGAGGGTAATATCTCCAAGATGGAATATGACAGGGCTTTTCGCGTCTTTCTCGGTCGTGCCGCTAGAGTCGCTTGATCTGCGGCACTGGTTTATACGGTCACGATCACGCGACATCTTACGGCAGGACCCAGAAAGACGCAAAAAGTCGTGCCATATTCTATCTTGGAGATACAACCTTCAGATGCCACGTTAGAAAAATCCAAGTATAATCTGCTAGCATTTTCGGAAAATATCTAAATCGTCTTGGCGGAAAATGTACGAGCACTTACGAGAAGGGCGGTGGGAGTGGAGGAGAGTCCTCAATCTTTCCTAGATTCCGTCTCATTGTTTTCCATTCCATAGTTTTTCATTCGCCTTTTATTCGTAGTTATGTTCGTAGTTCGAGGTCACTGAAGAATTAATTATCGATGCTCGCAAGCGAGTCCAATATTTGAAGCAGACGCACTTTTGGGACATCGCACACCTTTTTTAATGATAAAAAATTGGTTTTGCTAATTGTGAATATCGAACTCTAATTCATTATCATGATGTCAATCTGAATTGAATTAGGGGAACTTGTCTATATTTTTTTATTCAAAATATTTGCATTAACAATTTTCAAATTCCATATTATTTATTTTCAATTACTATAGTTTGTACAAAATATACTATTACAGGAAATAATGCTCCATTCATAATTGACTGACATTCTCATGCATTTCTACAACTGTTTTGGTTGCACTTCACAATTTGCAGTAGGCTACTATTACCTCTTCAATTCTATACAGTGTGTAGATTCATGAAATAAAACAGCCTATTCTTGTATATCAGCCACCTGAGTATCGAGTTAAGAAGAACCGAATCTAGAGTGTTCAAATTTTTTAAAACAAATTATTTTAAAACTACAAATAAACTTTATTCCTATTTTCAAAATCGCCTACCCCATGTGTAAAGGAAATCATAAGTACCACTGCATTGCGATTCTCCTCGAGACGTTAATATATCTGCCAATAACTTTCAACAAAACCTCCACCCATCACGATCCCAACGAGTGCCGACATTGGTCGCTTTCGCCGATACTAGGTCAGCGCAAATAAACAGGCACGAGCCGCACGCGAGACGGCCGCGTTGCGCAACGTCCCCGAGAGCCAACCGCCCCCTGCGTTCCCGAGAGGCGCCGCCGCTTCATTGATCTCCGAGGGGGGCTGCGCCCGCGCCCGGGGTCCGGGCCCCAGACGGCGTCCTAGGCAAACAAGGAGGGCCGAAGGCGCCTCGGCACATAAAAAGCACGGGCCACAATGGATACCGACCGGCCGCCGGGCCTATCGCTGCTCCGATGCCCTCCTTGTCCTTCCTGGCCATCTCTGTTATGTCACCAAAGGTCAATATGACGTGCCTTGCGCCTCGCTCCGCTCGCTGCCGCCGCCGCCGCTGCCCGCGTAGGACTTCCCGCGACCCGCGCCGAGCCACTTCGCTCGCGGGGGCGACGCGGCGCGCGGCGGAAGACAGAGGACGGCTGCAGCGCGGGCGGCGGCGGCGGGGGCTGTGACGGCGGCGGCGGCAGCGGCTGCGGCGCAGCGTCACTCGAGGTACATTGAGAGATTGATGAAAGTACGAGTGCATCATCTGCAGTCAGGCAGGGCATGTTTGAATTTCAGCGCTTTAATGTATAACGCTATAAATGTAAAATCTGCCCTCCTTTTTCTTTAAATTTTGTTCACAATTGAGGCATTCGGGTATAGGAAAATTTCTGACAATTTACGAATGTCAAATTATTGACTTACCACGCCTTTCTTGTAAATAAGAAACATGGAGTCTCTTTATATCATGTTAGCTTTAGAATGTAGAAAATTGACAATGAAAATACATTCACGCTTTATGTTTCATTAGTTATGTGTAGCACATTTCCATTAGCTAATACGATCGTTAAAATTTCGTAAGTAAGGTGAATATATATAGCATTTTTATTTTAAACTTTAAAAAAAATCAAATTTAACAGTTTTAGTTTCGACGTGCAAAACGTTTGGTTTTATCCTCCTTAATCTGAAGAGTTCATCTTAATTCATTTGTTAGATTTTGTTCTTTTCGTAATCCTACGAAGGTTTGAAGACACAGAAGTGAATCGACGAAGCTGTCTGAGCTTTATCAAAAGCTCAATGAATGTATAGCTTCAATGTGGGTCAGGAGGGATGAGACATAAAAACAACTTATGTATTGTTTGAGAATTGATAGGTTTGTTTGGGGGATATTCGGTAATATCAGTAAGTTGTTTCCGTAATAACTTAGAATAACACTTCATCAGGTGCATTCAACTACGTGCCCTAAATCAAAAATTGAGAAATTACAATACAACTTAATTGGCATCAGTTGCTTCCAACGCACATTGACCATTCTTTCTAAAATTATGCCCATGTTAATTTTTTGGTTCGTTTTACTCATAAGTTTCGTACGTGTCAACAACCTTGGACACACATAATAGCAACTCTATTTATTGTCGAATATGATGTGTAACAATAAATTATTGCTTTTAAAAATCAAAAAGACGCCGATTTTATATTTCTGATGTAATTATTTTTCAAATTCAAATTCATTATGATGGTACGTATCTTCACTCTTGGGCATCTCCCGGTTCCTCATTTGCATTCGGGTTGTTCCCAGGTGTTCCACAAGATCCGGGAACTTACCAATTTCTAGATGACTCTCATGTGAGGAACTTTTTGAGCCGCGCCCCTGCCCGCCCCTCACGGGTTCCTCCCTTCCTCCAGCGCGGAGGCGCCGGCGTCGCGTGGAGGCGGACGACTCGGCGTCGTCTGGGGCGGAGGGCGTCGCGACGCCGCGCCTGCAGCAGCGGAAACGACGGCGGCCACGGCGGCGGCGGCGTGACCGCCTCGCGGGCGGGCTCACTTGGCGAGAACAAGATGAATTATCAACAAAGAGCGAAGAAGATAAATGGGACGAAAGTCAGCTAATAACGAGCAATGAAACGAACGGACACGCTGTTCCACTGAAGGTCGCACAGCGGCCGACGACGTAAGGCGGAGTGGTAGTCGCTGGGTGTATTTCGGGGCAGACGCCGTCTCCGTCCGGCCGCCCAGACATGTGTTAGACCCGTCTCGCCAGCTTGTCGCCGGATTTTTATTACGGATCATCACGCGAGTTGACAACTCGTTTTAATGAACTTTGGATCTGTTTACAAAGTTTTAAATGGAAGCTTTGTGTTCCTTCGTAGACCAGAAGCAGAGTTACATTCAACCAGAGTTTGACAACTTTTAAAATTAAAAAAAAATCACTATTCAATTTAGATAAAAACGCTAGTGGGAAAATATATTCACGACGATTTACGGCTTTTTAGATACCTTTCTCCTAGGTGAGCGTTTGGATTCAATCACACAATCCCTATAACGTCTCCTTTAGAGGTTAATTATGAATTAAATATTTTTCTAGAATGAAACTTACTCTACATTTATGACGGTTTCTTTGGTCAATAAACCGGGAGCGGTAGCTCAGTGCATCAACTGATGTCACTGCAGCGCCTCTGACCGGGAGGTCCTAGGTTCGAGTCCTGATGGCGGCAGCAGGATTTTCGACACTAGCTTTTCAGCTAGGTCGAATTCAGTCGCTGTCTGGAGGAGAATTCTAGCGGCCGACTGCTCAGATCGGTAGTTTTCCGTGGTTTCTCCGAACACCAGGCGAATGCCGGAGCAGTACCCTACCAAACGGGCCACGGACCGCGTGTGATCTGTCCTTCCTCTTCGTTGTCCTATCATCTCCCCTTACACACACACTTACACTAACATGCACTACGCCACCACATATTCCGGGAGACCGGTCGTAAGCTTAGAGCTTGCTCCGACTGGGGCGGCGCCCCGCTGGTGGGAGAGTCCTGGTTAGGGGGAAACCCCACTAGCTGACGGTAGGTCGGCGCCCGATCTCGCCAGCCAGCGGGGGAAGATCACCGCCATCTCCCGAGAAAAAACATGCACTACACTAACGGGACTAATGAGCAGTTGACGCGCCCGGAAACATGAAAAATCAATCAATCAATTTAGTCAATAAAACTAAAGTTGAGGAAGCAACAAGTTAACACTATTTCTTTCGCGTTCGACATGACACGTTAAACTGAATTTCCCTTCCAATGAAACTAAAATGGCTTTACTTTTGAAGAGTTCGTATGTAAGTTGTTTATTTCTTCCTTTTATTTTGTTTGATTCTACACCACGACTCAAAGGCAGGCAACCTTCCAAGAATGTTTTCCTTTAGAGATTAGATTTGTCTGTTTCTCTAAACGTTACATTAATAGAACGTCATAATTGTCCTCCGATTTGGTTTCACTGATTGATGGTGAAAAAATTGAGGCGTGTCCTTCATCATATTAATGAAATAATGTTGATAATAGGTGTTATAACAGAAATTTCCCATTTGTGAACATCTGCTTATATTAGAAATGATGAATCAGTTATATCAATATGAGATAAGTAACGAAGATGGAGCGACAGGAAAAAAATAAACCTGCCGCAAACTTAAAACCTCAAATTCCACGGAGAGTGACTCCGGTATCCAGAAGTGGAAAGCAACTAGCATGGTGGTAGGTATGACTTGCATTCGGATTAGAGGTGCTGGGTATGGGTTCTCAAAATGACGTATGCGTACCCCTGTAGGGGAATGACTGTTTGTTATACGGTATATTATAAAGGAGTCACACGATATCATTCCAAAAACAACCATTCATTGAAAGTTAAAACCATCTTAGCTGCATATTTAACCCAATTATGATTATTTACAGTAAGACTCAAACCTATTATTTGTACACATTAATACAAATAGAAAATGTTGTATTATTAAATTATTTAAGAAGACACACTTGGTTTACTTTGTTTTGACGAGTTATGGAATTGAATTTCTTCTATTTATTACGCTAATATGAAGGATTTCTTCAATAAATGATCTATCTTTCACGATCTCGTAATGATTTGTACATTTAAATAAATTATTTTGTTTACTTTTGTCGTGTAATAAAATAAAGTAAGGTTAAATGTGAGAGGTACAACGAGGAAAACTCTCGATCCTCGGGTGTAGAGAGTTGTACAGAGCAGCAACCTGACGACAGACGAGCACTTAGGACGTCTTGCTCCCCTGCAGAGTTTAGAGGTGCAACATTACATAGCAACAATGGCAGCGTAGCAATCGCTGATGGCAGTTGCGGCACGCGGAGGCGTGACCGCCGACCGCCAAGAGGCCTTCGTGCGTTCGAAAGTGGCTCGCGATGCTGCCTGCCGAACCAAGAGCATTGGCACGCAGCAGCTACGACACTTGGAACATGTATTATATGCAGAGAGGACATGACCCCCATGCCGGCCCTAAACACATTCTTGGATCAAAGAAAATATAATCATTTGATTGGTTGATTGAGCGATTGACTACTGATTCCGAGCGTGTCAACTGCTAAGATCATTAGTCCTGTAAGTGTAGTGCACGCTTTTGTTGCGAAAGATGGCTGTGATCTTCCCCAGCTGGCTGGAACCCCAACGTGCTGGATTTTCCCTATCCAGGTATCTCCTACCAGCGAGGCATCGCCCCAACAGGAGCGGGCCCTAATCTCCCGACAAGTGCGATAGTGAAGTGCATTTGAGTGGAAGTAAGAGGTGAGGATAGGACAAAGAAAAGGAAGGAAAGATCACGCGTGGTCCGTGGCCCGTTTGTTAGGTTACTGCCCCGGCAGTCGCCTGGTGTTCATCGGAGAAATCACGTGAGACTACCGATTAGGGCATCTGACCGCTATAATTCTCATCCAGACAGCGGATTTTCTCGACCTAGCTGTCTAGCTAGTGTCGAAAATTCTGCCATCGTTGGGACTGGAACTCTAGCTTCTCCCGGTCAGAGGTACTGCATTGTCATCAGTTGATGCTTTGAGCCACATTTGCCAGTAAAATATAATCTTAATTTAAGGATATGAAGGAATCATCTCAACACAATCATAACTTCCACTTAAATTATTATATTCTGATTCTTATATCATTTCTTTTCCTGGGATGGATGAGACGAAGAACATGGCGGATGTTGGTGACGACTGGGATGGATGAGATGAATCGATGTGCGGTTGTTGATGAGGAAATGATGATGGAGCATTGGTGAGACGAGGCAAGGGAAGTGAAAGAATTCTGAGAAAATCTGTTGCGAATCCACTTCGTTCACCACAAATTTCACATGGAACAAACGATAATTGAAACTCAACCCCAAAGATGGAAAGAGAGCTGCCTTCTTGCTATACCGAGGGTCGCTGTAAACAAAGAAAATATAATTAATGCACAAGTTCGTAACTAATCTCTCAGAAAGTCGTCAAAAATTCGAAATTAAATTCTTAACATAAAATATACGTTTTGTTGAAATTATCAGTGAACAATATTTTGCTAATAATATTAAAATAGAACAATAATAAATTTGCATTAAAAATTGACAATGGTATTAGCTTGATTAATTGACTGTTAGTGATTCCGAGCGCGTCAACTACTATGGTCAATAGTCCCCTAAGTGTAGTGCGTGTTTTTGCTTGGGAGGTGGCGGTGGTCTTCTCCCGCTGGAATGTCAGATCCGGCGCTAACGGGGTATTTCCCAACCTTTTCCCTACCGTCAGCTAACGGGGTTTTCCCAAACCAGGTATCTCCCACCAGCGGAGAACCGCCCCAGCTGGGACAAGTTCTAAGTTCGCGACCCCCCGCATGTGTGGTAGTGTAGTGCATGTTAGTGTAAGTGTGTGTGTGTGTGTGTGAGTATGTAAGTGGTGAGGATAGGTCAAGGAAGAGGAAGGAAAGATCGCGCGCGGTCCGTGGCCCGTTTGTTAGGTTACTGCTCCGGCATTCGCCTGGTGTTGATCGGAGTAACCACGGAAAACTACCGATCAGATCAGCCGGCCGACAATGGTAATAACATCATATATGATTAATGAAACAAATGAAAACATCATAAATTGTCAAAGAAAATAAGAGTAGTTAAGAGTTCCGAATTGTTGATATTGAAATGAAACAATTACGTATATTCGACGAAGACAAATAATTGTCAAAATAATGAAAACAACACAAAATAACAATCACAAAAATGAACATCAAGTTTGAAGCCATAACGCCTCTTCAGCTCTGATCTTGAGAAAAGTTAGTCACGTTCAACCCCCGCCCCCCGGCTCAGTCTGACCCCTCTGGCGTGACGCGGCGCGGCGACCAGCTGCGGCTCGCGGGGGCGCCCTCTCCCGAGCGGAGCGGCGCGGGGCGGCGCGGCGCGGCGAACGCGACCTCCCGAATCAAGAGCAGTTGGCGTCGAGACGACGTCGCGCCATGGACCGCGTGCCGATTTATTCTGGTGTCGAGAGACGCGCGCTCGAGTAAGGCCAGTAAGCTCTGCAGCACTCGGCCGCACTTGGCGCCACACACACGCCTAGCGGTCGTGGATTGACGGAGCTGTGTGTGTATGTGTGTCTACTAGGCACAGGAGCGGTCTTAGTGGAGGTTTTTCTCTTGGTTGAAGGTTTGTTCAGCACCGAATTTATTATTTTCATTGATTCTCAGATGTATTCACAGGTTATTTTTAAATGAATGGATTTTGAATTTTGAATTTTTTCAATTGCATTTTTTTTCTTCGGGGAGTTTTGTTTAAGCATTACGCTCTTTAGTTTATGCCAGCGAGATTTGTAGACGCGTCTATAAACCGAGCTGTCTTCTAGGTATAAATCTTATTCATTTTCCGTGAGCGAGCATTTCATAAGCTTTGTCAGCTTCTCAAGACTTGCTGTGTTATAAGACGAATACCGTTTGTACTGTGCCTACAAACATCTTTTCGGCCAGTGCATGATTTCGTTCCATTAGCAGTTTTGGTGATCTATTTCAACTCGTCCATTTTATAACTCATAACAGCAGTCCCCTACAGATTGCACCACGAATTGCCACTGAGCGGCTATTATTTCAATTTGCGTAATTATCTTCTGTTTCTTTTAGTAACACATTAATGATAGTATGTTGGCGGCCATGTAGTAGTAAAATTCGAATTGTCTAGTTTTACCGGACAATTTCGAATGCACTGATCTTGCGCATGGTTACGGTTCATAGATGCCTTCCACAACATAATCAGATGAAAACATCCAGAAGAAATGCAAACTCACAACCACAGCGTAGAGTGTTTGCCGCAGTAACCGTGCTCGGATCGGCAACGAAAATCCACACCGAAGTAAATTATCATTAATTGTATCAAATATTTTTTCATTATTTGCACATAATCACCAGAAAAATGATCTACGCTCAGTCGATCAGAAATACAAAAGTTGGAAGTGGTTTGACACTCCATTGAAAATGTTTGGTTTCATTTTCTCACACAAGTTTCTCATTTTTGTACAGTTTGCTCAATACCACTAACGTTTGCGAATGATCTGCGCACGAAAATTATGTTTTCAACTCTCGCGATTTAAATTTAGTTATGTCTTCAGTCATGGACCTGCCTACTGGTACAGAAGAAGGCCTTTCGCGAAGGGAAAGTAAATATCCACGCGGAATTCGAACTCACAACTCTAGCGCAGAGAGGTTGCCGCCACAGCTGTCTGAGCTATTCGGGCCGTAATGATGAAGCGAAGAGAAGAAAAGAAGTCTTATCGAAAACTCTAGAATAAAATGCTTAGTCAGCTTATTTGTCAATCCAGGAGTGCATTACTATTACCGGATTCTTTCGAGATCATAACAAACACGTCATGAGGATATGCAGGTGTAAATTGACGCGAGGAGAAGTGCGAGGGATCTTCATCCCTAGAAATTGATGTCACTTGCCGAAAGAATTTTTATTTGTCACCACCAGTGTCACAATTAATCCTAATATAGGTTTTTCATTTACCATTTCCACGCTATAGAAGAATAAATTTAGAAAAGAAAACTATTCCGAGAGTATTCTTAGGATTTATTCAGACTGTTCTGTACACGGGAAAAAGGTCTTCGTTTAACTCGTCAATTAATCTATTCGTCCCAGATCTCCCAGTCTTGGTTGATCCCCCTGGAGAAAATTACCCTTCCTCGTCGTGGGGATTGGAGACGGGCCCATACCTTGTCTATAAAGACAGGATGGAGATGGATCACATTCGGCCAGGTTTAGTAGCAGTTCGATATTCGCCTAGAATACATCAGAGGAAATCGCGGAAATGACTGACTGTGCGAAGCGTATCGAGAATTCTTTACCAGCTTCGTAGTTGCTGTGGATGATCATCCACAGTCGGTATTCGAGCCAAAGTAAGTAAATATTTCGGTCAACCGAGGTTCAGATACTGAATTACAACTACGTGCACTAAATAATAATAATAATAATAATAATAATAACAATAATAATAATTATTATTATTAGTTATTGCTATTATTGTTGTTATTATTATTGCTATTTTTTGGTTTTTAAAGATTTAAGACTATTAACCAATGTAAATGTTCATATATGTAAATTATGTAGTAGATATACGTCTAGAACTAAATATAGATTGTAAGTTTAGTATATAAGGTTAGTTTAGAAAGTACCCCCCACTTCTTTGACCCCGCTGATAAGTCAAAAAAGTCAATTTTACAGGGGAGCAAAAAACAACTTTAAACTAATGCTACAAATAAGGGATTAATGATATTCAAACAAAACCTACACGAAAATAGTTTTGTTTAAATATGACCTTCGTTTGAATATCATTAATCCGTGATTTAATTCATTTAAACATTGTTTTTTGCTCTCCCGTAAAATTAAGTGTTTATGACTTATTAGCTTATTCACCAGGATCAAAGGGATATAATACTGCAACCCTTTATAAAATGCATAAAACTGACCTTTATTCCGTATGCTAGCAGGGAATCAACAAAAACGATATCCATAATGATCTGAACATCCATCAAGAGCAGATTCATCAATAATTTGAAGGTTGGACTTCAGTTTTGACCCACTCCCCAAAAATATTTTTAAATTTTTTGGGGATTTAAATTGTAAAAAACGAATAATCCTTTGAAGGTGATAAGATCAATATTTGGTATTTTTTTAATGCACTGAGCTAAACGTTGGTTTTGAGGCGAGTTCGCCGCCCCTTGCCACTCCCGCTCCTGACATTTCCGAAAGCTGATATTTGAAATTTGTACATCCAGGTCAAAGGCCAACATGGGAGAGCGAAAATCGCAAGGGCTCGCGGCAGCGGCGATGGCGGCGGCCGCGGTGGCGGCGGCGCTGTTGGCGATGGCATCGACCGCGGTGGCCGACGACATCGAGGGCTGCACCTCCTACCACACGTACATCGGCTCCCGCACAGACTGCCTCAACGCGTCCCTCACGGAGGTGCCCCGACCGCTGCCCAGGGACTTGCACATCCTCGACCTCTCGCACAATAACATCTCCTCGCTCTCCAACACCTCGCTGAGCCACCAGCCACCGCTCAGCTCGCTCGAAATGCTCATCTTGGATTACAACGGCATTACGTTCGTGAGTGAACTCTTTAGTTATCACTGAAATTCAGGCATCCAAGGTGTTAAGAGTTATTATCCATTCTCTCATCGTTTGTATGTCACATTACGAAAGTATTGCTGATGATAGATTCTCTGAATTATTTTATAAACCCTCGAAACAACTTGTTGGATTTTTTAGATTACTCTTTCGAAAATCTACTTTATTACAGCACTATTTCGATCAGGCATTCTCTATTATAGGAAACGAGAAATCCTACGTGTATTTTTGTTGTTTTTTCTTTATTTTTTGTATAAATGTTTGTAAATATTATGTTTGTAGGATTTGCTCGTGCGTCCGCACTTGTTGTTTTAGTTGACAACCACTCTGGTTATTCATATTTTACCTAGTAGGGATGAGAAGATATTTATCGACAAATTACAATAAAATAAATCGTGAATTTAATAGTGAAAAATGCATTGCTGGCCGATCTTTCTACGGTTGTTTAATTCTAGTATTATAATAAAGGGAGCTGTTTGATACTTGTAGAAAATCTTTATTTCTTCCAATCGCCATAATACTGGTTAGTTCATAATTCTTAAATATAAAAGTAGAAAGAATGTAGGTAAATATATAGAGCGCTTAATCGGATGCGTTCCAAGAATTACGGATTCGAATCCTGTCTTGGGCATAAGTGTTTGATTGTGAGTTGTCATGGTTTCGCTTTCCCAACCACAATGTTTCAGCTTTCAACCCCTTTCCTTCCGTTCTTTGTCGACCTAGGTGGCGCAGAGACTTGGAGAATTTGCGCCCAACGCATTACGCTTTGCATCCGAGCGTGGGTTCGAAAATCTTTTTTTTTACACAGCCACAAGTAAAAGTTGTTCTTTCAAGGTTTTCATAGCGTGCTAAAAGTCCAGTTTTTAGCACTAGTGTTAAAGTAAGACAATGTTCATGTGTTCAGATAAATCTGTGAATGCTACAAAGAAAACAAAATACTTTCGTCGAACCGAATTGGCTACTTCCATAGAGCTATGAATGTAGGGAGATGGCATAACGTCACAAACTTGAAGCCACCTCCGCCATATTGGTGAGTCCAAAAAGCCTGTAGCATAAACAAACTCCATGTGAGTGTTTGTGACTTGTAGCTGTTCTCGTGTTCAGTAGTGTTATTTGGCTTCGTTTTAAATATTTAAAAGCCTTGTTCAGAATAGCTAGCTTATCGCAACAGGTCGTTGGAGCCTAGCAATTACAGCAGGTTATGTTCAGCTCATTTCCAAAATCACGATTTTGATAGAACTTCTGTACATAAATAAACTTCTATATAAACTAAAGCAAAATGGTAGTCGTAATGGTCACAGTCGGCCTAATATTCCTACGTCACAAGCAGCTTACGATGTATTGATAGGTTGTAGTAACAAAAGGTATTTGGTGTTTTGGACCTACCAATATGGCGGACTGCTTCACTTGCTGAAAACGGAAGAGGTTGGTAACGGCACCTCCATGTATTCAAAGCTCCATGGCTTCTTCAGGCCTTAATGTATCACTATGTGATTTGTATGCCTGAATTAAAATAAAAGTCAGTAAGGCCGTCTAAAAAATAATGTATGTCACACGTGGTAAAAGTGATTGTATTTTGCTCGTAGATTTGCGCCACTCGGCCTATGGACCTCGATTGATCTTGCCTACTCGCAAAATAACCTTGCACGAAACATAGTTTCCCGTGCTTGTTTGTCGAGTACGAAACATATATTTTTTCTTTCTAATAGTGGGCGAAACATTACGAGTAGTGCGCGAAACATTGCGAAGTTTTAAAATATTTATTTACGATACGAGTGGCAAAAGTGACATTCGTAGCATTCGCAAGTAGGTAGGCACTCGTAGGTATACCCCACTTGGCCTCAGCCACGCAAAAATTTCTAATCGCAAAACAAAATAACTCTTACCAAGTATTGAGATATACAAAATTTTCTCTCTCTCTACATTTATATCTGCTAAAGATCTTAGCGTCCGGCTTGCTGGGTCAATGGGTCACGATATATTATAATCCTTATTACCTCTATAATGGATTATATGATCCGCCGACTATACAGCGCAGCTGGGAATCTGAAATAGAATGATTCTATTCCTAGTTCATTTCTGTTTGGATTGACTAAATGAAAGATCACTTTCTTTTCTAAAGAACAAAATTCAACAAAGTTTATTTTTACGCTTTTAGCAAACAATTTAGTGAATTTACAATTTTTAGGCCTTTGATCAAGATATCTTTCAATTTACAATTTATACCGCGGTTAACTTATCTTTTCTTCGTTGATGTCCCTCGTAGACTTCTCAGTCGAAATATCTTGCGAGCTTACCGTAGTCCAAAGTTCCACGAAATCCTCTTCTGCCCCTATCCAAGTTGGTCTCAAACTATCAAAATTATCAGTCCCGATTACGTCCTATGACATAGTCCCGAACTCGATTACCACTCCCGACAAAGTTCCAATTTATACATCAATATTGCTTCCACATGAAAATATCTGCAATATCATTCACTGTCCTTAAAATTTCACTGATAACCCAATTCTATCTAGATTGTACTCGCCTCCTTCGTCCATACGATCAGTTCAGAAGCGCGTTTCCGAGCAGAATGAAATCTTCCTGCATGATTCATCCCTCGAAGACTTCGTATTAAACTACCTTCATTTTTTTCATAACATTTGACCGTCCTTCTCTCACTCAGCCAATCCATACGTTCGTTATATTTTGGTGTAGCTGACCTTTTGATCGTCGAACTTCTTCGCCCAATCCTAAATTTTCTACTTTCGGCATCCAGAACTGTTAATGCATTTACAAAAAACAAAAACTACATTGTTTATTCACGGTCGTTGCTAAGCTCTAGCTCTCGTGATATTTCGTAATGCATGTTCCACCATATTGTCTACAAATAAATGTTAGTTTATTTTAACGTGACATATCGGTATGTCACAGTATATAATACGTATTGTTTGTTAGACAACCTTAAAGACATTCATTTTATTTTTAATTCTGACAAACAGATCATTGTTACTTTTAGCACTGGTGCTAAAAAATTGAACCTTTAGCGCGTTTTCTTGCCCCAAAAATAAGCGTGTTTACTAGGACTTATATGTAAAAAAACAGCCTCAATATATGTTGCTCGTGCTAGAGATGGTTCGTGCACATGTCACGATACTTATTATAACTTCCATGAAACCATTCTAAAGACCAAAAATAAGATGCAAGGAGCAGGCACGAGCCCCTGTGGTCAACGCTAACGCCTAAACCGTTCAGATATTTTTTTTTCCAAAATTGATATTCCCGAACAATTTGAACTAACTCGAGGTCCTGCGAGTCTTAAACGGATATTTTGATTTTTGGGAGTACTTAAAATTAATAAATTAAATTAAATAAAAATTTTCGTTGAAATCCGTGTTTTTTCGAAAATTTCAAAAGTTCAATTGTTTTCGGCGCCTTCTTACATATTGAAGGTATATTTTTTTCTTAATAAAATATTTTCTCCATCAACTTATCTTGAACTAAGGTCATGCACAGCTCTTAAAAAATATGAGTAGTTTTACCGTCGTTTTGAAGGGCAATTATTTCCTCAAATTTAAACAATTACTTTCTCAAAATTGCTCCAATTTTGTTCTTTAAATTTTCTCCTCGTATGTATCATAAGACAGTAAAGAGTTAACGCTGGTTCCAATTTTGGCGAATTCTGTAATTTCAAAAATTGCAAAAAAAAATAACATTGTAAAAGTATAATATGAGAGCGATTTTTGACTTAACTGAAATCAGTTTAAAATATAAAATCTTTAAAAAATATCATGTCCTTTTTTTTCGAAAAATTGAGTTTTTTTGCGTAATTTCTTCTCGAAACTAATGCAATTTATACAAAAACTGTTTCTCCAAAACAGCTCCAAATTTTTCTTTAATTTTTTTTTCAGAAAAAGTATGCTTAAAAATGATCCATGTGCCATTCATCAGAACTCTCTGAATTTTCGAAAATTGCAAAATTTACAAAGTATGTGCCGCTGTAGCGCCACTAGATTTTATTTTTAATACGTTTTAGGAATTCACGGGCCCTTCAAATTTAATATCTAGCAGGCTGATTGGTTGAGGCGGTTTATAATATAAGTGTTTGATTCCTTGTTTAGGTCCACCGTGATGCCTTCCGTCACCTGACACTGCTGCGAGCAGTATACCTCCGTGGAAACCGCATCACCCAACTACATCGCCTCACTTTCTTTCACAACCTTCGTTTGCAGGAGCTCTTTCTGTCAGGTAAGAATTATTCTTAGTTTTAACTAGTTCTGGTTTATTACTTCACCTGCTTGCCAAGTTAAATGGACGTCCAAATATCTAGTACATTGTTTTCCTCAAATACAAATGAATAAAATTGCATCAATGATGAAAAATCAAGGAAATTTATTGCCTTTCCTTTTGAATTCTAATCTTTGCTTCTGCTGAGAAAAAGGGAATAAATCTAAAGTAGGTTACAGCTTGACATTTAAAAATGAAGTGCCAAATTCTAAACAAACGTGCTGCAAATGTGCTGTAAACTCACTTTTGTTAATAACTCTTCTTGCTTTGATCCATTTAGTATTTAAGTGATTTTATGTATCCAGACGAATCTTATCCAACGTGTCAACTTCTTGTGCTGACGCACAGGAGTTCCAGCCTATACATAAGCCAACCTACTTACTATTTCCCTGCCTATATACTCGTATAAATTCCCACATTTTTATTAAAATTTAGCAAACAGAAAATATTGAAAATATAAAAATATACCATTAAAAAGTTTTAACTCCTGTTCATAAATTAAGTCAAAGGAAAATGATGTTCCTTTTAGTAAAAAAAAATACGAGGGATGGCAAAAGGAGTATTTTTAAATTTATGAATATTGAGATAATACTAGATTGATATGAAGATTAAGATAATACTTGACCATTAAAATTTGAATGCAGCACAGAAAACTTAATAATTATGAAAAGTATATGCATATAAAATATTTATTTGTACTTTAACGTGATCAGATCGTTCATAGGCTGCAAAACTAGCACAACTTGAAAACTTAAGTTTTGAAACAAAAGTGTTGAAAGTTTTCGCAAGTAGTTGAAATGTGGTTATCACACTTAATAATTGATTGATTATAGAATAAATATTACAAGACTTCATAAGAGTTTTTTAGTAATAATTTTTACTATAAAATAATGGCCCAAACCAAAATTCATAATTTGTATATTGTCAGTCTTGCAGTCCATGAACGATATAATTTACCGAATAGTGGTTAAACACATTGAAAAATAATATGTTAAAATTCCAAATTTTGGTAAAGTGGATGTTTAATCAGAGTGTTATGGGATATATTTATACTATTTTAAATAGAATTAAAAAAAAATAATAAAAAAACTGGATTATAAATAAAAAAAAAGGAACATCAAAATTAGGGGTCAATATTTGTTAAAATGTAATGGCTATAGCTTAGTTTTTTCGCAGTAGATATACATCTTTCACCATTACAGATGACAAAAACTTGATGCAGCATGAATGTATATGGTAGAAACGGAATGGTATAAAACTTGGTGTAACAATAGTATAATCCGACGACATTAGGTTATTGACAACATTGCTTAACTACGTTCCGTGAAGTCACAGACTTTACGCAACTCGAGACCCAAGAATTCCTGGAAGGGTGGCCGTCTGAAAATCCTGGTTACTAACCGCTCCGAGCTTCTCGCCGAACGAACAAAAGACAAACTGACGATACAAGACAAAAGACAAAACTTCACCTAGCCGATCCGGGAGGCCGAGATCGCTAAGGCAGTAGTACCATGGTGATGTCGGGCCGAAGGATCGCGGGTTAGAGTCCCGCCTTGGGCATGGTTGTATTTGTGTTCGTCATTTCACTCCTCATCATCACCACATCACTTCATTCAGTGTACAGTTAGCCCTAACGTTAATCAATAGTGGTCGCTTCTGATCTCGTAGTTCATGCGACCTTAAAAACAACAACTTAGGATTAGTCTCAGAAAACAAAAACTTGATACACGCGCGCGCACACACACACATACAATCATAAAATGGTTGTAGGGTAACGTGGGTACCACCTCAACCAAAAATTCGTTGATAAAAATAATATTAATTCGTTATTTTCTAAAAAGTAGCGAAAAAGAATGGGATGTTTATGGGGTTTGTGGCACTCCTAAACCCGTTTTAAATACGTTTTGTTGGTGCCGATGTTGTTCTTGCATCGATAACATCGATTATATATATATATATATATATATATATATATATATATATATATATATATATCTGTGTGTGTGTGTGTGTGTGTGTGTGTGTGTAATTCCACACAAATACTTTCGAGCAGTCGATTAAATTCATTAAAGGGTTCTAATTAAAAATGTTACCACACATTTGTTTTAAGCAATCTGCAATACTTACAAT
The DNA here is from genome assembly GCA_964035755.1 of Teleogryllus oceanicus. NCBI lineage: Eukaryota > Metazoa > Arthropoda > Insecta > Orthoptera > Gryllidae > Teleogryllus > Teleogryllus oceanicus. The sequence continues at coordinate 36,223,792 of CAXIVR010000003.1, forward strand.
ATAGTCAGGAACGGGTGCGGACGGGACAGATGAGTGGGGCTGGGTGAAACGGAAAGAGAAAGGGGGAGGGACGAGCCGGAAAATCAGGCAAGCGCGATAGAATTAATTTCTTTTCCTAGCAGATAATGAAATAAATGAGTATCCGTGCAGTGACGAGTACTTCAGGTAGCAAACAGTCCCTTGAGTATAACCAGTCTTCTGTGCCTTTTTTACCTGTTAGTAGACGTTAATGTTAGAAAAGAAGTAGTATAAAGTGAAGAAAAAGTATAAATTATCCGTAAGTATAATTGGGGGTCGAACAAAATAATGTGAACAGCATGCAATATAATATATCTTTTTGCCTGTTGGCGCCACTGCGGACGTGCTACAGTCTTGTAATAACAGCATTTAAAAGAATTGTGACCAGGCAATGTAAAAATACCGCAGCAAAATTAACTGCAGAGCTCAACACTCACTTTAGTATTATTGTTTCCTCAAAAACAGTACGGCCGGAGAGTCACAAAGCTAAAATTCAAGGAAGGGCTGCAATTGCAAAACCTTCCCAACGGAAGCCAAAGCCAACCTGCGAAAGAAGTGATGCCACGATCATAAAACTTGGGCACTTGATGATTGGAAGAATGTGGTATGGTCCGATGAATCATTGTTTACATTGTTTCCTACAAACGGCTGGATTCGTGCATGGAGAACCCCAAAACAATCCTACGACCCAGCTTGTCTGCTACCTACAATCAAGCATGGGAGAAGTTCCATTATGATTTGGGCGGTTGGTCGTATCATTACCCTCACTATCCAGATTACTGCGAGCGAATATCTCGACATTCTCAACTATGAAGTGCTTACAATGAGGCATACTGTAGCCAAACACTACCATATTCCAAGATGATAATGTGTCCATTCACAGCAAGAAGATTCTGACGTAGTTTGGAGAGGATCAGAATATTATCAAACATCTTTCCTGGTCAGCACAATCACCAGACATCAACATAATTGAACTGTTAGGGGGCGTTTAGTGCAGAGATTGAGCGGAATTTCAGCTCCAACATCGTTGAAGCAATTCGCGAATGTTTTGGTACAAGAATGGGCGAACATTTCGTTGGAAACTATTCAAACACTTTGGAAATCAATTCCGCGACGAATTGCTGCTGTTCTAAAAGCAAATGGTGACCGAACAACTCATTAATAAATAAATATTTTGTATGTTATTTGTTCATATTATTTTGTCCAACCCCTATGTCTAACGAAACATATTCGTACGTTACAAAGTGAGAATGTGGCTCGTTCCCGAATTACCCGGTTAATCTGGAAACCCATTATCAAAATTGGGTAGATAAATTCTGAAATAGCTACAGCTTCGAAACATATTTCGGACATAGCCGGAAGATATTGACTTTTGCTAACGCAATGTGGCTAAGATAGTTGAAGTACAATAACGGTGACGAAGAGTAGCAGACGTATGATAACAGATAAGACCGCTGGTGGGGAGTTTTTAAGACAAGTGCGGCATGATGTGTAGTTTCGTTTATTAACACGATATTACTAAACCTAATGTCATTACATTTCAATTGACGCATCGTTACATTAGCGTCGCGATTTACATAAATCAATCTAGTCTGTGAAACGCATACTTTCCATCGCATTTTTATGCCAAAATAATTCTTGTGAACACCAAGACACTCTTGAACAATGGAGCCTGCGGTTGATACCAACTTTAGTCAGATTTTTCCGAAATAATCGGTTCATGGACATTCTACAGTTTTATCCACGCCGTCTGACTAATGTGCGATTGAACCGAGCACTCCCACCTGCCACATTTCGATCATTTTCCTTAACATGTACAACGATACAGAACGCACGGATTGAAAGCAATTGCTTCGGTGTATACCATAGGCGTGCGCAACCAGAGAGGAGGGGGGCACCTACATCTTTGGGCCTCTTTGTCTATTAAAAACTTTTTTATTTACAAAAGATTTGTTTCACTCGTAATGGTAATAAATAAAATATAATACAAGGACATTGAAATAATTTAAACTTTACAAATAAAATACAATTAGTTTTACGTTGAACAATTTACATGCTCGACAGGTGGATTGGAGAGCCTCTTCCCCAAATGCCATGCACCAATTCCTCCAATTGTCATCTTAAAAAAGAGGGAAATCAGAAATTGATCATATTTATGGAAATAAAAATGTTTTCATACATAGGCCTACGAGACTCCTCTCGAAATTTTCAAGAGGCCACGCCACCTCTTTGTGCGCAGTCCTATGGTGTACAAGATTGTCAATGAAGAAAATTACAATTTATTAATTTATTTTACGTCAAAACAGTTAAAAACTAAGTGTGACGTGCTATGGGGAGAAATGAATTCTGTACTCGTTTTCAAAAATTCTGTGATTCCTACCCTAAGCCATATACTACTTGGATTTTGAATACAGAAAGAAAATGAACGTTTTTGCAAGGATTGTTAACAAAAATATTTGCTCCAATGTAATAAAATCTATTTTCAAGGGTAAATCAGCACTTATTTTGGGCTCTTATCCAACACCATGTCCTACGTCAAGAAATAATACTTCCTGCAACATCATGGAGAACGATAATTTGAATAACTATATTTACCACTGAATTCTAGGAGAAGTGCACAGGTAATGAAGTAACATTTACGTCCAGAAGCAAAACAAGGGGCCATTTCAGCATTTGCTCAAAGGATCAGGGAAACTGGACGAAAAACTTGATCGAGATGGGGATGTCTCTGCATCAAGAAATTTATTTTTGAAAAAGCAAGAACATTTATTTCAAACAATGTGCATCGGCCAGAACACATTTACTTTCTCGTATACTACTTACGAACTCTTTGAGTAGTAAAAGTATAATAATGCTACAGCGAAAAGTTCCGTATTTTCGACAAAGAAATTTGTTCCGTGAGATCCTGATGGAGAATGGTGCTGCAATAGAACCTACATTTTCACATTTTTTGTAACTTTTTAACATTTTAAATATTCAGAGTTTAACAAAAATGAAATTGCCGACTTTTTTGAGAACCCTTTACTGTTTCCGAGAAAATAAAGGAAAAATTGGAGCAGTTTGGAAAAAACATAAATTGCCTTTATATCAAGCAAAAATTACGCGAAAACTTGTTAAAAAAATTAATGACTTTATTGAAAGATCTACTTTTACTTTCTAGCTACCACTTGTGGTAGAGAGAAAGTTGTTATGCTGCGCCATAAACGGCGAATATTCTGCAGAAAAGCTCTTATTAAAGGACCCTGGCGACGAAAATGTGGATAAATGCAGATGCTAAATTTAGAACAAAAATCCTTTAACACGTGGTGTAGCCAGAATCCATGTTATGTGGGTATTTGATGCCTAAAAGTCGATTGACGGCAAAACGTCTGTCGGTCCGTCTGTACGTTTGTCTGTGAACAACGCTAGCGGCTAAACCGTTCAGCTAATTTTCTCCAAAATTGCTATTACCCACTCGATTTGGCTAATGTCGCAGTCCCTTGAATTTGAAACCAATATTTTAATTTTGGGGGGTACTTTACAAAAAGCGATTGGAACGTTTTTAAAAAAATGGCTCCAACGTTTTTTATTAAAATTTGTTATCGGATAGTGTGAAGGACGCTTAGGAGAATGATGTATATCTCATGTTCGTCTGATTTTCCGAAAAAAAAAGAAAAATAATAAAAGATTTTCGGCATCTTCCTACAACTCTAATTGTGAAGATACAATTTTTTCTTAATGAAATGTGTTCATAAAAACATATCTTCCAATAAAGTCATGTTGAATTTTTTGAAAATATGAATATTTTGTTGTGTAATTTGACTACACTTTTTTCGCTCGCTCCGAATTTACTGCGCTTCGTGAACATAAGTTGAGATGTGTTTGGAAGTTTTTGCTATTCTTATAAAATAATGTAGATGGATAATAAATTTAACTTAGAACTTACAAATTAACTTCTTTATTTCAAAAAATTTGATCGCTGATTGTGGTATCTTCCATTTCTGACAGTATGAAATGTTCAAATGACTGATGTCCCTGGCTATCGAAATAAAAGCAGATAACCACCACAGGGCTTTCTTTGAATTGGAATTGGTTGGTTTAGATTATATTAGCATTATTTCTAATACTTTACATGAAAGAAAAATGAAAAACTGAGTGCCTTTAATTTTTACGAACATTTTAATTGTATATTGCTACATACACTGCCTTGGAAACAATGCAGAGATGTATATTTGAGAATTCATTGTTGAACAGCAACAATATAAGATTATGAAATGTGAAATTCTTTTGAATTCTTCTCTTTTTTTAACATTGACATACAAACATTCTGAGGCTTTGTTTTATTTATTTATATTTTTTATTTAATGTCAAAAGCAGAAAAACTGAGTGTGACGTACTATGGGGAGAAATGTTTTCTGTGAACGTTTTCGAAAATTCTTGTATCCCTACCGTAACCCATTTACATGTTGAATTCTGAATGCTGAATTCTGAATGAAACGAAACGTTTGTTCTTTGAAACTAATTTTCGCCTTAAATTTTCTACGATTTCAAATGAGTTTTACAAAGAATTATGACTAAGATGTGTTAATTCGGAGAGAAATTGTGGTATAAATAGTATTACAGTACCATTGCTAAAGGCGAGAAAGTACGTGCTGTTTTAGCACCACTAGTTTTAGAATAGATTTCATTGAAGATACGAATCTATATAATGAATATTGAAGTTTGGCAATGTTTTTCCTTCAGAAAACAGCACTTCTCGCTGAAATATTACAATACTTTCTCCATACTACGTTGGTACTATAAGAGAAAATAACAAGAGAAGCTACTGAATGGCACAGCCTTTGTCGTACTACTAATTAGTTCCATTTTCTTTTCTCAAGTCTGCACTGTGCATTTTATCGCCCCCTCTTCTTGGCTGCCATGGCGAAGGGACCTACAATGGCTTCCCACTTGAACTGGGAAATTGTCGAAAAAGCGTTGAACTCTTGCAGTTTTCGAAATTCCACAAGTTTTTAATGAAAATCGGACCTTACGCGATAATTATTCATATTTTCAAAAATGTGCACGTGACATTATTTACATTTATATTTGAAGAACAGATTGCATTAATAAACTACTGGTGCTAAAACAGCATGTCCTTTCTCGCCTTTAAGTAATAGCTATGTAATACTTTTTATATCACAATTTATCTTCGAATTAACACATCTCAGTCATCATTTTTTTACTCATTATCACTTTATATCACTCATTATCGTTTAAAACTTAGCACCACTAGTATTTAAATATTGCCCAACCCTGCTCATTACAAATCGTACATTTGTTGCAAAAATTAAATATTTTCAAGTAAATATCAACACAAATTTGACAATTATAACTGTTTTGCATACAGATAAATCATGTACCAACAATAAGATGTAATTCACAAAAATTAGCTTCTGGGTCATTGTTGCATTTCAATCCGATATTCCCTGAAGACTAGCACATTTTATTTTTATTTTTTACATTTCAAATAGGTTTTAAATTATTTATACAATATTAATGTGTAAATGTATAACAAAAGAGCGAATGTAAGAAATGAAAAAAGAAATATTAAATAATATACAAATTGTAACTTACGAAGCATCCAACTGTGGAATTACGTTCACGAAGCGGAGTAAATTAAGAATAGGCGATTATTTTTGTCTCCAAATTACATAAAAAATACTCATATTTAAAAAAAACACGACCTTATTTAAAGATCTGTGTTTGATAACCGGATTTCATTTTTTTAAATGTATCTTTACAATAGTAGTTGTAGGAAGTTGCCTAAGACGAAGCGCAGTATATTCGAAGCGAGCTATTATGTTGGTCGTAAAATTACACAAAAAGTATTATTTTCTCCAAACATTTAACATGACCTTATTAAAAATCTGTTTTTTATGAACATAGTATTTCATGAAGAGAAAATGTATCTTCACAAACTTGTAGGAAGACATCGAATTTGTTTTAAATTTTCGAAAAATCAGACATTTCAACGAATTTGAGACCTCCACCGTTCTTTTAAGAAACCTTCATGCTATCTAAGATACCAATTTAATAACAAAATCTGTTCTTCAGTTTTTAAGAAATAATGGTTTCAAGAAAATAAAAATTGCCTATGTTTGACACAAAACATCGCAAAAAAATACGCATGTTTTTGAAAACTTGAACATGACCTTATATAAAAGATAAGTTTTTGACGAACACATTTCATTAATAAAAAAATGTTCATCATTGAAGTTGTAGGAAGACACTAAAAAAATTTTTAATTTTTTCAATTTTTGAAAAATCAGGGTTTTAACCAACATGAGACCTGCACCGTTTTCTTAAACATACTTAGACTATTCTGACTACTCTAACAACAAAATTTCATTAAAAACTATGGAGCCGTGTTTGAGAAAAAAATTGTTTAAACAAAATGAACTCGAGGTGCTAGAGAATGGCGTAGACTTTCTCGTAGTTAAGTTTTCTATTTTCCTTGGTGTGGACAGGATTTACGGTCTTGCCTCATCCTCTTGCCAGCTGCCATCTATTGCCGCCCAAAATACTTTTTTAAAATTTTCTCAATTTTTCAGTTTCCAAATGGTAGAACCGAAATACTATTTTAAGAATATTGAGAAGGCTATAATGTCATCCTAAATAGCAATTTTCATTGAAAAAATTGAAGCCATTTTCAAGAAAATAGCGATTAAGCATTACTGTAAATGCGAAATTTGAAGCTCTTTTTCACAGGAATCTATTGAGTTTTCGAAAAACTTCATTTGAAGTACTTCCATTAACAACGCAATAAATAATTTATACAAATCAATGAAAATGTGCATATTAATGGCGTGAGAGATATTTAAAAATATATATTATAACACGCCCACCTACTACCTTCCAGCCAGTGGCGATGAAGCGTGAAACTATGAATGCTCGTGAAGCGAGCTTTGAATTCTCAGGAAGCAGGATCTTTCGGGTATGAGAAAGGTCTGAACCCTTGACACAATGAATTATATAAATTCTGGTAAAATGAGCATATATTCAGTAAAACAAATTACACAGTGGCACAAATATACAATAAGTATGTACTTTACGTAGATGGTCACTGCAAAGAAATCAGAAACAAAAAGAACAAAATAACACAACCATAAGAGAATGTATAGGCGTCACCTTGACTGCCTGATTACTTCAATACGCACTATTTACAATACTTTTGCTTTGACCTCCTTCTCAATTATTTCGTGTACCTCATTTAACTGTGATTAATCTAAAGTTTTCTCCGTGCACGGCCCTTCAAGTGATTCTCTACAATTATTCTATTATAGACTTCACAGAGGTCAGCCTTGAGCTGCGCATTTATTACAACGCTGTTAACTCTAACACAAAAATAAACGTGACACACACGTTACTAAATCGTACCCTTTACAAAATTATAGCAACTGATTATTCCTGACATCATACAATGGAAACAATACTTTCAATAAGATTACTTTTACATTACATGAACAATTATAATTTACTTTAGAAAAGTTGTACAAGGTATGGCATTCAACGAATTTACTGGTGCGTACAGCGAATGAAATCAAAACTGCCGCTCATACATTCGAAATATTTCCCCAGTAACTATTTGTAACTTTCACCTATTTTAGGACGCTACGCCTGGTGTTTGACGCTACACAGTTTCCCAACAAATTGTCGCATAGAAGTTGCCAGTTCTTTACCTCGACATTTCCTTCCCGCTCGCCGTCAGTTAACCTTGGGGGTTTGGCCGCTCGCAGTCCTCGCCACGTCACTTGACTGGTTCGATGCCCCACGGTCACCACTTCTTTCGCTCGATCTCCGGATGCCGCCACACGTCCAAATTCCAAACCTTTCTCTCGTCCTCGGGCTCGTACCATCCACGTATGTGGTCCAAGTCTTTCTCGCCTACGCTTGAGTGTTGGAGTCGTCCTTCTGCCGGCTGCCGCGTACCGTTGCTCGCGCTTCCAGTTTTAATTAACTAACGTGCTTGAATTGACTACTTCTAGCACTCGGCCGACATACCACACTTTGAGCGTGCGTGGTCGTGGCGTACAAAATTAAATACTGGATTTCGTTCAGAGTCCTTCTGCGCGAATTTACTTCGATGATGAAACTATTTTAAGTTCGAGCAGTCACAACGCTTGCTTACTCGCGTAATGTTAGTGCAAATGCTGTACATGCACTTTGCTTCTGAATTCTATCACTTATCACCGCGTTTCTTAAATCAGCTTTACTAAAGCAAGTAAAATTATACTCCTGCACTAACCGATTACTACCGCTGAAGAATTTAGTTGAGTCGCCGTCGCTGTCGAAGTCGTAAGAGAGCTCTACCGAAGTGCGTCACGGTATTTATGCAACTCCGCCTGGGGAAAATTTCTGGAGGGGTGAATTTTCTCCTCCTTCGCGCCCTCTCGAGAAAATATTATCCGCTAACTTTGGACATAGGAGTGCGAAAACCTGCGGGTAGATGTCGCCTTCTCGGACCATCGCTCCGCCGCGTACCCTATTTCTTAGTTCTCTGTTTTTTTCTAGTGACTTATGGTGGCGTTACGGGTTCGTATAACCCCGTGACGTCACAATATATTTGTGTAATTTTTGAAAAAAACAAAAGAACACATCAAAATGACCTTCATGTGATATTAAACTGTGCAATTAGCATTATCCATTGGAAAAATTTGAAGCTATTTTTCAGAACATGGCGTATGAGCATTTCTGAGAATGCGAAATTTTGATCTCATTTTGACAGAAATTTGTTGAGTTTTCAAGAAACTTTATGTGACATTATTTAAAACACATGTACTCATAAATCAAAGAAAGTGAAGAAATAGCATTTACAAAATAGCTACTACTCAAAAATTACAATTTTGTAATCTTTGAAAAACAAAAGAATAGAGCGATATGGCGTGAATGTCATCGTATAGGGTTCGTTTGGCACTAACCATACCAAAAATGTAAAGAAAAAATTTGGAGCTGTTTTTGAGAAAATCTTGTTTTTGGTATATTTAAAAATTGCAAATCTTGCACGCACTATTGTCATCCTAAAATTTTTAAAAAATCTATATGATCTTTATGAAAGAACTATTTATGAATAACAAATTTCATTTGAAGTACTGTCTTCTGTCTGTCTTCTATTTTGTAGTTGCAGGAAGACACCGGGAAAAATTCAAACTTTTGAAATTTTTGAAAGTTTAAGAGTTAACCATGAAAATGGGACCCATGCCAACTTTCTAAATGTATTTAACTCTATTCTTACAAGAAATTTAAAGAAAAAATGAAGCCGTTTTCGAGAAAGTTTGAAAATGTTCGGGGGGCTTCATTTAAAGTACCACCAAATTTTAAAGAATGTTTTTCAAAATCTCAAAGTTTCAACTAGAGCCGATGGACAGAGGTTTCTTCAATTTGGAAAAAAATTGACATATGGTTTAGGCCCTAGTAGTGTTCACAGACGGACCGACGAACAGACAAGGACGGACGGAAGTTTTTAAGAAAGAAAAAAAAAAAAAAAACTTTTTCGGTATTGGGGGACCCCAAAACGTATATTTCCATAGAAATCTCAAAATCGATTTTCCACAGCTTTACATAACTTTCTCTGTACTACGAATATTACTCTGTGTATACGTATGTATACGAGAAAGTAATAATGTATACAAATCCATTGAAATGTGCATATTATCGCTGTGAGAGATATTTAAAAATATTACATTTGTGTAATTTTTGAAAATACAAAGAATACCTCAAAAAGAACTTTACATCATATTTAACAGTGCCTTTACCACTGTCCGTTGAAAAAAGTTTGAAGAACAAATTTGGAACCATTTTTGAGAAAATAGCGTTTGAGCGTTTCTGAAAATGCGGGATTTTGAGCTCATTTCCACAGAAAACTGTTGGGTTTTGAAAAGCTTCATTTGACATTATTTAAAGCACATGTACTCATATATATATAACACTGTGAAAACGTCTCTCGCGTCGGTAATATTTATATTAGAGACGAGAAGTCGTGAAATTTTTTTTTGTAATTTTTGAAAAAAACGAAAAGATACACCAAAATAAACTTAACTTCATATTAAACTGAAGAATAAGCACTATCCATTGGAAAATTTTGAAGATACAATTTGGAGCTATTTTTGAGAAAATGGCGTTTGAGTGTTTCTGAAAATTCAGGGTTTTGTGCTCATTTTCACAGAAAACTTGGATTTTGAGCTTTATTTAAAGCACATATACTCATAAATATAATGCTGTGAAGAAATTGCCTCTAAAGTAAGTATTGCCGACGTGAGAGACAAGTAAAACATTTTTGTAATTTTTGAAAAAACAAAAGAATAGAGCACTATGGCGTTTATGTCATTGTATAGGGTTCGTTTAGCACTAATCGTGCCAAAAATGTAAAGAAAAAAATTGGAGCCGTTTTCGAAAAAATTTGGTTTTTATAATATTTTAAAATTTCAAATATTGCACATACTATTGGACGAAAACTACTAAAATTTACAAAAAAAATCTGCATGACCTTAATGAAAGAACTATTTATGGACAACAAATTGCATTTGAAGGGAAAGTCTGTATATTCAATATTGTAGTTGTAAGAAGTTGCCAAAAAAATGCTCTTTTACAATTTCCGAAATTCACAGTAAATCCTGGAAATCGGACCTATGCCACCTTTATAAGTGTATTTAACTCTATTCTTACAAGAAATTTAAAGAAAAAATTGGAGCCTTTTTGAGAAAATTTTGAAAATATTCCTACGGCTTCTTATAAAGTCCTCCCAAAAATAATTAATGTTTTTCAAAATCGTAGAGCTTCAGCTCATGCAAAAACGAAACTTTCTTCAATTTGGAAAAAAATCCTACGCACGGTGTAGGCGCTAGGTTTGTTCACATACGACAGACAAACGGGCAGACGGACGGACGGACGTACGTTTACTTACAATTGGTTTTTCGGCATTAAGGTCCCACAAAACAGGAATTCTGACTACACCACGTGTTAGAGGATTTTTTTTCTTAATTTAGCAACTGAATGTTTCTACTTTTTCGTTATCAGGGCCCGGCAATGAATTTCTTTGTAATGAAAATCCGCCGTTTTTCACGCAGCATTACATAACTTTCTCCATACTACGTATATTACTCCGTATATACGTACGGATACGAGAAAGTAAAAATTGCCTATATTTCACACAAAATTTCACGAAAACTCAAATTCTTGAAAAATTGTACATGACCTTATTTCAAAATCTATCTTTAAGGAACATATTTTACTAAGGGAAAAGTCTCTATCTTTAATATAGTAGTTGTAGGCAGACACCGAAAAAAAATTGAATTTTTGCAATTTTCGAAAAATTAGACTTCAGCGAAAGTGAGACCTGCATCGTTCTCTTAAACGACCTTTACACTATTCAACAGCACAATTTAATTAAACATAGACCCATTTTTTTGAACATGTCCCTGGGTCTTCATTTAATGTACCCTCCCCCCAAAAAGTTAAAATATCAATTTCAAATTCAAGGAGCCGCAATATCAGCCAAATCAATCGTGGAATATCAATTTTGGAGAAAACCGGCTGAACGATTTAGCCACTAGCGTTGTTCACAGACTGACAGACAGACTTTGCCGTCAATGACCTCTTCGGTATCAAGGACCCACAAAACATGGATTCTGGTTACACCACGTGTTGGAGTTTTTTCCCTAAATTTAGTGACTGGATTTATCCACATTTTCGTTCCTGTAAGATGAGTTTTTCTGCCGAAAATTTGCCGTTTTTTCACCGTAGCATTACACAACTTTCTCTCTACCGTGGTAGCGATAAAGTAAAAAATATCTCTTTTGTAGTTTTAGGAGGTGAGCAAACATTTTTCTATTTTTTGCAATTTTCGAAATTTTAATAGGCTTAAATAAGAGCTGCCTTGCGGCATTTTTGTGAGCGTTCTCCGCTCTATATGAGCAAATAAATGAAAGTAACTATATGGATCCACTTTTGAGAAAATTTGGAAAATGTAGGACTCCTTGTTATGAACCTCTAAAAATTAAAAGCTCTGTTTTAAAGTCGAAAGGTCACGTCATCAGCCACATCGTTTGGGAAATGTTAATTTTGGTAAAAATCCTGAGTCTCATTTGGGAACTTATGCAAGACCTTCTTCAAAACTGAGAAATGGTCTTGGCTTGTGTTATTCGCAGCCAGGACAGCCAGACGGGCGTCTACACGGGGGCTGCTGTAGGTTCCCGGGTGACGCAAAGACGCGAAGTGATCGTGATGGAAGGGACAGCAAAGAGGACGGAGCGGGCGAGAGGTCCGTACAGTTAGCACACCAAAATAATTTTAGAAAATGAAACTCAAAATTTGTGGCTAATTTGTAACGCAAAAATAAAATTTGTTGCTCTTCATTTGACATCGCTATATAGATTCGGCTAACATAACATCAAGTTAGCACGACAATTACAAAAAACAACAATACATTACAGAGATAAATAAAAAATAATTACATGATAATTTGTCGCTTTTTTGTTGCTCAATAGTACCTGAAATAGAAGTGTTGTTGCCTTCAACTACTACCGTAAATGCAAAATTTCACCAAATTCATATCAAGAGAACCGACGATTACAAGCAAACCATAAGATTCAGAGATAAGAAATTTTGTTGCTCTTTAAAGAATACCAGATACAATTTTCTGCAAATGTGGTGGTAACTTGATGTCAAGTTAGCAGCGAAATTACATTTCAATTTTTTAAAAAAAAAACTTTGCCAACTACGGACCTGCGGGAGGGGCCAGCTGTGCGGTCGGAGCAGGTGGGTCGGGAAGAGTGGGAGGCCGGGATGGAGGAAGAGGGCTGGGCGAATGACGGAGGCGGGATGGGTAAAGAGGTCGGGGTTGCTTATTAATTGTGATAAACAGAAACCCGGGAAAATGCCGGGTAATCGGCCAATATAAAATATAATTAAATTTATATGGCACATACATTATCTTACTCATAAGAAAATTATTATGAGTAATTATTAATTATGGTAATGAATAATGACCAAGAACGTTATCAACGTTCTTTTTGCCTAGCATTTCTGTGCTCAAATCAAAGTTGAATTAATCAATTAAATTAATAACCCTTTCAAAGAATAGTTTTTTTTCTAAAGGCAGAAAACAAAAAATAAAACACTAGCAAGGACTTTGAAAGGCAAATTCAAATAGGAAACACACAATATTATTATATCTACCAATAAAAAATTCATATTTTCCCAATTTTCCTAATATAAAGTTTTTCTGTTTTCAGAAAACCCCTTGGTATTACCATCTAATAGAGGCTTCTTATCTGTACGTCTCCTCCTTGTTCTGCACATGGATGGTTGCAACATTACTAATATACCTCCCTCTGCTTTTAGCGAAACAGTTCGATTGAGAGCACTTGTTCTGGCTAACAATCAAATAAGTTCGCTGGATGAAAGACCATTCGCCCCAATTCCTTTTCTTATGTTCTTGAATCTTTCCAACAATGCATTGCAAACAGTGCCACGAGATGCTTTGTCAACCTTGCAGAATCTTATTCGACTTGATCTACAAAACAATAGGCTACAAAATATAGAGGTGGAAGCTCTGGCTCCATTAGAAGGTCTCAGAAGATTAGAACTTGATGGAAATCCATTGAAATGTGACTGTCAGTTGAAGCCTTTCAGATTATGGGCTCAAAATAGGTCTTTGGCAGCTTCTGCTACCTGTGTCAATAAGAAGTCATGGGATACTTTACTCAACTTGCAATGTTAATTCTGCATGTAGCAAATGTAATAATTTGACAAAAATTAAGTGTATTGAAGCAGGTGGTCATAACTAGCTCTGACAGAACCTACTTTAGAGAACTTTTCACAGAATTTTGAATTGTCATTCAAAACATTTTTACAAGCTAATAATTAGAAAATAAGAAATGTTATTAATGTTATTATAAAAATGAAATGAATGCATTATAAGTACTCAATATTACAATGTAAGACTGTACCGTTCCCAGTATTTCTCTCATATGTTTATCCTTGAAATAGTCAATTACAATTTCTGCCAAGTACGGGACTCAGGGAAAATTTATTTTCAAAAGCTTATAAATATATTTCAATCCAAAATACAATTTTTTGTATAACAGCATTATAAACAACTGTTTCTATTGCAAGAAATCATTCATGGCACTGCCTATCCTCCCTGTCCTCTGTGCTTGACCTCAACAGGTCATTCTCAACATCTGCCCTCACTGCATGTCCCCTCGCCCATGTGACATCATAATACCAACATCTTATGCTGCAAACTGCAAAGCTGTTTTTGAAATTTTTTTAAAAAAAATTAATTTTGTTTCTTTTATACATTTATAAAGCTGTTATACAAAAATATAGCATATGCAACTCATTTACAATGTTGGTTTATTGCATTCGTAAGAACTTGTTTTAAAAACAAGACACTTCTATCATTCAACATTTCAAATCAACTACTTTTGCTATAAAGAACCTTATAAACTAGTTGCACAATATGCTATTTCAATTAAATATTGAAGTAACCAATATGTTAAAAGAAAAATAGAAATAATTGAGTCATAATGCTGAAAAAAGGTAATTTAAAATGGTTTTGTTTCCAACAAGAAGAGAACTTTAGAAAAGAACTGTCAGCAAAAAGCGAGACAACACCAAAGATTAAAAAATATGAAATATGGCAATAGAAATGTCCTTAGTTGGCTTGCAAACACTACCTCTTTCCAATATCTGCCGGTTAAAAAAACTTTTTCAAATATAGGCAATTAGTGTCAAATGTTCTTACCTTCCTTTCTCAACCTTTAATTTGTATATAGTATATACTTTGTATTAATCACAAGAAAATAATTTTCAACTTGGACAATCTGGTATCATGTATGTATTTATTTATTAATTAAGAGAGTACATATGTTAAAATTTGTTGTTAACACAGTTTTATTAGTGAGCACATGAATTCATGTTTTGTAATTCATATCAACTTCCATAAAATTCCTTTAAACAAATATATTCTTCTTAAGTGCTAATGGTAACAGTGCCTGTAAATTAATGTTTTCACATTAGTACATGAATTAACAGACGACATTTACATTCGTCTTTTTGTGTAATTCTGTAACTGACACAACAGCAAAAACCTACATCCCTGTATAGTTCACTTCTTTTGTGTTCAAATTATGTTTAACAATATCAACCACTGTAACATTCAGTGAAAACTCTTCACTGCTATGACAAACTCTTGATTCATTAGAAAGTCAACTCCTGGAATATAAATCAGAAGTAAACAATAAAATGCAATTGTAGTATTCAATAAACTGAAAATGAATTAAAGATGAATTTGTCAAATAAACAATCTTCATTCATGGAAAAGAGCTTAAGATTTGTCAGTATGAAAAAAAATTTGCATCATACTGAAAGTGCTTTTATGATTCATTCACAATTTCTATGAAATTATTTTTAAAATACAAAAAACTGAAAAGAAATGAAAATTTCAGAAAGAAAATGTCTCAAATATAATTTCATATGAATATAAAGTTGCTGTATTTTCCAAAGAACTTTACTTTACAAATAAAATCTTTTTGAAGTGTGTAATGCACATTCAAAATCCTCTACTTTTCTATTAGATGAAAAAAAGTAATTCTTTGAAAAAAACATTGGGTTTCCTGTTAAGGTGGAGAAAAAATCCACCACAAATACATTGTTTTTCAGCATGAAATTTAATCTACACTTAAATTATATAATTAAAAATAATTTAAATCCTCCAAAGACAGAAATATGCAGGAACATTGAAACCAAAACTATTTTATTCAGTCCTGAGTATACAGCATGAATAATTTCTCCAAAAGATGAATACCATTACCTGTTGAATGTCTTTTACAATTTTTGTTCATGTCATTTAATTAATAAGTATCTTCTCTCTTTTGCAAGAGGAACATCTTGATCACATGTTAGAGTGAAAGATGAAAAAGTCAACAAGAACTTCCCATATATTCAAAGTCTGAATTACTAACAATATTTCAATGGTTTACAGCAGAAGAAAGACCTCATATGCTTCTGTGAACCAATATGAAGCATGTGTGGGCAGGAAACTTCCTTTTAAAAGTTCAGCAAACATATCAGATTCAACACTTTTGTCAAATTTCCATTTCCATTTCAAATTATTATTTGTAATATTCCCAACTTTCATTTACAATCCAAATAAGATATTAAAATGTACTTAAAATATATCAAGCACATCACATAATGGAAAAGAATTGTTCAGAGTTCTAACATATTAGAATACTGATTTCCTGACACTGAACATTTCTTTTTTGTAAGTTGAGTCAATAATAATTAAAAGAATTTATGTGAATCCTTATTTTACATCATTTACATTAAGAAGAAATGAAATTCTAAACTATCCACAATGCTCAGTTTAAAGTCCTCCAAACCATAATTTATTTAATGCTGATGATTCAATATAAAATAGACTCTTTCATGGATCTGAAAGACATTACATAAAAAATACAGTTTATGTTTTAATCCATGCACAAACAATTTTCCCTATCCTACACAAAAAAATGGCAAAATCACCAAAAATTGCGATTGTGACTGAAATCTAAAAAATTAATGAAATAATATATTCAAATAATAGTAATATGATAGATTAAAAATCAACTCTCAATGACTAGCATTACAAGGCCAATAAAACTCATCTTTCAAGCATATGGGGCAAGAATTCTGCTAAATTCATATGAATAAATATACTAATATATTCATATGAATAAATATACAATACACATGATATAATTATTGCAGATTGGCTGTGGAAGTCTTGTTTTTTGCATTTCAGCTCTAACATTACATTTACTGTGTTATTGTCTTAGTCTCCTTCTTAATGCTATGTTACTGTATTTTAAAAGTATAACCTGCACAAATTCATAACAAATGCAATTATGTAATGCTTTTAAAACCAGATGATTGAAAGTAATGATTTAATACATAATCACTGTGGCTTATGAATATTTCTTACTTCCCTGCACTATTCCTTAAAGTACTGGAAGAAGTGTCAAAGAGCAAAAATGTTAGTCTTTCACATGTTAGATGTGAAAGAATAAGTATTATCCCAGTCATAAAAATGGAATATGTCTTTGAAGATTCCTGATAAAAATTACTTTTGGCTAATCTAACACACAAACTACAAATGATACTTTTGTACAAGCAATATTCAACACAAGTACAAATATTAACTTTGTACTGTTGATGTGCGATACTGTTGCTGGGATAAAAAGCCATTTATATTCTCACAACAAAACATATATACACACACATACAAAACTGGTATCTCTTGGTCAACAAGGTAGGTTTGGTCCCTGAATAAATGAATTGAAACAGAATACAGGTTTAAGCACACAATGATCGTGCTTCACAAATGGTTTTCCAAAAACAGTCTTTAAGTTTCATTTCACAAAAGACAATGACATTCAAGCTTAAAAACTGTCAAAAGAAATAAAAAATGGTATTACAAGACTACCACAGGATATTTCAAGCTCTTTAGATCAATTATGGTGCCTAAAAATGTCCGACACACTCTGGAATACAAAATATATAGTATTACAGATTGTGCTTTCTTGGTTGTCTTGTAAAAGTAGCACAATGATGTCAAAACAACTAATAAGTTTGAACATCCATGTCTTACTTAAAATTTACTGAAATATGTATTCATTATAGTAGCAGAGCTGGAATGTCAAATACAAAATACAGCTGTCTTGCTACTATAATCCACTCCTCTGTGCCACCAAAACATGTATAAATACTCTGAAATATACAAAATTGTTACACTACATATTATGATTGTTCACGTAAAAATGCCCCAAATATTTGTCTAGTCCTCTCTAACCACATACCGACTATTATTGTTGCTTTCAACAGTTACATGTGTGTGTCAATTAGTGTCAAAAAATTCTGACAATAATTCAAACCACAGAGGCTTGGTAGTTATCTATTCTGAAAGAAAGATTTAGCTAGAAAAAACTGAACTTAACAGCAAACTAGTATGTAGGAATTTTCAACAGATAAAACTGTCTTACTCATTTTGATAACCACACAATTGTATAGCTCTGAGGTAAAATTTACTTAAAATTTTCATCTGATCATAGGTATTCATGTTCATTTAAAAAAAATTAATTTAAAATGGCCTCATCTAGTGCAAAAATTGAACAGACATGTCAGAGATAATTCACACAAAAATTTACAATCAGAAGTTGTATATTAGCCAGAGTTGTTACAAAAAGAATTAGAAATAATTTATATCATATAAAAGGGTTTGCACATTATAATAATGACTTGCATTTGAAGTGTATTTTTTCTTTGGTTAATATTCCCACTCTACTTGAGAAATATATTTCCATCCCCTTGTAAATGTCTCAATTCTCAATACCTCTTACAGCAAAACTACCAGAGAAGTAGAAACATAAAAATAATAAAATTAAGAAAAGATGTAACAACTCTAGCAGATCGCAATACCTTTGGGGGAAATATCAACACGATCATAGTGTGAAACAAAACACATGGCTCACAGGATGGATGGTGTATTTGAAGTCTTTGTCAAACTGGGTGTAAAATCTAACAACAGTTATAATAGTTAAACTTCACAAGATCTGTTTTTAATTATTGATATGGAAGTAATACAATTGCATTGCCAAAAATTATTTCATTCAGCATTTTCTATATCTTGTGAATTTTGAATGCTACAAATGGACTTACATATCTCTTGCCTATGTAATACTGGAAAAGTTACTTTCTCATTTTTATTTTATTATCACAATTTCCCTGCAACTAATTTGGGTGATAGAAGTATAGATATGTCATAAAATGCAAATTGCTTTAAAGTAATGATGCTACAAGTAAAACAGAACTTCCTTTGAAGCTATTTATTGTATTTCTATAAGACACATTTTCGAATAATCAAACTTAAACAAATTAAGTTGAGTCAATTAAAAAAAATATACATTTTATTGAAAAGAATTTAAACTACAATGAACAAGTCTCTGAGATGAGCATCTGCAAAATTTGTCCTAAAGCTTACGTGTGACTACCAGTATGTGGGGAGATGGAAGAAGACTAGGAGGCTCAGTATGAGCAATGGTTGGCTGCTGCTGACAAAGCAGCCAGACGCAAAGTTGGCAACAGATTCACACAGTACTGGTGCGGTCTGAGGCTGAGGATTCAGCCTGTAAAATACAATAAAGAAAGTTGTTAACAAAAATTGCAAAATAAGTAATTACATACATAAATACATGTAGAATAATTACACATGCACATGCACACACAAACACACTTACATACAAACACACACACACACACACACAGATATATACATACTCAGCCAACTAGGAAAGCTCAGAATTCCCAAGCTTCAGCCTCAAAAGGTTAACTGGCTCATAACACAGATTGCTCATGTGAATCACTAAAGCAAGACTACAATTTCCTGGCATGAGCCCTAGATGAATTTGATGTGGTCAACCTTACATTGCTACTACTTCAACCCCTCAGAAAGACCCAATACTAAACGACTTGTTCACGAGTCTTGAAGCCCTTCTAGGAAGATGGAGAAGAAAAGGGAAAATTTCAACTCTACTATGTTCTGTAACCAGTCCTTTCAGTAGAAATTGAGGCCTTGTCACCTCAATTTCCATAGCTTCAAGTTACAGCTTATGGCAGGTAAATTTGAAGGATTCATGAATTTAAAAAAACAAAAACAAAACGAACCACCACTGAGAATATATTTTTGGCAAAAACAACTAATAATTAAAAAACATTGGAGCACTATAAATCAAGAATACATTTTTTGCAAAGGTTGTAACGTCAAAACACATTGAAACATTATAAACGAAACCTTTTTACTTAATTTCATAATACTGTTTTGCTTTCTCAGAGACCATGCAGTGGCAATTTTAAAGTTGACCAGCTGCTACTTCTTTGAAGACAATGGGACCAGTAATTATTTTCATTACAAAATATCATTTTAAATGTCATTCTTCCTGTCTCTGTTGTATCTGAATACATCTCTTATTGATGAATAGATGACATTATCCATTAGCAATCAATTTAAGAATGAAACATTCAACATTTATGTCTCTGGATCTTAACATGGCAGTTCAGGTTTTTGAGTAGTTGGCATTTTTCTGCAACAATACAGTGTGTCACATGCAATGTTTCCTATTTTTTGTTTACTTGCTTTGTTCATTTAGATATATCATATATAAGGTAATAATGAATTTCAAATGATTAAAAAAATTATATTTTTTTATTTTGTTTTTGAACCCACATATTTATCTCACTATTCCATTTCAACTTAATAATTATAACTCATTATTTTATATTTCTATGTCTATTTTTTGCAAATCTTAACAATTTATGTATTTTATGTGTGTGTGGGGGTGGGGGTGGGGTGTGTGCACGCGCACCAGTGTGTTTGTGTGCCAGATTACGTGTGTACATGTGCACGTCTGCGTGTGCATAAGAATAAGGCATCTTCTGCCCACAGCCAGGGTTATATATCAGTTAAAGCCTCCATTTCTGAGATGTCACTAGATAAGTTGGTTCTTTTAGAGTGGTTTGCCTTCCCTTCGCATTGAGCAAACAAATTCAAACAGCTTTACAGAAACTAACAGAATAATTGTTACGTTCTTCTGAAGGAGGATGTAGCAAATTCATAAAATTTTTCCAGAATATCAGTTTGCAATACAACAAAAAAGGAATAAATGCTGTACTACTATAAAAATTGTAAATAATTAATAACAAATTAATATAAAGTAAGTGGATATTAAGAATTTTAGGCATAAATGAAATTTTTAAATTTATTTTATAGTATACGCATACACAACTTTTTAAAGCAAAAACCTACTCTTTATTAAGACAGATATATCAAAATTGAAAAATTTGACAATAAATATTGTGAGGGATTGTTAAGGATAGAAATTTCACTCACCAGGCTGTTGGTGTCAGTTCCCTGAGAGGCAACCCCTGCTTTTGGAGCTTTGCTCGCAGGTGACATCTAAACACGAGAACATGAAATTAGTATAGCAGTTCATAAAAAAGTAAACAACTCTCACTCTTTGACAAACAAAAAATTGGCCTTAACATGAATATATAACTGTACTTTGTTGTGAGTGACACACTAACTAGGGTTATTAAGTTCCAGACGAGAAGGCAGAATATGCCATTTTGTGTTTTAGTCAATTATATCATATTTCTTTACTTAAATAAATCTTTTTAGATTTACTACATTAGAGTACCGTCTTTAAGTTGAAAATTCTTTCTCAATTTTTTAAATGGTGAAGGGAGAAAGAGATAAAAAGAATACAAACTAAGCTATAGAACAAAATATCGGTATTTTGTTCTTTCAACAAAAGTTACAAAAATTGCTTTTAACATTTGTAATCATATTGGTGAGCAAGACTGAAGAAACATGCAAATACTACCAATATTACATCATTCCCAATACTCAGATATCTAAAATAATACTGTGGTGCAACATCTGCAGGAATTTTCTCATATGTAAATCATGATTAATTATTTATAATTCTGAAGTGTTACTAAATCTAAATATTTCACTCTTCTCTTAACTCTTTAATACAGCATATAGAATAAATTCAGAAAAAAAAAAAATTGTCTACTAATTTATGAAATTAAATGTAATTGTTTACAAAAGCATGCTGTTTGGCATTGATAAAGATAGTAAGTCCTACAATCACAAGTTCTCAGGATAATCAAAAAATTAATTTAAAGCACATGCTTTATCTGCAAATAACAAATTTCAATAAATTTTTATAATGTATAACATGTACATGTAAACACAATTGTTGTATTGCACAACTTTTGTAAAAAATTTTTTTCAAAAAAATGTATTAATAAATTGGCAGCAAAAAATCAGTGACAATACCTGAATTTTATGGGATTCATTTGTCTGGAGAAAATTCCTAATTTTACCTCCTCAGTTGTCACCACAATGATTTTGCATACTGAGAGTGCAAAAGGTATTATAAATATCATAGAACAAGTACAATTTTTTAAAGGAAGCAAACCAATTAAATTTGGTATTTGTTAATCATTTCACAATTAAGGCACATTTAATAATACTTTGTACAACTACAACCATGTTATACAATAACTGATGTTAATCTACCAAGGGAAAAGTCACAGTAGTCAAAAGACCAACACCACAATGATAAAAAATCACACTTCCATATTCCCAAGGACAAAGCACACTGGCCACCCAAAACCAAAATTTTATGTTTAATTGCAAAGATCCTCCCAACACCTAAATGACAGGGAGTATATATTTGTCAGAAGCCAAAGCATATCAACCACCATATCAGGATTGGTAGGAATATGAAAACCCAATTTTCTGTTAAGTTTTCTTTCTGTTAAGATAGAGACAAAAGTTAAAGGAACATTTACATATGCTTGCATAAACAACTCACCACAACTACAGCTGTGAAGTACTCGACAGACTGAACTCAAGCAATTAAAATCATTATTTTAAAAAAGAATCTTGATGTTTATGATTTTAAAAGGCAATTGAATTAAGATAAAATATTATTTTTGTGTAATCTATGACTCAAAGCACAACTGTCTCTCTAAGTTGATGTTCCTGTTTTACTTGACATGAATATGAATAAATGGTATCATTCCAAATTAGAAGAAAAATATTCTTCTATGATTTTCAAAATACTTTTGTATTCTCATGAGTAGTTAGCAAATGAAACTGAATGCCAACTCAATTAAAACATGCATTAATACTGTGTAGTATAAATTGCAACAGTGATTGGAGGCAATATATTCAAAAGGTAAGTTCATTTGATAGTCTGATGGATGTCACAGAATTCAGTTCCACTTAATTAAAACATCGTACAAACAAATTCAAATTGTTTCCAAAAAAAGTATTTTCCACTGTGAAGTTTCAAAGGAGACTCATACAATAAAATATTTAATCAATATTATTATGGTTATCTAAGTTATTCTATACTTCTTAATAGATATTCTGATGAGATACAAACTTCACCAATTTTGTGGTTAAATAGTCACATGACAAAGAACACAAATAAAAAAAAGGAACATCTTTTTAGATCGACACTGTAATTATGCAATTATCTTTTAGTAATCCCAAGTCTTGTGAAAAAGTGATATCTAATTACTCAAAAGTGTGTATTGTTGTGACTTCCCTTAATTTCAAAAACCCAATTAGTATATCATATTTTATGTAAAACAATTATTTATGAAATTTTCATTGACAAAAACTAAAATTGCTAAAAACATAAAAATATATGCAATAAAAAAAATGTAATATCATTCCTTACATAAAAAAGTTTCTGAAATCCTAAATCAGCATTACTAGAAGTACTTATAGTGCTCTTGAGAGGAAGAGAAAAATAAAAAAATAAATAAATGCATTAATTAGCTCATGAGGAAGTGCAACAACTGGCTGCTCAAGATGCTAAGCAGAAACAGTGCAGTTGCTCACTAAGGTTCAGTGCTCTCTGATTCAAAAGTTTACAGCAGTGGTATGTGTTCTCTCTAAAGAAAAAATCAATAATTAATTTTTATTTAATATTATTCCTATATTTCTAGCACATACCTGCCCCACTATTTGAACATTACATCAAATGGTAAATTAGAGTTCATAAAACAATTTAGTAAACAATTAAAATATTATAATCCCCTTGACAATTATCATATTATTTTCATAATTCCTCCTATCGATTTATCAAAACACTAGTCATTATTTGAAATCAAAACTGCTAAATAAGAACTTCAAGCAATGCATTGTGTTTTAAGTGTTTTTAAGTTATAATGGTTAGTGAAGGCAAGGTTAGTGAGACTTACGCCATCACCGTGCAGGTGCAAGGGCGGGGTCTGAGGCGAGCCTTCACCTGGCTTGGAGGGATCCAATGGGCACACCAAGTCACCCATGTCCAGTTCAGCCTTTGATTTTTTTCGCTTCAAAGTGAACTGACTTTTCTTGGCGAGCTGAAAAAATTTAGATCACAATACATTAATTCATATTATTTTCAACAGCTGAATACATGTCATGATCATAACGTGACTTCTAGAATTTCAAAAATATGAAAAATTGTATTGTACACTCATATAATAGGTATTCAGAACATTGTTTCTACTATTAATATGTTTTTGCCGGATTACAGCTATTCTCCACCACTTACCTTAACTTTGGTTGTTGCTGATAAGGGGACATAGCCTAATGTAGCTTCAGCTTCACGCTTTTCTTGAATACATTCACGACCCAATAGTTCTTTAAAATGTGTGTTAAGGTGACGACGTAATAATGTTTTGCTGGGTGGGATAGAAAGTAAACTGGCAAGCAGTTCTGCTGTGAACCGTGGTTCATGTACCATTAAACCACCATGGACTCCAGATCCACGCAGATTAGGAGCATACTCAGCCAAATCCACAACTCTCAGCCACTCCATTACTCGATGATTAGTCCATCTTGCTACATCTTGAGGTGTTGGTGCACCAGTCTCATCAGGTAACGATCTTCGTAACAGACAATTTGGGTCAAATCCATGGTCACGAAGAACCTAAGAGACAAATTTACATTGTACTATGCTATACATCAACACCATCAATTACAATGTGTAATCACATGTGCATCTTATTCCTAAAGTGATAACTTGCAAATATGGGGTTCCTATTTATTTGACCAACATTTACTCACTGCTGTTAACAATATTAACTATTTCAATAAAATATATAGAATATTCACTTATTTTGATGAGATGAATTATTTTTAATTCACCCCAAAATCTTAATCAAAATTCTATAAAAAACACAACAGGAATTTTAAAAAATACGATATTTTCCTATTTTAGTACCTTAAATTTTTAGACAATCAATTGGAAGTCCATATGATTACAGAATTATCCATTACAACTCATGTTTTAACAAACATTGGAATAGCGTACTTTATTTTTAAGTACAATGTTTTGTGAACGACATTTACAACATATTCAATCAAAAATTCTTGGATTTATTAAAAAAGTAATGATACATCTTGCACATAAAATACAATAACTCATGCCAGCAAGGCTGAATTTTTAAATGATAATTTCTGAGAATTTTTACATGTTTATAGTTCTTTGAATGTAAATTTCTAATTTTCCATCATTTTAACTCATATTTGGTGCACTTAGGTTTTAGAGGTTGCTTAATACAATGCTTATAATTTCAAAACACTACTTTCTATTCTGTGTGAAAGTGGGAGCTTGGGCACCATTACATGCTGGCAAAGGGAACCCCACAGGTATTGAAGATTAAGCACCACAGAGGCCAGCCTCGTGGAGTAAGTCGTCATTTTACTGTAAAGACGATTGTCATCAACTCTCAAAAGTCAGGTTTCACATTTTCATACTCAACTACCTCTAAAATGTAAACGCACTAATTTTTTAAGATTATTTAATGGAAATTAGAGTTATACTTCATGTCCTCCATTCATTAGATTTCTGTTTTTCCTTTCTTTTCTTCCCTTTTTGCCTTCCCAACTTGTTTACAAAGCATTTTATTAACTGTTTGTTATGGTACTGCTCTGGCATTTGCTTGGTGTTGCTTAAAAAGCAATGGAAAACTACAAATCTGAACAGCAGGGTGCTACATTTGTCCTCCAGATACATCAGCTCCAACAGATCAAAAGAAGCAGAAGTTTGGCGCTTTGGAGTGAACTAGTTTATTTCAGCAACATAACAAAATTTGGTGATTAAAGTTGCAAACAAATACTATCAGAGAGCACCAACAAAGCCCCTGTGCATATGGGCATGATCACAATGAGCAGCAACATTAATTTGGGTGTAAATAGATTAAAATGGCAAGTGTGCTAATGTACTAGGAATATCACTATTAAATGAAAACTATTTCTTCATTATTAGTAGTATAATTTCTTTTGAAACGAAATTTTTTGCTTACTTGTATACCACGGCGCAAACTCGCAACATGCAAACTTGAGCTGAGATGCAAAAGAGCTAGATCATCTACAGTTAGACGATGTAAAACACGGCCATCCACTCGAGCAGCCAAAAAGGATTCTTTGTGCTGTGGGAGGCCAACATCGTCCAGCCATCGCAGGACCCAAGCAGTATCTAGTCGCCCTGCTGATAACAGATGTGGATCTTCAGGTTTGACAATTCCATTTTCCGCTTCACAGAGTAATGCTAACTGCAACTTCTTACGGTGAATTGGACTCTAAAAAAGGAAGATTAATTTGAAAATTAAAGGATCCTCCAATGTGGAATTAAATGTAAGCTAACAGTCTAAATATAAGTGTTCTATTCCTGGATTTAACTTTGAAGTTATCTCCAAATACTTCAATGTGTAATACAAGTTATGAAATCATATAAAATTTATTCACACCTTGATACCAAGCTCCTTATCAATTTCATGAGTAGATGCTGAGAGCAATTGTGCTCCAGTTTTCACCCATCTGCGAGCATCATTTGCATAACATTCTAAACCCAGATCAGATAGCCATTGGGAGATAGCCTCACTATCCCACTGAGAGAATGGCAAATCAGGCCTAAAATGGAGAAAAAGATTGGGATTAAAAATATCACAATCTTAAAAACGAAATAAATAAATGATCTAAAATAAGAATATTTTAGATTCACAATGATGAATGGTGCTAAAAATAATTAAATATAATGATTTATTACATAATATAATGTTTTGTGGAATGAAATGAAAAACTAATTATTTGTCGATACATCTTTAGAACGAAAAATCATTGTTTTCATTAAAATTTTTTTTCAAGCAAGAATAAGTCAACTATTTTGTATCATCCCCAATGACAGACTAAGGGACAGACAGGGATGTCCAACCTGCAAGGCCTGAAGGGCCACATCTAAAACCTTCATTATGGTTGCCATATTTTCATTACTCGGGCGATCAACACCTGACTTCCTCGTATTGTTGATCTCAGCAGTTTGCCTGACTGCTCTGAAATGGAGGGGGGGGGGGGCAGATATCAGGCTGTACCATACATAATGAAGTGAAACACATTGGGATGATTTTGAATTTCCTTAAATCTAAACTTATTACCAATCTTAAATCTAAACTTAACCTATTTTTACATTGAAGGGGGCATTGAACCTGGTGGGGTGTGTGCACTAGATGCACAATGTTTTCAGTTTTCATCCGACATGAATGCAAGGGACTTTCACTTTTGACTAATAACCTTTTGTGAGCTGCCAGATGGACAACCCTGGACTAATACATTTTCTCATCATGATATCTCCACAGCATACATATTTATAGATTCATAATATTTTTGTTTTGTTTTGACACAAGGCTCTTGCCTTGCAATTACACCACTGAATCCTTATCTACATTAAAACTTAAAAACAATATTTTTAGTGAAAATTTCTACAGTGCCTACTTAGGAGCAGGTGAAGGGGCTGTTCCCCATCCAAGGCGAGCACCAGCTGTGGCTCGCACTCCACCACGTCGAAACTCTCCTTCTCCAGGCAAGTCCTCCAAAGTCCCCGAATTGCTACGCTTAATTCTGACAACATTTCAGTCACAAATTCAATCACATTCAAGTTAGCAAATGTTCTCTCTTCATAAATACACGCTACTGTCACTTTTTTAAAATCTGTGGCATCGCTAACTTACCTGCCAAAAATTTTCTTGATGCCTTTATTTTTTTGAGGTTGTAATAGTGGACTGGGTTGTGGAGAGAAACTATTCACAATATTATTTTCCTCTTCCACAGCAGGTTGGTCATCAATAACTACTCGTTCAGTTTCAGCTGCAAAATACAATTTTTGTCATAAACAAACATATTGTCCAATAAACTATTTTCACTACTATTAACTGTGTTTAAGGTATCTGATCTTTATAAAAACTGCAGGTGATTACAAACTAATATGACATAACCAATATACATAAAATTTCAATACTAAAGGTACAGATATCTGATTATTTAAGAGCTAGTAACTAGGGTGCGTGATCATGCAACATGATGTATGTTTGTATTCACATTTCTACATTTATTTCTACATAGGAAAGAAGATGTAATTAATGCAGATTAAAATAATGAATTATATATGACTAAAAACAATTTCTGCAGAACTAGATTACTCAAATGATAAATAAAACAAGTAAACACATTTTGATATGTATTATCTACTCCTTCAAACAATGTGCAGGTTTTACACAGTGTAGAAGCTTTTCAAAGGATTAGAAAATAATTGTATGTGCCTAATGAAAAGATTCATTAAGGCAACATACTTTCACTCATTCAATATGCATTAAGAAGATTAATTAAATGAATATGGAAATTATAGACAATTTTTCAAAGAAATACATAGGCCCATATAAAGTTAATTATTACATGGTCATTCTAATATATGGAAAATTCACTTCAAAGTTTATGCTTTTATACTATAATGTCAATCATCACTGCATATTTAAAGAATTTTTGATTTTGAAATTTGTAAATTTGAAATTTGTAAAGTCAATGCCCAGTTTCTGCAGTAAATTTTATGCAATCAATATTAATAATATGAAGTATATGCTGAAATAGAGATGAATTAAGACTCAAAAAATTTTAGTTTATGGCTTCATTGAAGTTTGCAAGTTCAATTCAGAGCAGAAGATCTGTAAGAATTAATGCAAGCACATAAATATTTCTGCCCATTCATGCTTTAACTGTCATAGTTTTCCCAAGAAATATTAGAATTAACTTTAGATAAATAGATTCTGTAAGTAAATTATATGAAGCAAGCAGAAAAATTTCTGAATTGAGTCCATTTGCAATTTGCATGCTAGATTCCTTTAGTTAGTTTCTTTCCCATGTATAATTAAATCTCTTATATTGAGTTTCTTTTTAATAATTTTTAGTAAAATATACATAATTTCACATAAAAGCTTTTATAACTGTCTGAAATAAATGTGCAATATATTTTACAACTAAAGTAGCCCAGAGTGGAAGTTAACAAAGTAAATTTTTCCCATGCATCATTAAAATTTGACAAGCCAATTATTATATTACTTATCATTCAATATTGGTGCATTCATGTACACATTTAATTTGGAATTTCCTCAACAATACAATACGTTAGACATGTAATACCAGCCATGCATGGGCAGTCAAATTTTGGTAGCAAAATTGTTATGGTCTAGGCCAGGCGATCCATGCTTTCGAGCAAGGTCCCTGCATCACCTAGATTTGGAGATGAAAAACTCTTGTCTGCCCCCACTCGGCGACTGGCCTGCGGATGGAACGGAAGAAAGGAAGAAAGGCCTTTACCGAATGCCACTCCCTTTCGTCCACTGCTAACAAGAAGGTTGGGATCCAGAGGGGGCATTGAACTGCCAGACCCAGTCCGCTGGCGTGGCAAACTGCCATAATGATCCACTTTGCGACGGAAATTTGCTGGAGGTGTCTGTGGAGAGAAAAATTGTTATTTTGGAGTATTTATTATAATATGAAAGTTCTTTCAAAGTTTGCATGTTAAACATTTTGAAAAGAATAAGAATCTTACAGCTACATCAAAACATTACATGACATGGGGGGAAAGTAGAACAATATTTTTTGAAAGTATATTTCATTGAATTAGCATTATTAGCAGGATTGATTGATGCAATAAGAAGTACCTTGAAATACATGGTCTCAAAATTCAGAGCTGTTTGTAATCAACCCTGAATCTGTGGCAGAAAACAGTCATATTATTTATCAAAAAGCATTTATTTTTTACCAGTCTGGTAAGTTTAAATTCTTTACTCTGATTTGAATTTTAAAATGAAAACATTTATTTTTGAAAGGTAGTAATATTGCTGGCTATACGAAGGTTTCTGTTCTCAAAGAAATTAAAAGCTAACTTCATTACAGGTCAAATTTGTATCTATAGAGTCAGTAAATGGTAAAGGAAAAGAAAAGAAAAAATAAAAGAGAAAGGAGAGAAGAAAGAGAAGAAAAAGAAAGAGAAAGGAAGAAGAAGAAGAAGAAGGAGAAAGAAAGAAAGAAAGAAAGAAAAATCATTTCATAATATCCTTTCCACCAAAATCGCTAGGACAGCTTTTTAGAATCAACAGTACTGAATGTCATGTAAATTTTCAGTAAATTGGAATCACTCTACGCTATATTTTGATTTTTAAGACGACCTTTCTGCAAAACAATAAATTGGATAAATAGCTCCTACTCTTCATTCTTTCTTCACACCCAATTAATTTTGATAATCAACAGCTCAACTATTTAAAACCATTTAGGTGAATAGGTTCATCATGTAAACTGGTTGAATCTAAGAACTTATAAAAGATATAGGCCTAAATCTGAAAGGCTGGGAACTGCTGTTTTTCTTTCATTTATTTATAACTGCTTCAACAATTGGATCATTAGTAACTTTAATTACATTCTACTGGTACACTTGTGATGGATAATGCACTTGACACAATGTTTCTTTACACTGTTTCATATTACTGAATAATATTAATGTCAATCAATGGAATATATTTGACAAAATCAAGTCGTTTGTGTGCAAACAACACCATTCTTTGAAGGAAAAAAAACAACTAATAAAACAAAAAAAACAGGCAATCCCCAAAACAACACTTACTCGTGGCTGAGGTATTTCCTCATTTCCAAGTCGGCGAGGACTGCCATCTGACATTGAGGAAACAGGTGATGGAGATGGTGAAGCTCCAACTAACAACTGCAAGAACATATGAAAGTTGAGTATAATGGAGTAATAATAAATAGAGAAAGGAATAATGAATAAGAAATAAAACAAAAAATAAACACGACAGACAGTATTATTGTTAACTAGAAAAAATATTGTAACATCTCTCTCTCCAAAAAATTTGAAAAGAAACAAAGAATCACAGAAATATTAATTTTTGTAAATATTTTATGACGGTGAACATAAACATTTTCTGTTGAATCATGAAAATGAGAAACCCCACATGATCAAGTAAGAACATTTTTCAAGGGCTACAAAATCTTGTGTTTTTCCAGTGATAAAAACTGGTGGATTGATTTTTTTCAACATTTAGATTTAATGTCTATAAGAACTAGTAGTGCTACATCAGCACATACTTTCCCATTTTATTTGTAACTTTTTGCAATTTTCGAAAATTCAGAGTTGGATGAAAATGAGACCTGTCCCAATTTTTAAATGCCTTGAGCTCTATTTGAGGAAAAAATTTGGAGACTTTTGAGGGGAAAAGTCATAAAAACAAGAAATCTACAAAAATTACTTTTAAAAAAAACTATACATGACTGAATTTAAAGATACAATTTTTTAGAACATATTTCCTTAAGGAAACAAAAACAACCTCTTACATCAACCTTGGACTTATGATATGATATTTTTAGCATTTTTTGCAATTACAGAGTTTGGCAGAAATGGGACTGGTGTCCTTTTTTTGAAGTGTTCCTTGCTCTATCTAGGAAAAAATTAAACAAACTATTGAGAAAATAATAGTTTAAAATTTGCCTATTTTTGATGCAAAATTTCACAAAAACTACTCATATTTTTGAAAAATTGTACATGGCCTTATTTAAAAGGTTTATTTTGAAGAACTAATTTTATTTAAAAAATCTATCTTCAATATTTTAGTTGTAGGAAGATGCCAAAAATCAACAATTTTTGCAATTTTTGAAAAATTAGAGAATTTAAGAAAATAACACTGCACTAGGAAAAGGTCACTTCAAAAATTAAGCATCCTTTTCTCTGAGGAAAAATCTTAATCAAAGAATTGGAGCCCCTTTTGAGAAAATTTTGAAAATGTTGAGGCTTCATAGTAAGTATCTCCAAAAATCTAAATATCTGTTTCAAACTCGTAGGACCTTGAGTTTGTATACATTGATCAATGAATATCAATTTTGGAGAAAATCATCTGGAACCTAAGCATCTAGTGCTAGTGTTGACCAGTCATAGCCAGACAGACTTTTCCATGAACCTCTTGCCATCAACCAACTTTTTGGTTTCAAGGACACACAAAATGTGGAATCAGACTACACAACCTGTTAGAGGAAGTCATTTAGGTGAAGGGACAATATTTATCCCCTTTTTCGTTAATACAATCCCACAATGTGAGATTTTCTGTTGAAAATATTGTTGTAAAATTTTTATTATCTTGAAAGTGTTTTAATTTAATATTTTCAAATATAATATGTAATTAACAATATATTTCATAACTGGATTCTCTGACACAATCGTTTGCCATGTAACTTACATCAAGCTTTAAGCTCAGATGCTGTAAGTATTCAAAACCACACAATGCATTAGAGAAGCTACCTATATGTAATTAGAGCATGTGGGGTTTCTCAATTTATTGGAAATTCAACTTACTGTACAAATGAATAATTGAAAACATATAATTTTTTCTCTTGATAAATCAGCTTATTAATATATGTAATTATTCTTCCAATAAAACTCTATTTTGCAAAAAAAGTGAATGTGAGTTTTTCAAATTCTTTATTCAATTTTGTAATAGGTCTCTCCTTTTTTTTTCTTTTTCTTTTTAAGGAAACAAATTTTGCATCAGAGATGAACCATTATCTTTTATGAGAGACGAAGAATACTCACCTGAGCATTTTGGGAAGGGGAAGAGAAAGGAGTGGACGTAGCATGTAGTACAGAGCGTGGTGCTAACGGAGGCTTATTTCGTCGTCGTTCTTCACTGAGTCGTTCTCGTAACTCCAAATTTTCTCTTTCAATGGCAGCTTGCTGGAGTTTGAGTTCTGAGATACCTGACAACAGCTCAAGTTTGTGTGTCTCCAAAGAGGAACGTGCCAGCATCTCCTGTGAACATAGATGTTGTATATTTTGTTGAGTATACTTTACTGCATCCTCTTAATCACAGCACAAACAATATAACACAACGAACAAGGTCTGAATGTTTCACATTATTTGGATTCTTCAAGATGTTTGGGTATGCATGCATTCGGTGTAGCACATGATCAGTGATCATAAAAGGTTTCCCACAAAATAGAATATTGCCGCAGATGAAGTGATAATGATGAATATTTCATAAATAAAAACAATTTTATTCCTACATAAGAAAAATAATTTATTGCTTTGAAGGTTCACTGAATAAATTCATTTAATAAATCACACAATATCATGAAGCTGTTCCATCCACAATAATACCCCCCCCCCCATTTCTTCTTCCTCTTCTTCTTCTCTTTCTTTCTTTCTTTCTTTTTTTAGTAGTAGAAGTAGGGAGGAATGACAAGGAATGAAGAAGGATGTAAAGGGTTGGTAGGGTCTACAGTGACAAGTGTTGTGAAAAGGAACAAAGGAGTGAAACAAAACATAAAGAGGTAAAAGAAAAGTATGGAAAGCAGAGATTAGAGTGGAGGTAGTTTGAGAAAAAGATTATGTACTTATTACTTGGCCTGAATTGAAGGAAATGGCTCAATGGTCATACTTTCATAACCAAAATCTGGGGACTATTGTCAGATCTCCAAAGTATTGCATGCCTAGCAACATATTATGTATGATCATAAAGGTAATGACTGCAATGATATAATATGGTGAATAACGAGTATGACAAAGAAGTGAGAACTAAGAAATGAGTAGCTGACGGAATTCGAGGAAGGGGAACAGGGAAAAATCTGAGAAATCTGCCTCAAACCACCACCACCACCACAAATGGAATGACAGCTATTAGAGGATTTATCTTCTAGATACTGCAGCCACTCGATATTTCTAATGACAATTGGCAATTTCCAGCTCTCTTCTCAAATTTTTATTTACAAATAATAACGCCACTTTTATGTGAATCTTCCTTTTGGATGATACACTAAGTAAATATGGCGATTTTGTACCATTTACAAGAAATCATGACACAAAATCCTGATGGATAGGAAAATGTGCCCCTTTTCAGTCCTGCAGCAAAGATATTCACGACGAAAAAAACTAGCACCCTGCATGTAATGTACCGGTTGCAACAGGTGCACACGCAACCCGCAACACACACTACATCGTGCATAACTATAAATCTATACATTTCTAGTGTTAAAAACCCTTTTCCGTGTCCTTAATGGACACAAAAGGGTGTTTGAAACGTCGTACATATATATATATATATATATATATATATATATATATATATATATATATATATCCCATTACTACCGGTTTATGTTACATGTTGTTGTTGTTTTTGTTGTTGTTGTTGCTGCTGCTGTTGTTGTTATTATTATATTTTTTTGTTACGTGATCTTCAAATTTATATTATAAACAATTTACTTTTTTCTATATTTTGAGAAGAAATTTAATATAAAATTAAGCGAAAAATAATTTTACCAAGTTGAGCTATTAATATATTGGTGAACTTTAGTTCAGTACTATAAAACGCGCGGAATAATGTTCAGTGATACTGTGAATATCCCGTATCAATAAATCATCTTTCATTGTACTTTATTAAATGTAACTTCATTATCTGTGCACGACTTCCAGAATTCAGTGGGAAATATAGTTATTCAAATTATCGTTTCCATGACGTCGCGACAGGAAATATTATTCCTTGACGAAGGACATCAAGGATAAGAGCCCAAAATTTATTGCTAATTTATTATTGAAAATAGATTTCATTACATCGGAGTTTTCTTAAATTAATTAAAAATTCCAGTAGTATATGTCTTAGTGTACGGATCGCAGAATTTTGAAAACGTGCACAGAATTAACTTCTCCCCGTAGCACATTATTCAGAGTTTTAACTGTTTTTTTGACGTAAAATAAATAAATAAATAATGTTTTGCTTTTAGTTTCATGCCTAAAATCATGTCATAACACTAGAATTAACTCCCTAAAAGAAAGAGTGTTTCCTATTTATTATACACATATGATACATGGTACCTTTTTTCTCAAATTTCAAAATTCTCAATATTTCAATATCAATAATCAAAATCAGTCATTCAAAAATCTCAAATTTCAAAATATAAAACAAAATCCAAGCAGCTACAATACAATATTATATTTATCGACATATATAACATTAATATGTTCTGCACCAAATAATATTGTGAGCAATACAGTAAATTGTTTAATATAAGCTTACTGTATACTTCTTTTCGTACTTTTTAAATAAAACATTTATATTATTTAAACAACGAAAATTTAAAAATAATTTTTATAAAACTGTAATTTAAAATTTTTATGAAAATATACTTATCCCCCAAAACCCCCCATTAAAGATCCGAAATCCCGCCTCTGTCGAAGTGGGAGTGAGAAGGTCCTTACCCAGCGTCTTCTGCTAGGAAAAAGATCTCTGATCTCTAATCCTTCACCCACTCGGGGTCTTCCAGTCCCGCAGTGTCGGATGGTTTAAATTTCCCCATTACTATTTTATAGGCTTTTCCCCATGGGCCATTCTCCACATCATTTACTAAGTCCTTCCACCATTTAATTTTCCTTCTTTTGATTTCGGATTTAAGATGTTTACACCTCCTATAGTTTCCCTTAGTTGTAGGTCCGTTTTGGCTCTTGTTGCAAGTCTACGAGCTTTAACGTTAGCTTTATGAAGTTCTGCAATAGCCGCAGTCCACCAGTACACATGTTTTCCCCCCTTGTGCCCCTGCGTCTAGGCATTGGCATATCACACGCATCTTTAACAATTTTCAGCGTTTCCTTTACTTCTTTCTCGAGTAACTCTGCTTTTCCCCCATCCAATATTCAGCAACAGTTTTACTTCATCAAGGAATATTATGGCCTTTTCTTCGTTTACTTTTTGATATCCCGTGATGGTCCGACAGTTGGCTGTGGCTTTCTTCGAACTCTCGTTTCCAATGGGTGAGGTGGAAAATTCTATATAGCGATGATCGCTAAGTGTCTCTTCATCAAGAACTTACCAATCCTAAACATTCCTGGCTGAGGTTCCTATTGTCAGATCTCTTATAGAAGATACTACACTCTCTGAAAGACGAGCACCCTGTATTTAAAACCACCAGATCTTTCCTTGCCCTGAATTCGCAGACAATCTCAGTTCTACGATCAGATCTGCTTTAATCCCACTCCAGGGACTTCCTGTTAAAGTCTCCGGCCGAAATTATTTCTCCTGGTGCTGATATCATACTTGCCCCCTGATCGTCTACTTGTTTCCAAATTTGTCATTTAGGTCGTTATTATTATTATTATTATTATTATTATTATTATTATTATTGTTTTTTAAGGACACCCCTCTTCGTACCTAGCCCATCTGCACGTAGTTAGAAACGTTCCAAGTTTCTTTCTAGTATGAAGCAATGTCCTTTTTTAAACCATTTTAAAAGTGCGGAATGATCGCACGGATCTACCTAATATTAATTAATTAAATTGCATTGAATTATGTGATTTTTACTTTCTCGACCTAATGAACGTAAGAAGAGAAAGTATTGTAATCGTGCGCCTAGTAATGAAAAGGTAAAAAATAAATCTTGTTCCTATATAAAATTACTTCCTTTAACACGTTGTATAGTCAGAATCCGGGGTTTGTGTGTGTCCTTGATACTGAAAAATCGATTGACGGCAAAACATCAGTCTGTCCGTTTGCCGGTCACTTATATTTGAAATCGATATTTTAATTTTGGAGGGACTTTACATGAAGCTCATGAGACATTTTCAAGATTTTCACAAAAAAAGGGTCCACATGTTTTGATTGAATTTTGTTGTCGGATAGCGTACAGGACGCTTAAGATAATGATGCAAGTCTTATGTACGTTGAAATCCCTGATTTTTCGAAAATTGCAGAAGTACAATTTTTTTGGGAGTCTTGCTACAACTACATTGTTGATACATATTTTTTCCTCAAAGAAAACTGTTCTTTAATGACATCTTGAAATAAGGTCATAGGAATTTTTAAAATTTTTGAAATTTTGCGTAAAATATAGAATTTTTTCATTTGTTTAAACAATTTTTCCCAAAATTTGAACATTAAAAAAAATCTCCTCTATAAGGGGCGGTAAAAAATATGGGGCTATTAGCATTTACAACGAACTTTATATTTTCGAAAATTGCAAAAAGTTAACATTTCAAAACTACAAAATTTAAGTTAGAGATTTTTGTCCTAGACCAAGTCTGTTGTAAAAATGCAGCTCCTTAAAAAAAGGCAATGTACAATTTTTTTAAGAAACTAGTACTTTTCGCGAAATTTATGATTGAAATTAATGCAATAAAAATAATTTTCTCAGAAGCCACTTCAAATTTCTTTTTCAATTATTTTTCGGGGATACAAGGAGGGACGCTTAAAAGTATGGCACGAGTCTCGTTTTCATTGAACTCTCTGAATTTTCGAAAATTGCAAATTTAGAAATAATACGATAACGTGTGTGCTGTTGTAGCACTACTAATTTCTTTTAATGTTTTCCACGAATTAAACAATTGCTTGCTAAATGAAAATGACCTGAGCCATTTTTTAAAGCGTCCGATAACAAAGTTTTATCAAAATATTTGGAGATAATTTTGAGAAAATTTTGAAAATGTGGAGGCTTTATATAAAGTAGTCTCAAAATTTAAAATACTGTTTCAAACTCATAGGACATTGAGTTCTTTCAAATCGAATGAGGAATGTCAATTTTGAAAAAATCGTCTTAACAGTTTAGGAGCCTCAGCGTCGACCACAGACAGACGTTTTGCCGTCAACAGATTTTTTTGGTATCAAGGATCCACAAAGCATGAATTCTCAATGTACAACTTGTTAGGGGAAGTATTTTACGACATATAGGAACAAGATTTATCCACTTTTTCATTAACAGGGCCTAGCAATATGAGGTTTTGTGGCGGAAAATCGCCGTTTTCTGGCGCACGATTACAATAATTTCTCCTCTTACGCAGTAAGGCGAGAATATAAAAATATCTGTAATAATAAAAACCCCAAAAGTTTCGTTTTTTCCAGAAATATTTTTGAAAACATCACATTTTGCAATATGGCTACGCTAGTGAAAATGTCACTTAAAAATAACTGTTTCTGTAGTTGCTTTAGAATTTAATGTTACAACAGTCGGTAATAATGTTTTTTGAATCAGTAGAAAGACGTCTATTTAAAATTTTGTAAAATAAAACTAACGTATTTAGCTTCTATTTTGTTACGAATTTCTCTTTATACTGATAAACTATCACTGATTGACTCTATTACTGATACTTTTTTATACTAACTGAAGTATTTTAGAACTAATTTGATTTCCTAAAAATTAACGTTAAAAACACGCATATACGTAAAGAAAAACAGTATTTCTTCCGTCTCGATCTCTGGACCGGTACTTCCAGGTCTTTGTAAACATGAGAGAGGCTCTGGAAGCA
Organism: Teleogryllus oceanicus; assembly: GCA_964035755.1. Classification (NCBI taxonomy): domain Eukaryota; kingdom Metazoa; phylum Arthropoda; class Insecta; order Orthoptera; family Gryllidae; genus Teleogryllus; species Teleogryllus oceanicus. Next base: position 36,262,062 of record CAXIVR010000003.1, read on the forward strand.
GCTCCCCTCCCCTAAGAAACCGAATTCTTCTCTACGAGCTGGAAAAATTCGGCAGAGCCTTGGTGACATGGAACACTTCGTCGTTCACCTACGGCTGATATCGACTTCTCTAGTTTACCCAAGTTGGAAGATAAGAATACAGGAAACTTTCGTTAGCATGAACCCGTCTAACAGAAATTTGCCGCAACACGAACAAAAGTTGGCTCTGGCAAGGAAAATAGAAATAAGATATACTTCTACACATAATCGGACACCACAAATGTTTATAACACGAAGATCGATTATTTCTGTTCTTTGAAATTCTGTTAACGAGGATTTCCGTAAGTAAATAAATATATTAAAAATATATTTAAAAATAATAAAGAGCTATGTGGCCCAAGTCATAAAAGCGGGAGCGACTTTCACCACGATATGAAGGACAATGGATCCAAGTTTCCCCATGGTCATCGTTTGTGCTCGTCCATTCGTTTTGCGTAACGCATACAGTTAATTCACAAATGTGGTTCACATGATAGTTCAAATAACGGATGCTCTACAAGCCGTTCCCTTCCTAAACGTTCAGAAATGCATGTTACTCGTGATAGAGGATATGACTAAACTTTACCTCCACGGGGTAGACCGTGTTATCTGGTCCAAATTTTAACGAAATTGATAATAATAAATACAAGTAAAAATAATGAAAAATAGTCAGGCGATTGTGGCGAAAACCACACCGACAATGATTGTGGGGCTGTAGCCCGCGTGAAACTTAGGTTTCCATCTTTCGATTGGAGCATGGGAGTCAACGGCATACCACTGTCTTATATAGGTAGTCATCGAAATCATTCACCATTTTATGATTATCTAGGAAAACCAGATTTGTCCAGAAAGTACTTGTTCTCCAACAGACCGATAAGGGATATATATGGTTCTAGCAGTAGCAGCTGTGTATAGAACGATTTTCCTAAGAATGAGCCAAAGTGACAGTTCGCGAAAACAAGTGAACATCACATGTACTTGAGAGAAGTATCCTTCCGCCGTGACAGCTGTTCAGTCACGCCCCTTCGTAAAGTGCTAATGGCTCCTATGAAAACATCCCTATAAAGAAGTCTAAGAGTTTAGCGTAAATATATGCGCGTACGCGAGTTCGGGAAATATGTAAATTTAATTACGTATGTGGAAAATCTCTTAATATGCTCTCACAATCAGTAACGAAAACAGCCACGAATGTAAATAGAAAGCTCTCAATCACAGCTCGCCACAAAACAGCACCGAGGCCACAGGAACCACGTGCCTCGGTACGCACCTCGCATTCAAGTATCGGTTTTAAAATAAACATAATATTTATCACACAAAAGGTAAATTCAATGTAATATGTGAAGAAAAAAATAATTTTCACAGAAGAGCACATAACACTGCACTTCCTAATTTCAATTATTTGTCGTGGCGTACTATATTTTTGTCGGATGAGGACATCACAGAAGGAAGAGTCGAAGCCATTTACAAGTCAGCCAACTGCAAACGAACGAATGCGGGAAGGGAGTGTAATGGGCTCACGGGCACGATGACCACAGAACTTTCAGTTATGTTGCCAGCACTAGCTGTCACTTTGGCTCATCCTTAGGAAAATCGCTCTATAAGAAGAGGGGCGATATGCGGAAAAAGAAGATGAAGACGAAGAGAAAGAAGTGCATACCGTCTGGAGCATGTTCTCCGCGGAGTTGAGCTGCTGTTTCTTCTCGTCGAGCGCCTTCTCGAGGTCGGCGATCTTCTCGGTCTGCACCTCGATCTGCTCGCTCAGCACGGCCACCTGCAGCTGCAGGACTCCTTGTCGGCCTCCAGGCGGCGCACGCGCTCCTCCACGTCGCTCGACGGCTGCAACACGCAACGGAGGGCCAATCAGAGCGGGTGGCGCGCGCTGCCTGCCTAACACGCGCAGCAGGGACTCGAGGATCAATCCACACACACACACATTGCTCAAATAACATCACCCAGAAAGTCTAAATTATACAGTCTAGTTACTGTGTTCGATTTTCAATGAAGTGTCATGTCACATTTCATGAAAGAGCATCAATTATCAATGCTGAGAATTTCAGATCAATTATCAATGCTGAGAGCTTCAATAAAAATATACATAGCTTTCAAGGACAGACAATTTACGACACCTAAAGCATAACAACAGAACGAAGTTCGCAATAAATTTTTTATAACATTTCTTGACCAGTCAAGACAGCAGAGTACAAAAGTGCACCCAGCTAAGCGGTTACACAAAATCTGACTCACGGAAACGGAGACACCGCGGTACAAATGCTGACCTGCACACCAACTGGCATGTCGCACCACCGGCGGCAACGACCGCGAGCCGCGATCACACATCCTTTCTCTCCGCACGCATCCGATCGGCCGCAGCGATTGCGATTTTCAGGGGCACTCGCTCGCGCCGTCGAGTGGGCGCCAGCCTGGCAGAAGGCGGGGGCGCGGGACGCGCTCCCCCGCGGGGGCGCGCCGCGCCTCTGCTTAGGCATGCCGGGCACGCGAGGCGGCGCACAGTGGGCTCGAAGGGACCCACACGCCGCCCCTACTGCGAATTTACTACAAAATGGTTTTTTTATGTCGTAATCGACTTTCAATTCCAATTGTAATACAAGTTAGTCCGTACACTTTTTTAATGCAATGTCACACATTAGTGAAAAATGGTGCCCATTTTCGTCTATACATCTAAACTATACATCTCATTTTTAAAACGGCAGTTGATTTCAACGAGAATTTATTTGTTTTTATTGTTCATTTTTAACATATATTAGTTTTCAGATTTTTTTTTTTTTAAAATCGACCGTAAAAATTAGTTAAAACAGGTTTCAGTTTTGTCAGTAGTTGGATGTCTTAATTTATTTAAGGATAATATAAAATCCTTCAATAAAATTTCAAATACGTTTGAAAGTCCACACAAAATTACAAATAATTAATAAAGAATAACAATTCATTACAAAGAAGTTTTAAACAAGGTCACTGAAGAGAGTTTTAATTCTAACGCAAAAAGTTTATTCGGTCGAAAATGTGTTTTCAATGTAAACATTTTAAAAAACAACCCTACATTTGTCGTTTCTAGTATTGCGTTTGTTTCTTTGCCTCTGCGCGCGTCCCGTTGAGCCAGAGTGTGAGCCAGAGTGCGGCGTGGGGAGGCGCCAGGAGGAGCAGGCGCCGCCCCGGGCCCTCTGTGCAGCGCCCGCCGCGCGCCCTGCGCCTCGGGGCGGCGAACAGCGCGACGCCTTAAGGACATTTGAATGCAGGGCCGACAAGCCGAAATGCACCGGCGGATACGTGACTATGCGTTTATGATGGCAATTACACCACCTCGCGAAGAATTAAAATACAAATAGGCAAAACCCCGTACTGCTTAAACAATGCATTGCATCATTGACAAAACAATGTAATTAACTAATATTAAAACCACACGATAAAAATATAATAATTTTTACGAAAACAAAATACAACTTATCATATTGAAAAAGAAAGACCCAACTCAATCTTCAAAATGAATTTTTTTTCTGAGCTCTGTATTTATTCAGCAGGACATCCTACAAAATTATATGTTGCTTCTCTAACTTCCGATTCAAATATGCATTTGAAGTGTGATACTTTTTCGCATGTACTACGAGGAACACAAATTGTTGTATGGGAGTTGACAGCATTAACATAATCCGCATACTCTGAATGCTCCGGCAGTGAACATCCGGAAATCCCGGAATATTTGGAACAATGATATATGGTGTCGTAGCTATCACCGCATAACCCTGATGCATATGTATGACCACATACAACATTTGAATAATTATGCGAATATTGGATTCAGTGTGGAGACGGAGAGCCTATGCGAAAGGGATATCTACCGCTCTGATACCAATAAACAGAAAAATGCAATGAATCGAAGTTTCAATTCAGTAACTAATGATTTCGCCACTTCCATCACACTCAAACGTTATCTTCGTCTTTTACACAGCGAGACAGATTCTGTATGAACACTTTCATCAGAATGAAGATGGCAACACTACAGTAACAGAAATGCATTTAAACTAGAACTCAATAAAGCAAAGAATTTTTCATATGGAAAAGGCACATCCCGAGGAATGCCTCAAGAACATGTTCTCAAATTACGTCACAGTTTCATGCCTGAAATACGTGCAGGAAAGTTGGGAGTATTCTCCTATTTGCTTACCATAAAAAACAACAACGGATATCTAAATTACTAATAGGAATTAAACGAGTCAACTTTCTATTCATGTGAGAGAACAGACGAGATTAACGAAAACTAGTTTTTTTCATGGTAAGAGCAGCTCACGTTCTCAGCATAGTTCTATGCTTTACTTTTTAAAGTTTTCTTTGCTTATTTGATCATTCGTCTTCTTGTTCTACAAGAATCAGAAATACACTTAGCCACAAAACAATTCTTGAGGTTGTTTTAAAAACAGCCAGAAACTGGCAAGGAAGCACAAGGCCATTCTTGTCCTAAAACGAAGAACGGGCCATCTCCAAGAAGACAGGCCTCCTCTTGTGCAGCGCGCGGCACGCGGAAGCTGCAGGCAAACAGCGGCGGGGCCGCCCCTGCGCGCGGGGCTAACCTGGGAGTAGGGCGGCGGCAGCGCGTGCTCCCAGCGGCAGAGGGAGCGCGAGCGCCACACGCAGCAGCACGACTCCCACGAGGACAGGCAGGGGGCGTGGCCGTGGCAGCAGTGGGCGGCCATGCAGTAGCCCCCGGGGCCCGCGGACGGGACGGCGGGCAGCGTGGCGGGGTGACGCCGCGGGAGCTAGCGCTGCGCGGCGTCGTCTCGCGGCGGGCCCCGCCCCGCGCACGGGCTGGCGCCGCGGCTGCTCGCGCGGCTGCCGCTGCCCGACGGAGGCTTGGCGTGCGCGTGCGAGTGCACGTGCGCGTGCGGCGGCGGAGGCGGCGCCAGCGTCGCCCCGGGCTTCGAGCGCAGCCATTGGAAGTCCCCGGTGCAGCCGGTGGTGCTGCGGTCTGCGCGCCCCGGGGAGAAGAACAAGAAGAAGAGCGGTGCGTGAGGGCGTGTGCTGGGGTGTGGGGAGCTCCCGCCCCAAGGGACGAAGGAGGACCGCGGCACGCGCGCTTTGCACTTGGACGACGGGCTGAAGCGGATGACAGACGGACGAGCGGAGAATAGATATACACATCATTGCCTCATCAAGGTTTGAAAAACCACGTGGTCACAGAAGAGAACTGATTGCAAGTGAAACTTCTTAAACAACAATTTACTCGTTTTTACTTCACCACGTTCAATTACAAACGGCGATTAAAACAATACACACGTGGCACTAACAGTTCTGTACCACAACAAAGAGCCGAAAGCATAATCGAGGAAAAAAACCTGAAGAAACTCTGCTACTATATATTGTTTCCAAAATTGAGTCTCTCAACAATAATGCTAACAATACATGGGTTAACAATGCTTCCATAAATACAGTCAACGCTGTAACTACTACCGCGACCCAATCGATGAGCGCAAAGTCAAACCAATTGCAACGGAATCGGCTTTCGTATACGCACGCACCGTTTGTCTCAGAGGCCCACTAAGTAGATTAAATCTATACAAACATGGAATCAGGGGCAAACAAAACATAGTATGCATTTCTGACATAAATTTCCGACGAAAAACAGACACATTAGCTTTTATCACTGCAACAGATGTACCGTTATTAATCCCTAATATCCTGTTCACTCATGCCCAAATGAATAAGAGAATAATTAGGCAGGTACACGCCGCGAGAATATTGAGGTCAATGGAATTGGAAGAACAAATGGATAGCAAATCGATACGCCCGTTGCGGTTCACAGTGCCCACAGGTGCTGTCGGCACGCCGCCGCCACGGTGGGCTCCATCCGCAGCAAATCTAATTAAATTTTGAATTAAATTACCGCGAAAACGGGTGCAGATAACGTGCAGAGTTATGTTACGATCAGTAGCGTCGTTCCCGCGGGAATAAAAACATTGTAATCAAATCCCCCTCTGGTTTGCTCGCAGTGTGATCGCGCAAAATTCTGCGCTGGATTAGGAGCACGGGACTCGTTTGGCGAAGAGCGAGCGGTGGGAGGAAATTCCCTTCAATGGGGAGTGGTCTTCGCCGCTCGTCCGTCTCCGGGTTCAGTCGTCGAACAGTTCGCGCGGGAGAGGAGACTGTCGCCTTTTGGACGTCCCGACTCCAGCTTGGAACTCGCACTTCCCGGAACTCGATTCGCAGAGGCGGACAACTATTCCAATAGAAATGTAGATTCCAGAGCAGGCAACAAGGGCGGTATTTCGTTGTAATTTTAGCGTCAGATTCCTTGTTATTTTTTCACGTATTATATATTTTCTACGATTTACATTTTTTGTCAGTTAATGACACAATATTGAAATCCACACAATAAAATAACGTCAAAAAGCGCAGAAAATAATATTTTAATTGCGATCAATTCGGTTGAAATAATATTCACAATACTCTTTTTTTAAGTTTTCGAATTCTATTTCAATAAAATTTAAGGGAATAATTTCCAGATCTGATTGCGAGGATAAGAGAAGATGCAACAAGAAAGCTCCTAAGCAGCACACTTCCTCAGAAAACTAAAGCACAGCTCTGCATGCACACTACCACATACCAAAACAGCAGTTGCATCTTCACGTTTTACATCAACATCAAAGTGGTATCTGATTATCACTGACTCCGGATCAATGCAAAACAAGAATTGATATTATTGTTTCAACTCGTATTCAAAGACATTCAATCTCCTTTAAGTCTGACATTCAACTAAGCCCATTCTCGCCTCTGCATGAATCGACACAATGAAGTACAAATTCCAAGTAGGTTTGAAGAAGATACCGCAAGTTCCTTCTGTTGCAAGGAAAGAGTACTCGGAGAAAACTGAAGCAATGAATTAGATTTTCGAACGTAAGAGAGTGTCAGGCGTTTCATGGAACTACGTTTTAGCTCTACACAACCACAACCTCCAGGATTTTCATCACACAATTTTGCTGGGAATCAACAAAAGCAATTGAGGAGCACGTTCTTCCAATTTTAATCTTAGCAATTAACCATAAATTAAGCTTTAACAATTAACTTTTCTCCAATATTAATCTTTAATTGAAAGATATTAATCTGACAATTGCCACCATTGCAGCTCAAACCAATAGACATCTGAAACAAAATTATTGAGTCTATTAGCTCTTAGATATATTTTTTTAACTAAACAAAACCATTTTACTATGTGCAGTACGGAATTTAGAAAGTCTTGCTTCACTAGATAATTTTATCGTGTCAATTTTAAGCAGATAACTCAGCTCAGAATCAACAATTTTTAAAAGAATTGAAGCCAACTATTCCTGGCTTATCTATGAAATTTAAAATGAGTTAAATTTCAATTAGAGTCATTATATTTTTCATACAGGATCCTCTTTCCAGACCCAAGGATACTTCTACCTTCACTGAAAACGCCTGCCTCATTAATGAGCCGACTGAAAGGTGTTATTTCCAATATTGTCCACTCCTGAAGTTTTGGTCATCGGGAGGGAGAGAAACGCAGCTTCACGACTACCTCTCAACACGTTCGAATACTGAGTGACGAAGGTGCTTGAGGCAGCGAAGTGACTTCGCTTGGGAAGAACTTGCCGGATCTGCGCGCGCGTGCGGGCGGTCAGGCGGGCGGGGTGCGGGGGCGGGCGAGGGCGGGTGGGGGCAGGGCGGCACCTTCGACGGGCCGATGCGCGCCGTCGCCTCCGCAGCAGCCGACGTCTCCCGCGTCGTCGCCGTCGTCGTCGTCGTCCTCCGACGAAGACGAGGTGAGATCCGAGTTGGAACTGCTGCCCGCCGACCACGTGGCTTCCGCGCCGGCCGCGCCGCCGCCGGGGCCGGGGCACTTAAGGGTGGACTCGTCCTCCCCGGGGCTGGAGTCCCCGGTGCCTGCGAATCGCCCTCACTCTGTCACCTCGAGGCGCCCACCCCCGACGGGCAGCCCCACGCGGGAGGGGCGGGGGGGGGTGGCGACCGGGGAAACCGCCCAAGCAAGTTGGACGTGCCGAGGAGGAGTAGTTTGAGATAGGACCGATGAGGGTAGACAGGCGATGGGAACCTCTAATTGAGTTAAGTAACTGCAGGCGAGAACCAGGTGGCACACTTGAGATCGATTTGAAACTTGTTTCCAAGCCTTTAGCTCAGCCAATGAGCAATTGCACTTTTATTGGCGATTAAACGCACTGTTCTCGCTTTTTAAAACCACTTTGCGATTCTCGTCAATTACATGCACACAAAAAGCAAGAGAGTTATTTAACTTAAGATTTCCTAATCCGAATCGGGTTTCATTCCATAAAAAAGATATCAGAGAGTTAACCAAAACTGATAAACGAAATCCTCACGAAAATAATATAAACGGAGATCAAAATACACAAAATATGCGTATCTAACATTGCGTATCTACATATAAATTTCATGAACTAACTTCATCGACGTCATATCGCGTAAAACGTCATATCGCGTATTTATTATCCAAACGATAAAATATATCTGGAAAGTAAAGCGGAAAAAGTAGCAAAAAGAAATAAAAATAGGACGAATACGTGGCAATGCAAGTAAGCTTACGAGCCAAAAGAAGCAGCTGAAGTTCTAGCAAAGTGCCAAGGAAAACTAATGTAACAAGTGTAAAAATGGGTGTTGGCCGGACAGAGGAGCCAGTACCTCGTAAATTCATTTAATTGCTTTGCGTTGCCATCACGGAACTTCCTTCCAAACATTCGTGACTAAGAGATTGAAGGCAACGCTACGGTCTACTGATGTTCAGCAATAGACCAAGGAAAAAGCAATAATGTTTGTAATGTAATAAATCTTTCTCCGCACTCGAGCAAAAGTATTCTAGTATTATGGCTCTACTTTGAAAATTCATTTGGTTATTTCTCCATGAAAGTACGTTCCTAGAAGTTCAAGTAGATTTACTAACGAGAATACATTTTCTACTAGATAATTCACTGATGAACCGTATAACGAAAGCCAGCTTTGGCTTGAAAATCACTGAGTTTGAAATCAGGAATATCAAGTGCTTATGTCTTCGAGGGCATCACCGTTAAAAATTACCTAAAGAGACATACAGAACGAGGAATTAAGGTAGTGGGAGAACAACCGCGAGGATACAGTTGAGATGACGATGAGAACGAGATGAGAGAGTAACGATGCAAAACAAGACAAAGAGAACGTGACAGATTGTCAAAGCTTATCGATTGTCACATCATCCTGTTATGAGAGGAGATGATCCTCATGTTGGTCATAAATTATTTTGTTACGCTATTTCAACTAACGTGACACTAGGGCACTACACGAAGTGTGCAGACGGCTAACTTTCACTTCTGAGAAGGGGGATTCAAAATTCGGTCGATCCATTTGGTATTTGTGATGGACAAAGCAGGTTCGCGGCAGGTTTCCGTTGAACTCTCCCATTTCCCCTGCCTCACATTCTACATTCGCTCCGTTATCATGCAAGACATCATTCATCATCTACAACAACCATTGATGGATGATGAAAGTTGATACGGAGGTATGGCCTAAAGGTTAGGGACTGAAGATCATAACAAAGAATAAAGTAAGACTTACTTAGTAAGTACTTCTTCGTGACGGGGCTAGGCCTATCACCACAACTCTATCCGGACATGAACACGAGGTAACATATTACTTTGTGCAGGGAAGAACTATTGCATTTTTTACTCAGAGACATCTTTCAGTGTCAAGGTCCTTTAACATACCGTAAAACTAGTCCCGAAAAAATGCGTATGAACTTAAGGTTTTCTGCTGATTTTGAATTAGTTGAGCCCGCAGTCGATATGACGCGATGCCCACATGCGAACCGCCACACAAATTGAAGTCGGCGCGAGAGATAAAAACAAATTCTGGATTAGTACAAGTTTTTGGAATGCCTACTTTCTTGGAATAAGAGAACTAACAATGTATTTCGCGCTGTGTGAAGTATTAATTCAGTTTCTGTTTCTCTGTTTAGCCGATGAACGTACAACGCATAGATATTTGTTCGATTTTAATATTGCGTGACGTTTGAAAGAAGAAACACATCACGATATCCTCTTCATTTTGCTTTACACATTCATAACATCTGCGACAGTACTCTATCATTATCTTCTACAAAAATGAAAACAATTGAAAACAGACCTCACTCATTTGAATTGGCCTTCCAATTTTACTCGTTAAATCCAGTTCCGATTGACTGACATTTCATGACGCAATAACAACTAATTTTTGACTTCTACGATGTTTATGCGAGTACCTCGGTACGGAATTTTATCTTTCTACAATACCAGATGTGATACTGACATAGCAAAGTATTACGATCAGGAAATTATCTCTTGGTATCGGGATATCGGTAATTACAATAATAGAAAAATAATAGAAAAGATTACCACAAAATCGGGACTCAATACAAGCTGTAATCTTACATTGAGATCTCGGTATTTGTTAACACTCCAAGAGAAAACAATAGATCCTTTCTTTGTAAAAAAATTATTTACGTGCACTAAGCACTCTAATTTTCTTTTAGGGAAAACGTGCATGAAATTTATCCAATTACAAAAATTCAATTAGAAAATAATTATCTCTAAAAAGTAAGCATATGCGTCATTAATGCATTCTCCAAAAGGTCCCTATTCTTTAAAAAAACCTTGTCTACAGTAAACAGGAGAAATAAGAGCTTAAATACAAAATAAATGTCCAACAAGATTAAAAGTAAAACTGAGTTAATCCACAAAAATACAATGCAAATCCTTTATAAAAATATTTTCGCAGCGCCGGTTTCACATGAAGCATTCCGCAAACGCCTCCGATCACAATAACATATGTTGGAGTGCGACACAACAGGAGAAATAAACCAGTGAAATTATGTTAGCCAACTTCACGATACGGGCTCATAAAATCTCTGGATGCGCCTCGAAGAAGTGTATGGGAATAAATGATGAACACAGTTTGGTGAGTGGCTTTTGGTTCAGATATTCAGGAACGCAACTACACTACGAAAATGGGTGATTTTCTTATTGGATTTTGTTCAATAGAGCACATCGAATTTAAGAGAAATGTCAATCAGTGAAACAATATTTATGTGAAAAGGTTTTATAATTGGAGCTGTCGGATACCGATTAGGAAAGTTGGCGTAAAGGAAAGTAATGTCATGAACTGTTTTTTGGGAGTTAGGCAACAAGTAGGCGAAATGAATTACGAGAAATAGTCACCTTACTTCGTCGACGTAGAGTTTATGTGTATTTATTCGTAAATGTTGTTGGATCTAACTTACAATCTGTCTTGACAGCTTTTGTCAAAATAATATAGGTAATTTTAGAAATGTATGTTTTTGGGGTTATGTTGCCAAGAAGCTCTCAACCACTTCCGCATAACAGCCTTTCCTGTTTTGTTTTTTTCTGGCCGGGGTGGCAACGCTGCCACGGAACAGAAGCAGCCTCGACATGTCGTGTTTGTCAGCGCCTTTTTGTGGCCCGTCCAGAAGGGGCCCCCCCAGTGTAAAGGCGTGCAGAGGGCGCGATGCCTGCGCAGCCGGGCGACAAATCGACGCGGCGGCCTCCGCCCACCCGCTCACTCCCACCCCACCCGCTCACTCCCACCCCACCCACTCACTCGCCCGTCCTCCAGCACGCCCGCACGGCCACCTTCCTCTGCTCGCCCGCCCGTCCACCCGCCAGTGAGACCGGTCGTCCGACCGTCCGTCCCGTCGTCTGCTCGGTCGTTCGGTCGCCGTCCGTCCGTCCGAACACTCGCCCGCCCATTCATTGCGAGACGGTGGTGCGAAACTCAAGGCCGGCGGGGTGGACTGCAGTCTTCGGAGAGATCGGAAAGGCGTGTGCGATGATTGCGATGTGGAGGGAAGAACGTGGCAGCGAACACAGCGTCGAGGCTGCATACTGCTTCGGGCACTAAGCGCCGCAGGGGCGGCAGTGTTTGGCACAGCGCAGGAAGAGAGATCTGGTGAAAAAACGAAGGCGTCGAGGGCGAAAGAAAATAGAACCGTGGAGGATAGTGGGTCAGGGGACGGCGTTGTGGGGTGGCAGCGCGTCGGCAATGGAAGCGAGGGAGGCGAAGATGGTCGTAAAGTCAGCAGTCAACGTCGAAGATGGAATGGGCGGCTGAATGGGTGGCTTGGCGAGGGCAGAGAAAGGAGTAACGGCGGGCGGGGTGAGATGTGGGGATAACGAGGGGAAAGGAGGATAGAAGGAAAGGAAAGAGGAGAAGCGAAGAGAATGAGGGCAGAAGAGGTGGGTTGGCGGGGACGAGCAAAGGAGACACAAGGGGTGGGGCGACATGAGATGGGAAGATATGTGGCGAGAGAGAGGGGGGAGTGGGAGGGAGAGAAAGAGAGAGGAAGCAAAGGCGTCGAGAATGAAGGCAGCCAAGGCAAAGGGGGGGGGGGGGAAGGGCCGGGGAGGCGTGAGGCGGGTGGGCGTGGGCGGCGTGGGCGGCAGCGGGTCGGGGTTGAGGCCGGCGGCGCGTCGATAATCCCAGGGGAACGCGCCTCGCCTCGCCGCGCCCCGGAATCTGACCCCGCGATCTCATCTCCGAGGCTTCTCCTTCCTCTTGCGCCTCCCGGAGGACTTGCGGGCCGCATGATGCAGCGCTCGCCGCGCGCGCGTGGATCCGTTCGCAACGCACCCACGCGGCAGGGGGCGATCTTACATCCGGATACACGTAGGTGCGAAAACAGAAAGATTTATAGTCGTTGGGAGTTTTTTTTCTTCCGAAACTTGATATACTACAGGCGTGCTATCGGTATCAATGAATGAATGTCGTTCACTTTTCACTTTATTTTCGCCGCTGAAGATACATCCTCAAAACAACACTTAGTTACCGGTAGCATGTGCCAACATACTACATTCGAAAAATACTCGTGTTTCAGAGATTCTCGTAAATGATATGGAAATGTAAACGTCGTTTCATTTCGCGAGCAAAAATTATTACCTAAAAAATACATTTAGAATATTTATTGCTTCGATATGCTTTGTAGACCCCACTAAATAAGGATCCCCCCATAATTTGCATATTCAGTTTGATTTATTGTATTATGCTTTTAATTTTTTGAATATTACCAGAAATAACACCATAACCGCAAAGGCCTTTCCATGAAAAAGTACTTTTGGGCTGACATGCGCCCTAATGTTTTCAATTTTTGAATCGACGTCTGATCTCCGCTGCACACTATATAGTTAAATTTTAAAAAATCGTTCATGACACATTCAGTAGAAGAGCCAAAGTCTACAGCGATTATGTTAATCGACGTAAATAATATCACAGAAAGTATAATAAAAACTTGACAAAAATGAATGTAAGAACAGAACAATGATAGTAATATTTGCATTAAATTTACGGGATAATGAATACAGAGTAGTCCAATTTCATTGTAGACTAGCTTATGCTGAGGCACAAAAGAGCAGTAATATTCGCAACTTCATGTTCTCCTCCGTTTCTCTCACTCGACTCTGGTGATTCATTCTGGAGTTCTGAGAATTTGAAGAATTCCTCAGCAGAGCCAGAAATAACAGCCTCCAACGATCCTTCTTGAGAAAGATCAATAAAGCTCCGAAAATTCTACGGAAATGTTCCCACCCACTGAGTACATTGTTTCAAAACAGTCACAAGGTGAAAATATTTACGCCTTACGCTGGCTGCGGCTCTACAACACTAACTTAGTGCGGATGCCGTTGCAGCCGTCTTCACGAGGATGAACGTATTGAAATGGGGAACAGCTCACCGCCCAGCTCTGACACGAGTGAAACATTGGGGAAGGAAGGATCGCACATATTACGTTGTTTAAGATACTGTTTGTTGCATTACGCCGGAAATGATCCGAGGAAATCACCTAAACGACTAATCAGAAGAGCCGCTCAACTTTACAATGTAACTGTCGAAAATGTGCAACCATCAGGAGTCGAACCTAGAAGCTACCGGATCTACGAATATTCACCGTCGCACTCGTAAGTACATTCACCAAAGCACCCAATCGTATTTTTTTGTTCCGGCGTTAATTCTCGCCGTTCCTGAGAAGAAACGCTGCGGGGCGGAAAACTGAACAGACGAAAGCGAATGATACTTTGGATCCTTCCCCCTTTGTGGCGCCGCTGCCGCCGCCTTCGCTTCGCTTCCCCTCCCCTCCCCTCCCCTCGGGGACGTCGCACTTCTGTAAAGGCGGTTCGCGATGAATGCAATTAGATCGAAGTCAATCCAATCACGCCGCCCGCCCTCCCGCGCCCCTAACGGTCGCCGCGCACACTCCGCTCCCGTCCGAATGAGTACGCGAGCGTCCGTTGTCTCGTACACTTAGAGACAGGGAGAAAGAGAGGAAGGTGAAAGAAATATATGATACAAGAAAGTGCAAATTGCGGCTTAGATTACGTTATCACAAAAAACTAAAGATTGTTCATTCAGAATACAATAAAAGGATGATATTTTATATTTTTGAACCTTCACTTTTGAACATTCATAATTTATTTTCCTCTTTGAGCCATTTCTAGATATTGCGTCTATGCCTGGGCTGATTTCATCTAAACAATATATTTACTTTACAATAAGGAGTCTAAGGGAAGGAAATTAATAAACTCGTTCCTTTGTAGAACTTCTTAAGCGATTTACAATTCAGGTTCAGAAAAGAAGTTTATTTCTCTGAAATTCATGTTGAAGCACTTAGCTTCTCGTACAAATACTAATCTGACTGTCAACATTTTCCGCCTCTGATATCAGTTAATTTCTTCTTATGAATATTTATAACATGCCAATAAATTATTTTAAAGAATGCTTCTTTTTTTAGATTATAATTATAAGTGCATGTGGAATTTAAATAAGAACCGTGGTCCAATTTCAAAATATACAATAATTACTCTCAAAAAACAAAGTACATGAGAAGTCTCTTACCGACTCCCGCTTCGAAGAGAAACACACATGGCATGAAAAAAAAAATCTCCATGCTAATATCCCAGAATTTTAAGCACTATAATCTCCACACCCAGCCACATAAAAAAAAGCAAAATAAAAACAGGATCACACTCGATTTTTCCGCCTACTACTGCTCACGCCCCGACCCAAATGCAAAGCTCCACCCCGCCGACGCGAAAAAAAGAAGACCCAAAACGAAACAACGCCGTGGCCTAAAATCGCAGCGCTCTTTTCAAAAGCGACGAGCCGCACTCGACTAAAGCGCCTTACGACGGGTCCGGTCGGCGAAGTGCGTCTCCTCTCTCCCGCTCGCGGCGTTTACCACCCAGCCACGCCCACCCCTCCGCTCCTTCCCCCGCCCCCGCGCGGCCCGAGCAGCCGCCGACTGTCTCTTGTGTCCCCGCCCGCGAACCAGTCTCATTTCGGGCGCTTCGCAACCAAACTCGTTGCCCGGGTGAGGGAGGGGGTGGGGATGGGGGCACGGGTGGATGAGCGTAGCCATCACCGCTATTTCTCTCTCCGTTGGCCGCCAACGACACGCCGACTCACGCCCCCCGCCCCCCCCGCCCACAGCCACCGCGCCGCCTCCTCCCTCGCGCACTATTCTTTCGCGTCATTACGCCTCGTTTCCGGTACTCCTCGTTTTAACGAAAAGGCTCAATCGCTTCCAAGCCGCTCGCGTATTCTCGCGCGTTGAAAAGACGCGGGCTCGCCGCACAGACGGGGCAGAAGCAGGCCGAGAAAGGGAAAATAGGAGGGGGCGCGAGCGTCGCTCTCGCTCGAGGAGAAGGATAATGAGAACGGAGAACAACGGTGCAGAAGGAGAAAGAAAATCGTGACGCGCGGGTTTAAGACAGTGAAGAATGCAGCGTCAGGTGTGGAGGGTTAGGAGTAAATGTGTCAAACGCGTGCAGGGGAAACAGAGACATGCGAAAGAGGCATGATAAATCAAGAACAAAGAAAGTGCATGGGGAGGGGGAGGAGAGCTCACAAGCAAAATGAGTGCGCTGGGAGGGGGGGGGGCGAAAGGTCTCGACCTCCGCGGCCCATTGTTCAGCCGCAGTAATTACGCGAGGGTGGGTGGCGTTCTTCGGGGTCTCGGCGGGGCGGCGGGCGAGGCAGGGCAGTGCAGTGATAGCCGGGGCATAGGCGGACGCGCTGCAACCGCGGGGCCGCCACCAGCCAAAGGAATGGCGACGACGCCAGCACAGAAATGGAGGCAGAAAGGAAGTTGACCGAGATGACAGGAGAGAGAGAGGGGAGGCTAGGAGAGCGGAAGGAAGGAAGTGACATGAAATACTGATAAAGAGGAGGAAGAGAAAAGGAGAAGAAAGGCGATTTATAAAGGGAAAGAGAAAAAGAAAATGTAACACGGCTGGTGGGAAGGATGGAGGAAAGATGTGGGAGGATAGAGGAATGTAGCGAGGGTGCGAGAGTCGCAGAGGAAGAGAAAATATGAAGAATATTGGTGGCACTATGAGTTTAGTTTCAGTGCAGGAAGAAGGCACACACAGTGTCGGCGATGAGAGCGGCGTTGACGCCTAGACGATGAAGGGGATGATGAATAGGGCTGAGGGTTGAGCGTGAAAGGCGCAGGGTGGAATGGCGAAGCTAACCGAGAGAGGAGGCGGACCGTTCGAGGGAGGTTATATTTAGGGGTGGCTGAGAAAAAAGGCAAACATCTTAGAAACGAATCTTGTTATAACGCTGCATTAACGCTGGCAGAGACCCCCTTCTCCAATTCACGTGTTACGTAAATTAGGAACGGCGTTTCGGTCCCTAAATCACTCCGAGATCCTGATCAAGTGCTACCTTTCATCACCGAAAGCTTTCGACTATAGTGCACACCTCACCGCCACTGCCTCCTCTCTCCCAGTCTCTCTTCGTAACCACTAAGTTCGCATGCTTGCTTTCGCAAGCCACCACAACTTCGCATAAAATTTGAGACAGCAAAAACCAAACAGAATCCATTTCATTACAACGACATTCCTATATCAATAGATATATATTTTTTAAAATAATACTTAAAGCATGACACAAATACTGCAAATCACTTTTAAACCTGAAGCCGTATAATGAAACCAATTTGGACCCATTTATCCGCCCAATGCCCTTCCACCAATAGAGAAAACTATTTATCTGAATACGTGGCGAAAATCCTACACTTTGTAATGGTGAAGTAACTTCGTTGTCAGGGTCAATTTCAAGAAGCCAAACGTCGAAATGTACAGGCGCAAATGTACAGGGACGATAGTACGTACGGCGTGATGATGGGGGAGGGAGGGGAGGTTGGTGGAAGGGAGGGGAGGAGGGAGGGAGAGTAAGAGACGGGGGTTGTTGTTGTTATTGTTGTTGTTGTTGTTGTTATTATTATTATTATTATTATTATTATTATTATCGTCATCATCATCATCTCTTGGAGGAAGCCAACCTTGAAGGCTGCCTGCTCCAGCTTCGCCATCGGAGGGCCAGTGTGTGAGGGTGGGCGGTGGAGGTGGAGGTGAAGCCGCAGGGATCGATGGCGCGGCCTGGCGCCTAAGACGCGCTCTCGCACGCGCCATTAAACGAGCAGCCTCGAGGTGGGGGCGCGGGATAATCTTCCTCGGTTGATTACGGCGCCTATATTATTTAGCCTGAGCAAGCTGCCTCAGTGAACTTGTAACTAAACCTGCTGTTCCCTTAAATGTAATATCTGACAGCGAGGCAACAGCCTGATTTAATATCAAAAGATTATTTACGACTGGTAAAACATGTATTAACGCAGAGGGTGAAATGAAAATGAGGAAAACCTACCATTTTCATGATCTTTCCCTAAACGTATCATCTCGAAATCATCATGGTGTCACGACCCATGTCTAAAAATGTAATTCACACTAGATGTTGTTTGATAATAAATAGCAAAAAGAAGACTTACAAATACTATCACTTCTGTACTTCACATGAAAAATTGCTTGAAGGACATGAATTAATATTTTTCGTCAACATAAGATTTATTCATTTTCTTCTAGAATGGCGAATGCTACACCTATATTAATTTGGGGCAGAATTTAAGATTTGTTAAACAATACTTACAATTAGTCGACAAAATGAACGTGTACACACACGAACGGGCCGACAAAACGACGGGACTTACATGTCATTCGAAGGTAAAGGAGTTCTGAGTAATATAATTCTGAAAATGAAAATAACAATGCCAATTGCTTTTGCCCAAAATAAAACAAAAAGGTGAAAAATCACGTAAAGTGTGTAATCATCTGTGTAAGAAAAATGTATTCAAATTCGAAGTCATTTTATTAAACAAACTTTCGGGTATTCACGTTGTCGAGAGAAAGACTTTCGACAAAAAAATAGTTGGTATTTCTACTATATTACGTCACGACGAGAAACAATAAAACGTTTTAGATCGCATTTCGAACCTTTTACAGTTCGCGCACGCGCATCTGCGGGAGCGAACTTTTTTGCTGGTGGGCTTAGCTGCAACCACAGATACCGAAGTTGGCGAATATGAGATTTTCGACATCGCGACTAACTTCGTGGCACGCCGAGGGGGAAGGACGGGAATTCAAAGAAAAGTTTACCCTCCGTGACAGAACTGCGGAGGAACTTCGGTTCTCGTCTCGCGTCGTCCCCTCGAGCGGCCGGCGCCGCGCCGCGCCGCGCCGCGCACATGCGCCCTCCCATTTCCATGCTTCAGCCTCCCTGCCACACCCCTCCCTCCCTCTCATTTCCTTGCCTCTCCACATGCCCTTCTTTCCCCATTCCTTCTTCTTCCAATTCCATCCTCCCTCTTCCACCGCATCCAGCTGTCTGCGTCTCACCCCATCCATCCCTTCTTTCATTTAACGATGCCCTTGCTTTCTCATCGTCCCCTCTTTCTCCCTCATCATCACCTAACCTATCCCCTCTTCCCCTACCTCAACCCTTCTTCCCCTCTATCTCCCTCACCATTCCCTCTTCCTCCAGCCCCATCCTTCTTCCCTTTCCCTCCTCCCTCCCTCCCTATACCTCCTTCTCCATCTCCTCTTCCCCTCAACGCATTTTCTTGCCCTCCTTCCTCTCCACTTCCCTGTTCCTTTACATTTCCTCCCGAAATGTCGCCTACAAACTGATTGTTATGCAGAAAACAGGAGCAAAGTGGAACTCGTTTTGTATAACTGGAAAATATGCGCCCAAGATCTGTAGGAGTAACTAGGAATGCACCACACAAGTCTAGGTGATGTACGAATAAAATGGGTTATGCAACGGCAATAGCATCATTTGCAAAGATGTTGGAAACTTGAATCGTATTCTAGGAAGGAACGTAGTCTTTACAAAACAGTACCTACAGAAAATAAAAATATTCCAAAACTAGTCGAGAAAACTCTTCTACCTCTATACTACTATGCTACCTCTCACAGAGAAACTCTGCGTACGACTGAACAATTTCATTAATGCTTCACAAGATTATTTGCATTAGAAGCAAGAAATCTGGTAAGTCTATTTCTTTGCTCATTTGCATTAAGAGGGGAGATCACATAACCATTCGGCAGTTGCGAGGGCCACGTATATATTCTGCAGACACGGGGAGCACGCTGGATGCCAGTAGTAGCAGGGTCAAGGCGAACGCGCAAAAATTGACAGAGCGTGAGGGGTGGAAGGCGATCGACCATATGCAAACGCAGGGACAAGGAAGAATACTGACTTGCGGAGAGACCACGACTCAAATAGCGAATAGCACGGGGTGAACACAGTATCATGCGGTTGATTATCGGAAAGGGAGATATAGGAAATTTGTTCATTTAAATGTGTCGATATTTCAAATAGAGTTTCGTTTCACTTTGAAAGCAGTGATTGCCATTCACTGTTCTATAACAAATAACACGCGACGTACCTCGTCTGCATGGACACGAAATTAGCTTCGTAATTTAGGATGCAAACATCAAAACAAAAGAACTGACAAAATAAAAAAAATGACATTCTTGTAAGAAAAAAATAGTTTGATAGTAAGTAGTAAATACATAACGGTAATTTCAAAATAATAATTAACTCTTCTTTTCATCAACTTACTTCATTATATCTTCTTTTTTCGTCTGAGTGAACTGAGATATTGTCTTCTCCTTCTTCACTGACAAAATGAATCGAAAGCTCGGAACTTGAATCTGACGATAGTGAACATGCTAATCACTGTGAACGATACAAATAAATAACCCAAGATAGTTGCAAACTTTTAAGTTCACGCCTCGTTTACGGTAATGTTTTCATGCGAAGGTGGCCTAATAATGTTAATGTCAAATGTCACTTCTCCGGAAGGGTCCCGCACTAAAACATTTACAGCCCTGAAGAATACCCCTGATAGCGAGGGTGGTAAACGCGGCCGCCGCGAAAGTGAGGAGGGCCAGGGCCAGGCAGCGGATGCATGGGCGGGAGCAGGGCGGAGCGGACAGGGGGCGGTGGCGGGTGCGGGTGCGGGTGAGGGTGAGGTGAGTGCGCGGGTGCGGGTGCGGGTGCGGGAGCGGGTGCGGAGCGGGTGCGGGTGCGGGTGCGGGTGCGGTGCGGGAGCGGGTGCGGGAGCGGGTGCGGGTGCGGGTGCGGTGCGGGTGCGGGTGCGGGTGCGGGTGCGGGTGCGGGCGGTGCGGGTGCGGGTGCGGGTGCGGGTGCGGGTGCGGGTGCGGGTGCGGGTGCGGGGTGCGGGTGCGGGTGCGGGTGCGGGTGCGGGTGCGGGTGCGGGTGCGGGTGCGGGTGCGGTGCGGGTGCGGGTGCGGGTGCGGGTGCGGGTGCGGTGCGGGGGTGCGGGTGCGGGTGCGTGGGTGCGGGTGCGGGTGCGGGTGCGGGTGCGGGTGCGGTGCGGGTGCGGGTGCGGGTGCGGGTGCGGTGCGGGTGCGGGTGCGGGTGGGTGCGGGTGCGGGTGCGGTGCGGGTGCGGGTGCGGGTGCGGGTGCGGGTGCGGTGCGGGTGCGGGTGCGGGTGCTGATGCGAGTGCGAGCGCGGGTCGGGAGGCGGGTACGGGCGCGGGCACCGACCGCAGAGGGAACAAGAGCATCTGGTCGGTTGGCGCACAGGCGCCGCCCCTTATCGCGCCCTCCATGCGCGCGCTGCCTCAGCCACTTTCCCGTCCGCCGGCACAGCGCGCACCGCGCACCACAGTGGGCCACAATACTAAAGAAAATCGCGCCACGTCCTAACGCTTCCGATATTTATATCAGTGCTTTAACAACCTTCATCAATAAGGCAATTTGAGAACGACAATGTAAACGTTCTTCACTGACAATCTTCAAATTGCTTTACGGTTCCATTGGTTGCTTGGGGATGGAGAACCTTCCAGGTATATTCGAACAGAAAAATATGGTTACAATATTAACCACGATCAGTTATAATGATGGAAACTGGGACACTTTGAACAATGCAGAAAATAAAACGCGGTCTACTCTACAATTTCACGTATAATAAGTATAGTTCAAAAATGCTTTTAACTGTACTTTTGCACGCTTTTCGATCCATTCTGAGCCCCCCTAACATTCCCTTCCCTGCCGTTCCACATCCTGTCCCATATCCTCCCCTCCCCTACCTCGCACTTCCCTACTTTGCCCCGCCAAGTCCAGTCCGGCTCAGACAAACCCTGCCTTGCTTTGCTTGGCCCTGCCCTGAACTGCTTTGTCAGGGCAGTCCTATTTTGCACTGCCTTGCTTTGCTCTGCCCCGCCCCTCCCTCCCAGCTGGGCGCGAGTGCTCTCCCGCGGCCTAATGGGGATTTGAGGGCCCGCGGGCGGCGCGCGCCGGAGCTGCATCCCCACCGCCCACGCCCCGCCTCTGACCCCGCGCGCCGCGCGAGCAAAACCTCCCCGAGCGCCCATACGCGCCCGTCTCATAGCACAGAAGCTGTCCAGGTAATTCCGGCTCTCCGGCCTCCTGAGGTTTCTTTGCATTCGGGATCTGCCGTTCTCGTCATTACGGTGTTTCGAGTTCCGACTTGCGTCGAAAATTGGATAAACCTTTTATACCCAGAACTAAGCGCTAATGGTTTATTTACGTACTCGCGTAGATTCTTTATAGGTTGGTTTATAGCTCAAGAGTTCCAATGTGTTCTTTAGGACTATATTTTCTCAAACAAAAATAGCGTTTTGGTAAGGATACGTATAGCGCTCGACGGTTGAATTTTAACAATAACTACACGGCGCATTGTGAAACAATCATACGTACCACATTGTCTCAAAGTGTTATTTCATACTATATTGTACAAAGTGTTATATCACACGATAATTTTCTAATTCCTATTTCTGAATAATCACTACGATCAAACGTATACCTCCGAAACAAGGAATACCCTCACACTGTTATCTGTGGTATGATGTACGTTCTATTCAGGACAATATCAAATACTTGAAATAATTATGAACATAAATCAGAGGATTTACTCTTGTCTCTCTGAGTAATGTGGTGATCACGCAATTCCTAACATACATACTTGTAAAAGAGTCTGAGAACATGTATTTAAAACAATTCTCTACATTCCAAATGGCACATTACTATTCACGAGCACATCATTTTTATGAAGTTCTTTGGAATATTATCCACGCTTTCTAGGTTAGCTCTGACATACATTCTAGATGTCAACATTTTTCAAAATATTATAAGTACAAAGTAAATTGTCAGGGTTGGTGAGCTTGAAACGAATGACAAGCAATCCTCGGCTCTACATAAAATTAGTAGAATGCAGAAATTGAAGAGGGAAATATATCTTTTTACAGTAAACGTACACTCACTACACTTTATACTATCAGTTCTCTTGGCACTTCAGAAAATAGCTAACGGAACACATTTCATATGTGACTCGGAACAAAATGAAAAAAATAATGCATTATTTTTGTGAATGATATTAAGGTTTCTACTGATCAGATAAGTCTTTCATTGCTGAAGCTTACCAGTGAGCGAATGAACTTCAGTTTTTGGTTCACTGCTGATATTTTCGAAATCGAATACCAGGTAATATTTCATAAAAAATTCTTCGATATATATCCGTTAAAATTTGATCCATGCTACTCACAAGTCAAAAGAGACAAAGAAAACAATGACTCTCCATCGCCTTTGAGGTAGGGGAGGAGGTAACGATAAATTAGACTGGATACAACGACAAAAGGAATTCATGGGAAGTTGATATTGACTCACATGAAAGAGTATTAGTATTTTTGCACAAGGGCTCTTCAATATTTCGAAAACCCAGAATGTCTGTGTATATTTCAAATTTAAAACAATTCATTAAAAACATGTTTTTATTTCCCTTCCATAATAAACAATAAACATTCATTAAACAATTTAAGCATGACATTCTTTATTAAACGTATATTACAATATATATTTTCAAATTGAATTAGTGGAAATGGGTTATTATAAATGTCAATCTGCATGCAAAAGCTAATAATCAGCATTCACTTAGTTAAACATTGGTTCACATCAAAGAGTCAATTCAAGCGTAAAATCATATAATCGAGAACCATAACGTACAAATTGAAAGACTAATTACACATATGGGATAATCTGTAATCTCAAACATCCATTAATCAATACTCACCCCCCTCCAATATCCAGACGAATGAGCGATAAACTTTACAACTGGTACAATAAAAAAAACTAGGAATTTGTGAAACAACATTCAAATTTAGTATTTGATTTTCTGCGAGTCGTCTTGCAAAGGTGCATGAATGAAAGGTGAATCTAGAATAATCAACATGTAAAAATGTCTCCCTTCTCTTAAAATACACCCGTCGCAACATTTCTTAAGACTTAAGTACACCTAAGAAGTACATACAAATGATATAATGCCATAAAAATGCACTAGAGGCGACCAAGAACGCACAGTTTAATTTTCGATAAATATTAAAGTGACATTGGATACTCTAAGAGTAAAAACAAAATATTTTAACACAAAAATATATATCGGTAAAATAAGAGAAAACGCAAGTTTTTGCAATGTTTTTGTACACAGTAAGCCAAAAACGGTCAGTTTGCCTTCATTAACCAAGAAGGTATATAAAAAAATGTATCGATGAAAATGTATGATAAAAATCGATGAAAATGTAGCTATTAAATACGATGGTAGTTTGCAAACAGATTGCTTTGAAATCAAGCACATAGCAGAAATGACGAAATTTCTTTACTGGCTTATCGAACTTCCTCCGATCTGCCTTCGATAAATATAAATAATAATATTAATAATAATAATAATAATAATAACAATAACAAACGGTAATATAATAAGTGAGTTTTTACTGGCTGACGAAACAATCAGAGAACCAAAATTTCATGCTATTTTCAAATGGTTTGTAGTTACTACAAGTTGTCAGGTTTTTCCGCCACGCATTTCGTACTTTATTAGTTCACCATTCACTCTACTCAAATTATCACGAAGCCTGTACCCAAACCAAATTACCAACTCTTCAGCATTTGTTCACTCTTTTCCAACTAGAAATCGTTAGTAAAACATTAGAAAATGACGGTGTGTATGCAACATCCTACAACACACAGAAAAAGAAATTGATTGCTTTTAACAATAAAACAATGGTCTACAAAAAGTAACGCCGTCATAACTAAAATATCGTAGATTTCCAGAAGAGCGTTATAAAGTCAAGATTAAGCTATTAATTCCATTAAGAAAAGGTGATACATGATTCTAGTATATTTTAATATTCTTATTCATATTCAACACTCATGAGGTAAAAGAGAACAGAAAGTCATTACAAAGTTACGAACAACTATCTATTTCAACTATTTTAGACAATATGAAAAAATGATTGGACAATGAACGTTTCTACCTAGTGCTCTAATTATCAACTCCCTAACTATACCCTAGTCCGAGTCATTATAATCACGATAGCTCACATTTAAAAGTTGCAATGTATACATTACGATTATTTGTTTACACTTTGACGGACTTTCTCAACTGCTTGAATACACTTAAATTTAAAAAAGGAATCTTTTGCTAATCTCTCCTTTCTCATAAAGATGACCACGAGGAATATGAAGAGTATTAACCAATTGTACCAATTAAGAAACAATCACTTGGGACGTTTTAAATTTTGCTAAAGGAACCGACGATGTTTGTGATTACAGATTAGGTAGTGACAACGTTTACACTAACAAAGAATCACCTAACTTATAACTGATATAATAAAGGTAATACTACAGAAAATGATTGCCAAGCGATTGAATTTCCGAGTGCACTAAAGATGTGAGTCGCATGGGGCGCATACTGCGGTTAATCAAGCACTATATCTACCTCACAACCATTAGTAATGTTAATGTTCATGTCCGCCAAGGTTAGCTCCCTGCAGCAGCGCAGCCGCCGCCGGGGTGGCGAGCGCGGGTGGGTGCGGGCGGGCGCGCGCTATCACCTGCGCGGCCGGCGCGCTCCTCGTCTTCGCGCCGCTCGGCGCCGCTGTCGTCGTCTTCGTCTCGTCGTCGTCGTCGTCGCCTGGCGACGACTCGCCGCCCGACGACCGGGGGGTTGGCGGCGTGCGCGGCGGGCCGGCCCGCCCCTGCGCCGCGGCCGCCGCAGCCGCCACTGCAGCAGCCCAGCAGCGCCCGCTCCGTCACGTGCCGCGCTCGCCACACCTCTCACACCCCATGCCCGCCCCCACACTCACGTCCACCCCATATCTGGGCCATTTTCACACCCCCTTCAACACAATCGAAGACCCACGTCTTCCCCATCCCCGGTCCCAGGCCCAAGCCCTCACTAAATCGAAAGACCCCTAGTCTTCCGCACTCCCCTCCTGGGCACACGCCTTCACTAAATATCAGTATCCCCGCCTTCCCTATACCCGCCCCTGGACCCACGCCTTCATTAAATCGAAAGATCCATGTCTTCCGCACTCACACTCCCCGGCCCATACTTTCACCAAATCCAAAGATTTATGTCTTTCTTACTCTCGCGCTCATGCCTTCATCACATCCAAAGACCCCACGTATTTGCCACCTCGCTGCCGTGCCCCCCCCCACCCGCGTCCATGCCGCGCCCTCAGCCACGTGCCAGGCCATCGAACCGAACCGAATGCGCTTACGCTGCACTGTTCTGTTTCGGCTTGTTTAGTGGACGCTCTTCCGCTTCGGCTCGTTTAGCGAATAACGTTCCGCTTTCGCTCCACGTCTACATTACCACAAACCTTTTCTTATTCAGATGTCATTAGGTGTGTGAAAATCATTGCGTTTGGTCCTTTACAAAAACATATTTTAATATTTTTAAAAAGCTGGATCATTTCTTAATGATTCAAACTAATGAAAAATAAAGTTTAAATGATATTCTGTTCACTCATAAAGATCTTCAATCTCTAGGTAAAATATATTGTCAAAGTAGACAGTAACGAAACTAATTTGTCTATAAACGAAAGTTCTTGCTAATTTCCAAAAGAGTATTTATATACAATGCGTGCATGTATGTATAATTTTTTAAATATGTAAGTATATAAATATGTATATACGTAGTATGTATGTATGTGTGTGTTTGTGTGCGTAAGCGAAACATTAAAGTGTTTAAGGAAACATCGATTTCCTGCCGTTTCATGCGACTTCAATTTATATTTCGATTCAAGGAATTCTGTGAATCTAGCAAATTCAGTCAGATACGTAGCCATCATTCAGTTCGATGCTCTGGCAATTCTTAACCCTCCCCTCCCAAAGGAATTCTCTGTGGATCCACCCGGGCCACGGGTTCGAAACGTGTGCCAGGTAGATGAGCCGCCTTCCCAACCTGAACGCATAGACTTCAGCAGGAGAAATAATTTTCTCATGTGGTTTTTCCACAATTTAAGCTAATAGCAGAAAAATAAACACAAGCAGGCAACGCTTTAATTCACATATATTTAGAAAGATAGGGACAATCAAAAACGTTCATCAGAGAAGATGAATAATGAACAGGCAATTCCATCACAAGAGTCGAAAATCATTACTTCAACTCAAATATATTCCTGCAGGCTTATTCCAGTATTCCATTACCATCGTCATTATTCGTTAATGGATTTTTGCTAAACTTAGATATTTTTTGTTATCCGTTATTTAAAAGTGAATCGATAGTTCATTTTTTACTAATTAGATTACTCAAATTCGAAAAGTATATTGATTTACTGGTGAAATGACAAGCTAACCATTCATCAGATTAAATTGACGACTCGACCAGAAAAAAATCGGAAACTCTTAAACAGCGTTAGTGATTTTTCTCTTCCCGTACATCTCCTTTAGACTATACTATTTTTGTTAACAATATGAACAAAACCTTATATTTCCGAAACTTTCGTTTTTCATTCTTGCTATTTTAAATACGAAATAGAAGAACTACAGCCATCCCCTGTTTTGTAATCAGCATTTGAATAGTTAGTTCCTGAGAATCAATTAAAATATTTATAGAATTGACTATTTATCGTGGTTTTACAACTCGTGATGGAACAAATAGTCTCTCTGACACCCTAGGCCCGTGAAAATGACTTAACATCCCAAAGCAACATAAAGCTCTAGCACAAAGTGTAGAAACAATATCAGACTAGAAGCTGGTGGCCTTCTGGAAGATGATAATGCAACTTCCGAACACTTCGGTCAAAATTATGTAACGAAAAAAACCGGTCATATTCGACCAATAAAATTAATATTTTAAAAAATCAAATGGAGGATAACAGTCACCAATGCTAGTAGTCTTCAATTCGATCTTGCCGGCACATTGCGTCTTCAAAACACCATTCCAATACACGAAAACCAAAAATACGTTAAATATCGGATTTTTAAGAAACGTTTCTCACACCAAAAGCAGCATACCGGCACGTTGAAACAGGAGAAAAAAATGCCGATGACTCCGGTACGTAAATTCCTGTTTCCCTTTTCATGGTACAGTTTCGTGCGCGGATTACCGGATCTCTTCAATCGTCAAAAGGAAGCCAGTAAATCTAAGCGAGAAACATCAAATCGCAGCAAATTGCTAGCAGGAGACCAAACAAAAGGTCAGTGTTCCCAACAGCGACGGCGTGTTCGGAAGACGCAATGGCCCGGCCGCCGTGCGCGGCAGCCAAGAGCAACACAAGCAAGCGGGCGCAGCGCTGTGTGAGCAAAGCGGGTGGGTCGGTCGGTCGGTCGAAATCGCGGACGTTTCGTTCGCGGAGACAGGCAGTTAGTTCCCTCCCGCCTCGACGCCGAGTTACGTGAACAGACACAAAACAAACATAGCCGACTTCTTCAGGTTTATCTATTAAACTGGAAGGAAGCTGAATCTACAAACATACGGTGCGCGAGTCGTATTTTCTTCGCGACATTTCAGGATGTTCCTTACCTAAAAACGGCTCGCAAATGCATGTTAAACGTTGTTTGTTTATTCATTGATTCATTCACTAGCCTCAATGTCTGAAGAGATGTTATGAAATAAAACAGCAGACTAAAATTCTCCGACATTGTTCATTACTAATGTTACGTGATCCATTATCAATGTATGAAGCGCTGACATGTCAAGTGTAGCTTTTACTCAAGAAGCAAATTACTCATTAAAGTGAGTGATTTCAATCGGGTGCAAGAATAGACGTGAAACGAATACCAACACAACACGTAAACTGCAGCTACAAATATGTTACACGTATGTGACAGCATAGCAAGTCTCATCCTATTGTCAACAAAACTGATAGAACAGATTACTCCACACGTTTGTACATATGCTTACCAACGTATATTTCTTCACTTTTTAATCGATCAATATTTCATTTCCATAAAAAAAATTACAAGAACCGAAAAAATCTGTATTTTTTGCAGGCGAGCTTCAATCCGATACATGTATTCCATCCAGAACACCGATACACGACAACCGCGCAGTGGCAGCATTCCATCATTCCTCGCTGGTGCTCGGTCGAGCACAAAACTTAATCACGAGCATTTCCATTTCGCGAAAAAAGCCGACACGTCTGCGAGGGCCATCGACTCGTGCCCACGGCAGATCGACAGACAGACGGTGCTCGCGCGAGCTTCGTCGCCGTCGCAACAGCAGCCGACAAGATGGACGGCCGCCAATAAAAATACGAACGACTTCCGGTCGTAAGGCCGCCGCCGCCGCTGCGGTGGTTTTTCCCGTCTCGCCACGGCGCGACGCGAGGCGAGGCGACAGGACGCGGTGCGCGGGAGGAACGACCCAACGCATCGGGCGATTCCTCACAGCGCCTCTCCATCAGGCGCTCGTTGATAAATCAGGGCCCTAACTGCGCAGTGCGCAGTCCCGCCTAAAAGACAGCGTAATGTCTCGTGATGTTCGTGTGTCACGTACTATTCTGAAATACAGAGTACGACACCGTGAAATACGTATTCAAAATTAAAGTGTCTTGGTTTGTTAGTAGGTGTTTGAACGAGTATGAGTCTGTCGTTCATGACAAGCGATCTCAAAGGAAAAAAAAGAAATTCACAAAAATTGTCACTCTGCACGCGATGCGTTGGGATACAGCCGTACCTCGCCGCGCGACCGTACACTCAACACGCAATGGGAAGGGGAGATGAGGATTCACAGACACACATAGGTGAGAGACAGAAACAGAAGACGACGCATTCATTTTAGCTTTTTTACTAGGTAGTAGTTGTGTCTGCCCAAACATTAGTTGAAAACGTCGTGTCAAAAAATTTAAAATGAAAATTAATTGGTATCTAACAAAGGACTAAAACATCGCTGTGAAAATTACTAATTTTCTCTTTTTATTCTTTTCTTTCTTAAATGTGCCTCCCAAATGTACGGCCGAACTGTGACGCTGGTATTTTTATTCAAGAAATTATGTTTGCAGATAAACTTTGATCGCTGTTTCCAAATTTATATGAACTTAATATTGAGTCTGTCAGTTATATACAAAAAATCAAAAACAAGGTCACTCATAGATAAATATTGGCACATTTTCTATATTTTACTTAATGATTTCCATTTCCACGCATCTGGGATGAAGTCTAAAATAGTATATAAATAAACAACAATGCCCTCGCATTCGGTAATGCAGAGAATCTTTGATTGAATCCAGATGGTAAAAACAATCTGGATTGAAATAACCTTGGCTCTGCGCCTTGAAAACCAAAAGGGAACAATGAACATCGATGTTAGTAAATGTTGGCAAGAAATCTATTACAAACCCCTACACGGAAAGTTCTACTTTAGCAAATAAATATGTATTAAAATATATTTAAACGATGCAATACTTATACAAATTAAATGTAATAAATTCCCACGAAATGAATGTATACAACGGAAGATAATTTCCAGGAATTTTCTATCTTAATTCGTACTCGTAAATAAAATAGTGTATATATACTTTCAAAGGCAGTTTTGTCTTCGATAAAATAAAAAAGAATGACACACACCTGAATCTCACATCATAATTCCGAAACTGGCTGAGACCTACGTTCAAATAAGTGGGTGGAGGATGTCATTTTGTTCACAGCTCAATCAAAATATTTCAGATTATTCTAGGATGTATACCAGGCATACTACTCTTTGAACTGAAAGATTTGAGAGGGAACTATGAAAATTTAAGTATATCAGGCAGGTGATCAGCTGGAACGCAGTTATCCAATCGGGAGTTCCAATTTTTGAAATTGAAGCTCCCGATTTGATAACCACAACCCAGCTGAACACCTGTTAAAAGCAATTAAATTTTAATCGGAGAACAGTCCCCTCGTGAATTCGAATACAGTGGAATATCGATAATTGAAATCTAAAGGAATAAGAACAAGTTTGTACTATCGAATATTTCCACACATTTATATTTAAGTTGCCGCGAGGTTCGAATTTTAGAATGTCGAAGTTGAGCCAACAGCACTGTCGTACACTCGTTA
The DNA here is from genome assembly GCA_964035755.1 of Teleogryllus oceanicus. Classification (NCBI taxonomy): domain Eukaryota; kingdom Metazoa; phylum Arthropoda; class Insecta; order Orthoptera; family Gryllidae; genus Teleogryllus; species Teleogryllus oceanicus. Next base: position 36,292,804 of record CAXIVR010000003.1, read on the forward strand.
GAAATTTCATTTAACTTTATTTAACTAAAAAAAATATACATAAATAATTACATTGCGCATGATGAATGCAAAATAATTATTGCAATGATTAACATTATGTAGAAACGAAAGTTCTCGTAAAACTATGTGAATATGTACAAGTTGTAAAAGTGTAGCGAACAACAGACCAATGCAAAATATATTACGTAACTATTATCTCCAAAGGGTTTTCAATTCATTAACGTCCAAGGGAACCACTGACAGGGTATGGTGAAGAGAGAGCGAGCACTGTACAGTATCTACGGAACTGTCAGAAAACGACAAAAATCCGGAGGTTCTTGTTTCATCACACACGTCATGTGGAGGCAAATGAATGCCGAAGTACATAGGGAGGGTGAACGAGAATGACAATTTTTGTATATATGAAGAAATTATTACGGTAATTATGGAGCATCACGTAGAACTTCAAGGAGGTCCATGCAAGCTCTGGATTCACGACAGTTTCATTGCGTTCCGTGGATCTCAAAGGCGTCCACGATGTCGTGTTTCACCGGCTTGGGTTTACGAGACGCGCGGTCCCACCTCATTGGCCGTTTTACTGCATCACTTCCTTCGTCCGGCACATTCATTCTTCTCTTTTATCCGGGAGGGCGCGGCGCTATCTTACGTGTGAAACTTTAAAAGACTGCACACGAAACCGGTTCCAGTGCATAGTCAGAATGCGAGAAACAACGTACCGCTATTCTGAAGAAAGTTGAAGTCCATCGTGACAATTTTACCCGCCTGGTTGTAGCCACAGACCTCCGCATTTCTCAAGACAAGTAAAATGGGAGTAAAATGGGAGCGGATAATATTCCCAAGTGTGTGGGACGTGTGGAAACCCATAATCGGAATCATTCGCAAACCTAAAACTAGGTACTCAGGCGCAAGCCTCCTCCAAACCTGTTCATTGTGAATCAACATTCACTGCTGTGTGCTCCTTTGCTCGAAAAAGAAACAAAGCTTCAGATTTGCAACCGACCCAAGCTCGCGCGATGCTTACTTGGGCATTCAGCCCTTGACGCAACCCTTGCGCGGCGCCTCGAAATCAGCACGCGACCCGCGGGCGGGCGATCTATTAGCACCGTTCAATCGGCAAGCGGTGGGGTTAATTCGGTTGGAGGCGGGTGGGGCAAGCGGGGCGGCCAAAGGTCGCGGGGAATGTCGCGCGTCGATGCGCCCCATCGGGCGGGCGGCGCGCGGGGCGCCACGACGCCTGGCGCCGCGATGCCGGCCAACGGCCGCGCAAGGCGCCCCGCCCCCAAGCGCCCTCCACTGCCTCCCGCGAAGGCGCTGCTTCGTTTTAGGACGGCCGTTCGAGGCGAACAATGCAAGTCACAGACCAAGAAGTTAAATTTAGATGCGAAGCAATGTACGATTAAAAATGGACAATGTTCTTCATACCGTTAGTCAGCTAGAATGGAATGAATCCCGGGTCTCTTGGTTCAAGCTCAGTTGCCCTTACCATTCAGTTATTTAATTTGTTTAATGCTCCAATTGCTTCATAACACTCTAGAGTCAACCCTTTGTAACTTCCACAAATATGAGTGGATATTGAGTTAAAAAGACGTTAGGTGATTTTACGATTAATTAATAATGTGTGAAACGTCTACAAATATTAAATATTTGTTAATCTGTTGATGTGATTGGACGTTTAAAATTGTACATTTTGACATTCATGTTTTGAAAACTATACAACACTAAAACATTTATAAAAAATGCGCCGTTCGCACTATCATGCATCCAAACTACCTACATCCAAGTTATGTAAAATGGTGAGTTTTTCGTACGACATTCTACAGCCTTCTTGAAACGAAATTTCCAAGAGTTTTCTTCTAAATTCATTTTTAGGAGATGACATTTCATGACAGTCTCAGTGAAGTATTAGTCTTACACCTTTTCGAGCAGCCTACACATTCTTTTCGAATTTTACGTATCTCTCAGCTATTCGGACGGCGCCATGTCGTAGTGATGGCCAAGGTTTCGAATAATTCTGACACTGTCTTCTTCACAGCAGTAATGTCAACCACAATTAAACAGGAATTCGAACACCTCAGCTCTGAAGAAGATTCGACAGAACGGCCGAAACGTTCGCCAAACTCTTTCCCGCCGCGTCGCACTGACGACCAAGGTGTAAACACAAATATATATGTCTCCGGGAAAAAACTGCGATCTTAATAACAAAATATTTTTAAAAAATATTTTGAAAATCCAACTAGTTAACGGGTAAAGAGATCTCAGTAGACCTAAAAAACTACAGAAAATGGAACATATGAATATGAAATACAGTTGCTCGTAATTTTTTGACGTTTTCAAATAGTAAATCATTTTACCATAAACTTTATACAATTTCACGAAGTTTGGACGAAGGTCTGACGACTTTACTCTTAAATATTCACAGCACTTGCTCAGTAGAAGAGCCGACAATGAGCGTCAGAGCCTGGAGGTGTGCGCGAACGCGATACGGTCTCGCGGAGGGCGTGCCCGCGCAGATTCCCACGACGGCCACTGAGCGCCGGCCCGCCAACATTCCCGGCGCCGGGCGCCGACTCGGGGAGGGCTATTTGGGGCGGCGACGCCGGGGCGCCGGCCGGCCGGCTTCGGCGCGCCCAACCCACGTGGGCAGGGCCCCTCGCAACTCTTGTGCCTTCACTCGCCTCTGTGATTCAAATTGCACGATTGGTTCGTCCACTGAACACCTCCATGATGGGAAATGAACCAGCAAGCTCTCTCGTTGCACCTAACTGCGTAGTGCGTTTGAAATATTCAGTGGTTTATTCACAAGATCAGGAGAAAACGATGTTTCCGTGATATGTGAAATTATTAAAGTCGAAAACAATACAATGCATACAAGAACTGACAGTCCAGTGTATCAATTTCAGTATTCAGGCAAAGATAATTTTATTCGTAATAACAGAAAATGTTAATAGGCACATAATGAAAAAGTTTCAAAAGTGTAAAACATTCTTCCATTATCAATCATCATATTATTAACAAGAAGAATTCGTAGGCACATAATGAAAAAGTTTCAAAAGTGTAAATATATATATATATATATATATATATATATATATATATATGTGTGTGTGTGTGTGTGTGTGTGTGTGTGTGTGTGTGTGATTTTTAAATAAAAATATTCATGTTTCAATATTGTCGTTCAATTTTCAGTTCGTGTTCTCTGACCGAATTCCGAAAATGAAGTTCACCGAACATTCCGATTAGATTTCGCACGAATTGTTTGAACAATCGATCCGTGGCGGGTTCCCATTCTGACGCGCTCAGAAATTTGTTTAACGATTTCGCATCGGCTAAATGTAGGTGAATCAAAACTTAGTTCCCGTAAGAACAGAGATAACAGAACATACGTCCTGTATTTTTTATATTCCAGAATTGCATTTGCATACATTCATGCACGGAATTAGTGATCTGTATGACGAGCCATGATCGATTCATAAAACATTCACATATTTCGGTTTATTATAATCAATCGAATAATTATCTGACGAAAAAGAATAACTCAAAACAAAAGCTTTGAACACAACCACAGGTATTTCTTCTAAACCACGAACGGCAAAACTACAATTTCGCGTTGTATCACCCTCGACACAACATAAACACACCCAAACAAATCACATCAATCACCATATTCATTTTATAAATAAAACGATGCTGCATATATTTCGAAAAAAACTTTAGTCATATGTTTTGTTGCTTTTATCGTAATTAGAACAGTAGTATATTAACATATTATCTCGGATCCCAAATGAACAGATAGCTTGATATTTCCCACTTTCGCCAGGAACTATGAAATCCTAGGATTTGCAACGCAATGCAAAATAACGATATTATCTCCAGCTTCCAACCAAATACAAGACGTCCGATCGAATGTTCCTGCTCACAGCGCAGCGCGGCCCGCGCGAACACATCGCGAAGGCGCGTGGGGTGCGCAACGCAGCAGCCCGCAAATTACGTCTCGAGAGGTCCACGGCCACGGAGCGCGCGATCGCACCCCCGCTGGCGGCGCGGCTCACACAGCGCTGCGCCGCGCGTTCCGCCGCCGCCGCGGCGGCCGCCGCTGCCGCCGCAGCCGCCCCCGCCGTCACCTCGCGCATCGCGCCGCCGCGGCCCACACGCACGCAGGCTGCAAGCTCCCGCGCCGCACACACGCACACACGCGGAGCACGCACGGCCGCTGGCGCGACTGCGGCAGGCGCGGCCGCGCGCGGGAGGAGAGGAGCGGAGCGACGCGGCGCGGCGCCGGGCCGGTGGCGGCGGCGGCGGCGGCGGTAGAGTCTGGTGGCGGCTGCGGCGGCGGATTCGGCGGTGGCGGTGGCCGCGACGGCGGCGGGCTAAGGGCGCGTGCCTATATTTAGCACCCCCCTCCGCAGCCGCGGGCGGCATCCGTGTCTGGATGCTGCTGCCGCCGCCGCCGCCATCGACGTCGCTGGCCGCGCCGCGTGGCTCGCGCCTCTCCACTTCTTCGAGGGGATCCCTTCGGAGGGAGGCTCCTCCTGAACCCCCTTCACCTTTTGTTTCAGCATTTCTACTCGTAATTCTATTTGAAATGAAGAAATGACCTGGCCTGTCGTCAATGCATGCTGGCATGTCAGAACGCAGGAGTGTTAATTCTCAATATGTTTTTCTCTTGAAGTTCGTCTCTCATTTTTGTAGCTTGTTCAATTTTCCAATCATTTTTGAAAATATTAATAGGAACCTCAAGAACCTCTATTGATTCTTAGGATCTTCATTCATATTTATTAAAACCTTTGGTCTTTTAAGGACCTTTTCGTATTGGTTATTTTAATGCAACATAAATCCGAAAACAACTGAACCACAAAATTTAAATGGCGTGACGTCAAAACCTGTAACTGCTGAACGTTGTAATACAGTAAAACCACGAGAAACGGGGAATAATGCTCCTACTTCTGAATTACTTCAGAAATAGTTATTTACATATTTACACATTATTTTGTTTATTATGATAACTTTTAGAAGTGCTCAATATTACTTTGTGTATTGCATCTCGATGAAAAGGTACACTGTGCAATAATATACACTGCAGCACATTAACTCCTTTCAAACGGAATAGAACGGGGGTCGTCAGTTTCATTTCACTTCAGAAAGTATTTTCTCTTCCATTATTACTGGAGTGAAGTAGCATAATTTAAATTCCTAATAAAGTAAAATAACAAACTTTTCTCGGTTTGGTACACATACGGGAAACGTTCCGCTCGGAAACATACAAATAATTATCTTCAATACGCCAGAAATCTTCGAACGCACATCAGGAAGACCCAGGAAGATATTCTCTATCTGGAAATGAGAGCAGAACGGTCTCAAGTGGAGCGAGAGCAGTTCATGAAACGGACAACTAATGCTGCTTCTAGTCAAGGAGGAATGTACGAAGGCAAGGAAAAAAGCACAGAATGAAAAGAGGAGAGAGTAACTTTTGAAGCACTTTTGCAGCGCTGAGAAGCGAGAAGCCTCTATTGACGAGTGCGGTGAGCAAATACTCGAGCGAGCCTAAGACCACATTCATCGACGGGTTTCAAGTGGCTCTGAGAGGCTCAAGGGGCGTGGCCCTCTTGTAGGTCTTACGAGCTCTACCCACTCTCCTTCTCGACGTACAAAGATAAATTACGATTATTTTCCGCATTATTAGACCTGGTCGACTTTTTGGCTGTTTGGGGAGGGGTGGTCAAGAGATATGCGAAAGAGGTTTGATAGTGCATGAATTCACGCGGTTAATGGTTTATTCCATCTCTCATAACACAAAAAATATGATGTAAAGAACATGATTCTTCTAATTTACATTACATGAAAACAATATTAATTTACTCCAATATTACTACATTTCAACCAATATAATAATTCTAAACGATATACAACAAAAACAAAGAATCCAACAGAAATGCTGTAGTTAATACAAAGCATGAAATACAACTCCGATTCATAGTTGGTTATGTTGGTAAAAATATTAAGCAACAAAATATGTTTTCCCAGCAATATGATGGGTTTGAAATACTCCCTTTATTTAGAACCCAGAACACTTCTCCTTTTTTATGATATGAAATGACCTATGAGCATGTGCAACTGCATTCTAAAATCGCCTCCGTCCACGTATGTTGCAAGAGTTTCGATCTACATCTAAACTGGTTAACAAATATGCCAGGCTGATTGACGAGGGAACATATTCGCATATTGTTGAATAAGTATTTGTTTTTGTGCTCTGTATTCTTTTGTTCCTCACTTGTTACCAGATTGAAGAAAAAAAACAACAAAAAACCAATCTCGTATTACTAATAGTGATGCTGTATAACGATGTTGGAGACATCGCTCTCTTCTACTGGCCCAGAATCTTATATTTTTTTTTATCGAAAATCATCCAATTCCCCCATTTTGTGCCGACGAATGTCTAGTCTAAACATCCCCCTCCCCGCAAACGGGACCCGCCCACCGCAGACAAGCTTATCCCGGAGGTCACCCGCCGAAGCTGTATCCACGATCCGTTTCCGATCGCCGCGCCCTTAAGCGGCATCTCGCGGCGCCGGGAGATTACCTCCGCGGCCTCTGCTGCGCCCGCATCCGGCGGCGGCCGCCGATTCCATCTCCGGCTTCTTTCGCGGCGAGCGAGCCAGCAACGACGGAGGCGAATGGGACGCGACTTCCGGCCCGCCCCATCTGGCGCGCACAAAGCCCTGCGCCCCGCCCCGGCACCGCTCCCGGGCTCTGCCGCCTGTTACGGACAGCTGTCGATCCTCCCTTGCACGTCTCTTGCGGCCACCGCCGTCTCCCCTTCAAAGTCTTTCGCACGCGACCGAGCGGGCGGGCGGACGAGGACGAGCGGGCAGCCGACGGGCGGGCGCCGGCCAGCTGGCGCAACGAGCGGACGAGCCAACGACGTGGCCGCGCTGACCGCTGGTGGCGCCGTCTGTCGGGGAGGTCTGGGGATGGGGACGCGCCGAGGAGGGCGTGGGTGCGGGCGGGGTCGGACGGCGCGGCGCGCGGTCAGATTCCCGGGAGATTACGGCTGGTCTGCACCAGCCGCGGCCCCGGCCGGCCAACGCCCACCCCCGAAAGGCAGTCTGCCTTTCGACACGGTTATTGGATTTTGGCGAAACTGCAGCTGCACGCCCCCCGGCCCTCGCGGTCTTCTGCATCCCAGAACCAACACCCCTCACTCCTTCCCACCACACGCTCTTTTCTCCCTTTTTCATCGGCGTTTTCTCACTCTCCCCGTCTCCCTATGGCCGCAGTGCCGCCGTTCATCGCGGGTCGGCCGCGCCCTCCCTGACCTTGCGTGCGTTGAACCCGAGCGGTCGGGACTTGAGGCGCGGCACTTGTGCGGCATCGGGGAGCCAGACGCCGCCGCCGCGACAGAGGGACGTGACCTCGTGCAACGTTCGTCCACTTGCGCGACACTTGGGCGGCGAAGGACGCGACGTGGCGTCGCGGCTGCGTCAGGCGGGTAGTAAGGTTTCGCGCGGCGCCGCCGTCTCGTTTCGCCTCGCGCCCTTAGCATTCCCGGCGCCACCGTCGATAAAAAAAAAAACCGGACGACGGGCGCGGCGCGGGCAACCGCTGTCGGTTATTTGTGGAAATAACAAAGGTTAGATTTCTGCCGCGCGGGTGCGCAAAGGCACGGAGACGATTTACGCGTTCGTCGCGTCGCCAGACGGGGGTGGACCGGGACAGTGCCAGGAGAGGAGCAGAAGATGAAGTCGTAGGGGTGCGAGAAGAGAAGCAAGACGCTTCTGTGGTTGAGGAGAGAAAATGGTAAGAGGTGGGAAACGAAGGAACAAAAAGGGGTTGAAGCATTTTAAAGTCCGAGAGATTTATCTGGTGAGATGGGTGCAGACCGTGGGTTCTCTGAAAAAAAAAGTTCTTGCAAATGATAATTGATAGCAGGTCCCTAAAGACCGAGATTACGTTACCAGTTGGTACCACAGCGAGTAATTGTAGCGAAAACACAAGTTAGGGCTGCTTAAGAGAATCGAGGCGATATGAACTAAGAGAGATGGGAAGAAGTGCAGAAGAAGGAGTACAGGAGCAAACGGAAAGGAATGGCCATGGGAATGTAACGAATGGGCTGGCGAGAAAGAAGGTAGAGCTTGCACGAGCTGGGCGAGAGAACAGCGTTCATCCTTTCACGCAGCGAGGGCGCGCACGGCTGGCGGGCGCGAGGCTCATCTTTCATCACGCTCCTGCGAGGGCGTGCGTGATAAAGCGTGCCCATGCGGGAGCCTTCCGCGCCGCCTTTCCCTTTTCTTCCCTTCCCTTCCCAGCGCCATGCCACGCCCTGAGCCGCTTCACCCCGACCCACTGCGGTCCACTCGACCCGCTCGCCCCGGCCCACCCCGGGCCCCGGTCCACCCGGCCCCGGCGCCCCGACCCCCCGGCCCGCCACAACCCCCCCCCCGGCCCACACTTTCCCCCACCTCCGTCGAGGCACCCTCGGACACAAAACGCCCGCCGCCACGCCATCTCTACTTCCTTCACCTCCATCGACACTTCCACTCCATCACCCACTCCACTTACTACTTCTCCATCGCCTCTGCCACACCGGCCCGGCGCGCATCGACCCTCCCCGCTCAGTTGTGCCACTTAGGAGGGGCGGCGAGGCGATACCAGGCGGCACCACATGAGCGATGGCACTCGCGCCCAAGGGAGAGCACGCCCAAAGGGTTCCTGCCTTTTAAGAAGAAAGCGGGCTCAGGCACACCAACTGCTTACAAGTGATGGTTATTGTGCGCCTTTTAGATCCAACTGGCAGTTTTCATTCTGATTTCTTATGTAGGACAGCGCCTGGAAGATTTAGCTCTCTCACTGGCTCTCACTATGCTACCCACTCGACCTCATATGACTGGCAATCATGTAACAAGTGAGAAGGTCGAAGCCCTTGTACATAAAACAAGAGAGAACAGGCAAGAGATTGTATGCCGTATTCATACAAATGTTTCTGAATGCATAATCATTAATAGATTACCAACATCAATTATTAGGAAAAAATAATAATGTACAAAATACTTTTCATTTCAATGAACGTAGAAAACATAACGTATAAAAATAATTTTCTTATAGGTAAAGTGCGTAAGTTCATACACCCATAGAAACACTTTCTAAATATGATGAAAAATTGGTAATCACGACATTACAATAATAACAGTCATATTCTTAACAGATATCAGCGATTAAGAAAGGATTCTCGACTCAGTAGGAATCAAAGGGTGATTATAAAATCTAGATAAATTAAGAGTATGAATCATTTAAACGATTTTACACGATTATTATAAGTTTTGTTTTTGCATTTTATTGCAAAGTAAAACGTTCATGCCTTAAGTCGATTTCAGTAAGTAATTCTAACTCTAAAGCGGCTACGTCCCAGACGTGTGAGCTATTTATGTTATACAAAATGATATTTCACAGATGATTCAACTTCATTTTAGAATGAACTTCAACACGGAAGATATTCCAATCGTATGGAGTGTAATACACCCAAGTAATGCGGATAGCATACCTTACCCCTCTCACAGGAACACCAGCGATAACCTTCAACAATAGTCCCCAGGTAAATTCCTGTCTTGAATTCAAAGTGCCCTGACTGACGTATATTTAAGAAGCGATTTGGGCACTATGCAAGACAAGGAAAGCATGAAAACACATTTAAAACTGCGAAAATGGAGTGACACAATAGAAAATGGATATAGTATTATTTACTGTGTTCCTCGCATATTGTCTAGAGAAACGAATGAAATAAAGTAGTTTTGTTATAATCATTATTACTCCACATTTAATAGACCCCACCATTAGAGATTTGGCTGAGATTTCGATACTTTAATTTTTATGTCAGGAATAAAGGCATCCACAATTGTAAACCAAAGGCACTGCGCTACCTGCACCAAAACTGCAGTATCGAATCGTTCGTATTTATGGACACACGAGTATTCAATAATGCTAGCAATTTTAAACAAATTACTAAATGAACACCGCGATGCATCACACAAAAGAAAGAGCTGTAGAAACTTACAAGAAAAGTACTACGTATGCACTACATGGAAAATAAAAACCCCAAAAACATTGCTTCATGCCTTCCAGTTCTTGTTCTTCAAAAGTAATGAAATCAAGGAAGATTACAAATTCCGCAGCAATACAGTCACTCATCATTGTGAACAAAGAGTTAAATATATTTCTGAAAATTGAAATGTTTTCTATTTACCAAGATGTGTACATGCATGTTGTACTGGATGTAGTAGAATATGCTAATTCCCGCCATAACTTAAAAACTTAATACATCACATACAATTACGATCATTGGAAATTTTGCGTAAAGGAGTACTGTTGTACGACGATTGCCGATCATTGCGTGTATATACTCTCACTAATCTTTCTATTTAAAAATCTTCGAACTTAAAAAATCTCGCTATCTTCGCTCCGCCGTCTATAACCTCATGACGCACGAATATCCTACCAAGATCCACTACAGCTGTAATGTAGTAGGTCTTGGATAAGAAGTAATGCACAAACGACGGCAGAACTTCGTCCACACTCTTAATTTCCATATATTTTTAAATGTTTCGTGTTTTTACCATAAAACGAGTTAATAAGAACAAGTTATAACATATCTAGGACACACTACTTTTCATTTAAAGAAAAAATCACGAACTTTGGTTGAGTAGAAAGGGCACATTACTTCCTACAGGAAAACCATTGGCATTTTCAATACATAAATTTCTGACTCATTTCAAACGACCTGTGTGTGGTGTGGTCGGAAGAAAGTTCACTATTTTCATATCAGTTAAGTAAAATTATTGTTGTACGCATATAAAAGCTTAATAATACGTTAATTTTTTTCAAATACCCTAAAAGTCACTTGGAAGGTTAGTATTGTTTAATCCTTGAGATTCGAATAAAATACGAACAATACGTAATTAAATATCGTAATCTGTACTATTCCCTTGATATCAACATCAGAATCGAATTGCACATCACAAAATTAAATCAATTCTTCACTAACTAGCGACCCCGGATCTGGCAAGGCTTCTTGGTCCCACACAACAGTGAGGGTAAGGAAGAGGATACGGGAAGAGCCGGGGTATCTCTTCCCCGTGTCCTTCGATCGTTTTGGCCGCGCCAAAGGAAACGCCGTCCATCACGATTAACAGGGCTTCGGGGGTCAACCATGGGCATCGCCTCGGAAGGGCCGCGAAGGCAGCGCGCTGAAAAAATACCACGAAAAATGGCGCGACAAATACTGTAAAGAAGCACGGGAATGCCATCTCTATAAAAACTGCATGGTGTTCCGGCTACAGGTTTTCGAATTTTGGAGAAAATACATCAATCAATTCTGGTACATGGCGAACGTATGATTCTATGATGATAGCAATGCTTACTTATCGTCACACCGTTGCATGTTATAACAATTTATTTATTAAATTGCATCACTCGCAATTGCTACACGTACAACCGAACAAAATATAGAAGACAATTAATGAACTTTCGAGAAAAAAACAACCGGAGTTGCTACCTGCACTGTCAGCCTTTTTAATTTTGTTGAAATGAAAGAGTAGTTTAGGAGGACAGCAGGCAGCTCGCCAGGCCAACATACAAAAATACTGGAGTTCGCAAAAGTGAACCGCGGGGCTAGGTGTGGAGCAGAGGCGTGCGGACACGAGCCATCACTTGACCACTCCCTGTATTTGCTTTCTCTGCGAGCGAGGTACACAACGCGTCTCGGAATGTGCGCATTCCGTTTCGTGCGGCGCGCGGTGTACGTCAGTCGCGCCAATATCGCGAGGTCTCCCGTCCGAACGGCACCGCGCGCAGACGCCAGACACAGCAGCACCTGCGCCCTCAACACGCGGCCACCCCCGCGCATCATCTACGCAGCACTCGCAATACGCAATCCGCGCTAACGCGGGGAAATCGAAAGTACAGTCGACTCCGCTTATAGTGAACTTTTGAGGTCTCATGTTTGGTTCACTATATCCGATGATGGCAAAATTAAATAGAATTTCTCCACAATGGTTGATTTTATTAATACAGATGCACAGCAAAATTCATAAACAGCACGAACTGAAAATTTCAGTATTTTCATTTGTTCTTTAAAATTTTTTTTTTTAAATTTTTGCTTCGTACAATTTTCATTTCTAATTTCTCTAGGTCCTTCTCCAGCCAGAGTTCGTGCTCTCTCCATACTTCATTCTCCATTGTCTTCTGTATTTAAGTGCCGTAATGCAATCTTTACACCTTTCAATGCCTCTTCCACTGCTGGAACACCGTCCCATTCTCCGAAGGCGCTTTTACTCGCCTAATAGCATTCGAGATCCAATTAACTTCCAGGATGTTGTATTACGTACGTTCACTGCAGCCGAGGTTCAGGTTCACTATAACCGAATCTTCCTATGCTGATTTGAAATGTAAGTAAAACGACATCAGTGTGTTAAGTTTACTATAACCGAGGGTTCACTATATCCGAGTTAACTATAACCGTTGTCGACTGTATTTCCAGTGGGTACCTTGAAAAGTAAAAATAACAAGCAATCCAATACACAGAGTTACATTTCCATCATGTGATACATTAAAATGCTCACAGTGGAACTTCGATATCTCAAAACTCAGAGGTGATTATGTTACTGATTACTCCAATATTATTCAGCTTCGAAAATACTGCAATTACTCCAATATTTTTAGGCATTCATACGTCATATTTCCAGTCCGATAAAGCCTAATATCACTCGCAAAACCACTTCATACCGTATAATTCTAACTAAAAATACCCCAAAAGAATTAAACGGAGATGAATATACATCTCTCTCGAAGACTAACGAACTATTTTCAATGTTTCTCAAAGCTTGCCCAGCCATTAGATCGCCGCGATACGCAACGTTGCGCAAGACATGACTACACAAACTGCTTCTTTCATATTGGCAGCGTGTCAGAGAGAGATTCCACTTTTTTACATAACAGGTGTTTTCCTCAAGGCTTTCGCGAAATATGAAGAGCGAGGTCACGGATACCTCGACAAAACACAGCTTGACACACGGGGCAAGAACGCGAGGGAAAAGGGCTCCGACATGGGGCGGGGGTGGGTCGAAACGTCGCGAAAGCCTTTCCGACAACACAATGTCAGCGAGCGAGCGAGCGGGAGGGCGGGGGGCGACCGACATTCCCGCCCGCCCGCGCGCGCCAAGGGGGGCTGTGTGCGGGGGCCGGCGGAGCGCGGCGGAGAACGCCGGAGCGGCCGCGGGCGCGGTTATTTCGGCCGGAATCCAGCGCACTGGGCAAACACACCCGGCGCGCGGGGGCGGCGCTGCCCGCCACGTGACCTCGGGAAAGTCTCTCGCAGCAGCACTGCGAGAATTCGGTACTGATGATGAACAGTTCCGTCAAAAACCGTACGTATGTGAATCGGTTTGGCGATTTGATAAAAAAAAAAATTAATTGTATCTATAAATCTGAAATTGCTCTCCATTTTTTTTCATTTGGTTTCACCGTCCCTAAAAGCAACTATGAAAGTGAAAGATCATCTTACTGGCGGTTAAAACACCAAAGACTGGGTATTACTTGCCTTTTGTGTTGCGAAGTTTATCCAAGGATAGAAAAAAAAGAGTTCGTGACCTTTTCGTTTGTAAAATTATCTTCGCTATATCCGAGCAATATTACTTCCTTTGACAATTCTCACTATAAGTAGACTCCATGTGCATTGTACCAGCAATTGATGCAAAGGATAGGACTGTGACTTTTGACACACTCTTTGGCGCCAGTGCGAGAGTCAATATTAGATTGTAATTTTGAAGAATTAAGTGCTCCAAATGAATTCTCAGCAATGCTGGAACGACGCCAGATTGGAAATAGATAACCTTTCCAGTGATGAGCCTTTGACACAACAACCACCTTTCCTAAACTTACCCAAGTTAATTACCCTATTTATGGAATTCTAACATAAAAACCTCAACAGTATTTTCACATTTTCATATTCTACTTACGTAGTACAGAGAAAGTATTGTAATGCTGCAGCGAAAACAGGCGATTTTTCGAAATGAGAACTATTTTTGTGCGTCCCTGACACCAAAAACATTGATAATTCATGTTTCTATTTGTAGTAAATAACTTCCTATTAACACGTTGTTTAGTTAAAATCCACGTTTTGTGGTTCCTTGCTACCGAAATATTGGTTTATGGCCAAACGGCTGTGTGCCCGTCCGTCCGTGAACAACGCTTGCGGCTACCTATACACACGATTTTCATCAGAATTAATATACCCTGATCAATGAAGTTGCGGTCCCTTGAATTCGAAACGATTATTTTGATTTTGAGGTGTTCTTTACATGAAGCCCAACGTCATGTGCAACAAGGCTCCATTTTTTAAAATATTTTTCCTGGAGTAGAGAAAGATAATTATGAAAATCACGCAGATCCGATTTTTGTTGAATCATCTGAATTTTCGAAAATATCAAAAGTTTAATTTTTTCGTCGTTTTGTTACAACTATAATATTAAAGATATTTTTTTCGTGTTAAAATTGTTCTTCACAAAAAGATCTTCAAATAACAACACGTACAATTTTTTTTTTTTTCAAAATAGAGCAGTTTCGATAATTTAGGGTGCAATAAAAAGAAATTATAAAAATGATAGTTTCTTAAAAAGGCTTTAAATTTTGTCTTTAATTTTTTTTCAATGTTAGTATAAAGTACAATTAGCGGATTCGGTGGTATAACGGTCAGCGTACCCGAGTGTTGTACCCGAGTTCGCGGGTTCAAAGTCGTGGATTTTTAAGGGCGAAAAAATCCTTCGTACACCTTCCTTCGGAGGGGAAGTAAAGCCAGCTGTCCCATGTAGTATATTTACTGCATGTAAAAGATCCTCAAGCCTAAAAGAAGCCTCTGAGCAAAATTTAGATCCGCCTGATTCGTCGTCCAAGCTAATACCTCCTTTCTCCGCTAGGAGGGAAAGGAGCGAAGCGAAATTTGCCTGGTTAAACGGAAGAGCGGGCCTGATGGTCTCACCACGTAAAATAAGGCATTAACTAAGTAACAATTATAAAAAGCGTGTAGGTTCGAGTTTCGATGAACTCTCTGACTTTTCGAAAATTGCAAAACTTTCGAATAACGTGAGAAAGTAGTATGTGCTGTTGTAGTAACAACAGCTCGAATCAATGAATTCCTACGAAGCTGTTGTCCTTTTCACGGGTATCCTAATCTGAAGAGAGTAAAGAGCGCAGTTTTCTTCTCGTTGGGCTTCTTTGATGGAACAGTGTGTTGCTGGTGATTTTGTATTACATCAAGTCCTGGAAATCTAAGCGGCACACATATGGAGATGCAGAAGACAGAGTCGTATTTATGCGAATTCGTCGCAGCGCGACGCACCTACTTGTAGTCAAACGCCACAGTGAAGAGAGCAACACTTGAAACAAGCTCAGGAACGCTACCAAAAACCCTTTTAAAGTTCTGATACAAACTTCTTTCAATACAGGGACGTTTGACATCAAAAGGATTGTGATTTGTGAGATAATTAAACACTGTTGAGGTTTATACGAAATTGTGTGTAATCGTTGGGTATTTTTGACTGCAGACGTGTAGCAGAAACCTAATTTCATGGTCAATTTCAACTTCCTAAATCTCGAATCCTATGACCCCGAGATTTCGAAATGTTAAATAATACTACATTTTCAGATATATTGAAACGCAATTTGTTAGAACCTAACACATTTTGATTCAAGAACAGAGACCACAGCAATGAGTATTGTGATCGTGTATCCTGGCAGCAAATATAGGACACAAAATCAGTAATGCTGGACGAGGATATGACCTCAAGCCGAACGTTTCGAACCAAACCACCTTGGGACACGCGAATAGATAAATTCCAAGTGCCAGACTAAAACACAAACAAAAGACTTTCACATTTCCATGGTTTCATTATAAGATGCAAATGGACATCGGGTGTTAAAATCTGTTCTCTGATTTGCATTTCCTTTGAAATTCAAATAAGACAATTTTACTTAAGACAAATACATTGTCAAAAATATTCGCAATTATTTGGAAAATTTTTTTCTACATTATTACGTTATTTAGTTGCAAATATTTTTAAAATTTTTTTCCGGCGATGCATAACTATGAACATAACGACGTAACAGAGAATATTTGGTTTTTCTCCCCTGAGGTTATAGTTTGTAGTTGGTGTGCGTTTAGGTTATTCAACCAGCGAGAAAACCTCGTTGTCGATAACTCACTTCGTCTTCTGCTGGGATGCCCTTACCAGTGCCAAGTACATTATACTAATACAGTGCATCGCTATGCGCGTCGTCACGTCGGCCGTCTTTAGTCGATCGATAGTCTTCAAAGATACATAAAGTGCGCGTCAGAAAGCCCACCTCACGACGGGACCTAAACCCACGCAACCGCAACGATCCGGCGCTGGAGGGCGAGGATTTGCTCGTAAAAGCCCCGAACGCGCGTCGCCTCCGGAAGACTCGCTGCCGGGCTGCTGCTTGCAGGGCAACCGCTGCGTTTGGGTGGCACGCCGCGGCGAGCGGTCGGCGCCGGCCGCAACCCCTCGCATATGCATGAGGCACCGTGCCACCACCACCACCATCTCCCTCCCCTCCGCAACCGCCACCGCCTCCGGAAGACCTGATTAACACGTTGCCTTTGGACGGATGAATTCGGGTGTTTTAGAGGACGCGCGCATGCGCACAGCGGTTCCGTCACTCCAGAAGTCCTTGTGCGCATGTGCGTGTTGGCGAAAAGTCTCGAATTCCTTCGCCAAAAGGAAGCGTGTGAATTGGGTCTAAATGTCAACGCAAACGTCGTAACCTCCACCCGTACCGCATTGCCTCGGCCTACCCCTACGCCTCCGCCACCGACACTTCCGCGCTTTCACCCCGCCTCGACCACTGTCATCAGCGTCTCCGTCTTCGTGTCTGCCTCCTCCTCCCCAATGCCAACGTCAACGCCTCATCTCCACCGGCACCGGCTCCTCCTCCGCAAAGCACCTTCGCTCCTCTTTCCACGTTCCGGGAGCGTCACGTGGTCCGTTGGGCGCCAGAACGATTCCCGGTGCAGATTAGGCGCTGGCCGGGTCGGGCCGGCTTGGCCCCTGCGGTCGCTGCCACGCCGCATCGCGGGCTGCCCCACTTTGCGCGTAACGAGCATCTGTTAAAAATTTAAGCGATTCGCTCGCAGCTGCGGTCGCTTCAGGCATCTCGCCCTTCCGCAGTCGCCCTGCATATCCCCGTCCGTGCGCCGCTCCTGCCTCTGAAGCACAGTGGAGTGAGGATGGGGTCATTGGAAAACGAAGGCCGTGCGTGAAAGTACGGACTGGCAAATTAGTTAAGGGGAAGAGGGGGACGGCGGATGTTAGCAGCTTCGGCTGTGGAATACATTGATGCGGGGGAGAGATACTGGAGATACTGATGAGAGAGCTTAAGGTACTTACACATTCTCAACACCAATACCAATCAACCAACTACCAATCTGAATAGAAAGTTATTGTTATTTCGCTTTACACCTCATGAATCTCCACAATTCTAAAATTTCCATGTTCTACTTCTCATCCGACATATCTAAGCCATTACAAATTAAATGGTTACTATTTTCAATTCATAATTAATACTACCTCTGTCGGAGAGGCTGTCATTATCAAAACATAAAAATCGGTGTAAATCAATTTTACAATATTGTTAATTGGGTTTAGACTCTCAAATAAAACTGATAAGAGCGTGCATTTACAATAAGTTAAAAGACAGAAAGCATCCCCATTAAGCACAGAAGAAGAGGTAGAAGTGGCGCAATTTTAGAACTGAAAATTTCTAAAATACTACACAAAAATTATTTCTGGATGACGGAACAAGGTAACTGTTGTGTGTTAAACACTAGCTAGTGTTATCACCATCTCTAAAAAGGTTAATTCATTTCCTAGCCCGAGGGACGTTGTAGCATATATTACCTCTCCCCTCTCAACTTTCGGATCTACCTTTCTCCCAACCGCGTATCTCCCTCGCCCACTGCGGCGGTGCGCACGTTTGAAGGGAGAGAAGTTGCTCCCTCCTCAGGTCCCCGCTAACCGCCGCGCCGCCGCCGCCGGCGCCGCTGTCTCCGGCGATCTCATCAAAGGCCTCTGACTCACGAGCGGCGCGCTCCCCCCGGCGGTGGCGAGGGCCTTCGCACGTCGTTCCGAACGTGGGAGCGCAGCCGCCCAGGGGGATGGGGCGGGACGGAAACGGGTATCAGGGCGAGAGTGAGCGCACGGAAAGGCGGGATGGCGGGTGCCGGGGAACGGAGAAGGGGTGGCTGGGGGGGTGGGGGGCGGGGGGAGGCGGGGCGGATGGGAGCGGGTGCAGGTGCTGCATACGAGCGAACAGACGCGGCAGACGCAGGGGCGGGGATGCCGCAGGCATTGGCGCGGTGCGGGGACGGAGGCGGAGCAGCAAGGGCGGTGTGAGATACCGGCCGAGAAAGACCTCTCCTTCGCTACAAAGGGTCGAAGGACTCGATGACCGTCCCCCAGGACGGGAACAGCTCACAGGAAGTAGCCCTGGCGGAACTCAATTGGCTCGGGGTAGCAGCGTTTTCGGAAGAGAAAGGTAAGGGTAGAGGGATGTTAAAGCGACAGTGTTACCCCGGAGAATCAAAAGTCAACGCACAGGAGAGGTTGATTAGCTGGTGAATTGGGCCAGTGTAACTCCGTAACAGAAATGAGTCGTTCCCCCTTTATTCTCACGGGAGAAAGTGGGATCTTGTTCATATGACGGAAAAAGTTTTCGCATTCAATTTCATAGTCGTGCCCTTCTTCTCCGAAACAGAAAATAAGAAAACTCACTTACTTTACGAAGATCCGTACATATTGTATGGTTGTTAAAATTTAATTCCAATCCAAGCAAATTTTACGAGGCTGACACATTGCTGTTTGCTCATATCATACGACAACCCGCGCTTAGAAGCAATTAAAAGAAACGTGACCGGAACGAATGTGGTCGCAGAATGGCATCGCCAGCACCTCCTGTCGGGAATATTGAGACGCTAGAGCCGGATAGCGGGGATGCAGACGCAGGCTACAGCGGAAGCAAAGGACAGGCGATGAGAGGGCTTCGGAAAGGGCGGGCCAGCGGAGTCGAGCTGCATAATTAAGGAGGCCGGGCGAGGCGATACCGCGCGCGCGGGCGCGGAGGGGGCCGCCACGCCGGCGACGGCAGCGGACGCGCTCAAGAAGGGAGGAAGCAAAGTGGATGAGGTGAGGGGGCGATGGCGAAGGGTGGAGGGAGAGGAGGTCCGGTGAATAATGCAAGCCAAGGGCGCGCCGCGGCGGCAGCCTTATTTTATTCACGTGCGCGCGCGCTCAGGAGTACACGGCGGTGGGGAGGACGCTGGTGGAGATGAAGGCTGCTGAAAAAGGATTCGTTAAGATGCGCGAAGAGGGAAAGAATAGAAGAACGAAGACTGCTAAATACAACAAAATAGATTATGAAGGTGGAGGCGAGAAGTGAGTAAGACAAGAAACCTGCTAAGAGGTGAATTAGATAGGCAGGGGGAAACGGGCGAGAAGGGTAATACAGAGAGAATTGTGTTGAAAACGCGTGGATCAGATAGCAAAATACAAGCAGGACAGAACGGGTCAAAACGCCTACCACGACCGATGTGAATACGTATGGTGAAGAGGCAGTGGAGTCTAAAAAGGCATGAGCTACGGTAAGCGAAGCATCGTAGAGTTGGTGGAGTCGTTAAGAGACACCAGAGAGGAGGGGGGCAGGGGCAACTGTCGACTTTTCTCATCTTCACTTTTCGACGGTGCACTCTCTAGAAGCTATCCTGTGAAATCTCGGCCGACGGAAATGTCAGAGTTCTTCATTCGTTGGAATTGTTACTGCTGTACTCTTCAACGTGAAGCGCCGCGAATGTCCTTGCAACATCCTAATGCTACGACACATCCCGAAACTTTTTCCATTAGGTTATTTTAAAATAAATATTGGACAAATAAAAACTGCCAGGTGTTTTCTACCACCGTAACACACGCAATTCTTATTCTCTCCCCGAAAAATACGTGTGACTCACAGAAGGTTTTCTCCTTGAGCGAGCCAGAGCTTCCGTGTCTCTCTACGTTTCGATCTCCATCATTAGCGCGCTTCTTCCCGCGCGTAGGCGATAAAAAACGATGCGTCGCGACGGTCGCAATGGCGCTGGCGCGGCGCCCCACACCGCCCCTTCGCCCAGCTGTCCCGCCGCTCCCGTCGTCCCCGCCTCTCCGACTCACCATTTCGCCTCCCCGCCGCTGTCTCCCTCCCCCCGCTGCCTGCCCCCCCCCCCCCCCCGAATCCTCGCTGCTTCGCTCCCCGTCCTCTTTTCCTGCCACTGTGTCTCTCCGCTGCTCCACCTCCCCGGCACCCAACTTCCCTCGTTGCTCCATCTCCCCACACTCCGTCCCTTTCCCCTGCCCAAGCGGCGCCACCCCCTCGTTCCGCACCCCCACTCCCCGCCCCCACGCCGCAGACAGGCTCCTCGACTCGACGCGGCGCGCCGGTGAGCGCATGTTCTCGTTTGGGGCGCGCGGCCCGGGTTTACGACCCGCGCAGCCGCTTCGATAATCCTTTTGCGGGCTCTTCGCCTCACGGCCCGGCCGCACCGCGCGCGCGACGGGCAGCCGAGGCGACGGCGGCGCCAGCTGCGCGAAGGGGTGGACGCGTCTCCCGGACGCTCCGCACCGCGCCGCGCCGCGCGGCGGCGCAAAACCCGAGCTGGGCGACGTTTGGACTCGCACCGCTTGAAGAGACAAGGTGGGGGGTTAAGCGCGGAACAAGTGCTAAAAAAGTTCGAAATAAAAAAAAAATGCACAGAACCAAAAGCGGCCAATATAGAAAAACAACATGCCTGAAAAGCGGTGGCAGTGGAGTACAGAAGACTCATAAAAAGTATAATAAGGAAATCGTACTAAACCTAACGGTACGAACACGAGGCATAAAAAAGGTTTTGTAAATTTTGTTAAGCAAACTTTTCCGCTTTTTAGAACTTGGTTTTACTGTGCGAATACAAAACAACACACATAAAAGTATTTATTACTATCAAATTCTGCAGCAACCAAATTGTGCGAAATACACTATATTCCATTTCTGAGGATTCAAAAAGTGGAATTTCTGAAGTGGAACGTCCATCGACTAAATAATTTCTACAACCGCACCCTTCCTTTCTCCGAACCGCCGGCATGAGGTGAATTATAAATAGTGGATCTAAAATGGAAATACTCGGATCACGCTTTCACGCCTTTAGCGGTGTGTTTCAGGGAGATTCGCACTTGGCACTTCGAAGTACGATTCTGTCGACACATCGCGCATTTTTATTGGGTCTGAATCATAAAAGAAAGTGGGTGTTCATGCATTGTATAAATATCCTTGAAAACTACAAGTATACTCTACAGTCCTTTCCTCAGAATCGTTTGTTCCAAGAGTCGCTGTCGTGTACGGATGCTTTCAGCATCGCACAGAACATTTATTTATTTATTTTACGTCAAAAAAAAAACAGTTAAAAACTGCGTATGACGTGCTATGGGGAAAAGTGAATTGTGTGCACATTTTCAAAATTCTGTGATCCCTACACTAAGTCTTATACTACTTAAATTTTGAATTTTGAAAGGGAGAAAAACAAAAAAACTCCCATGTAATAAAATCTATTTTCAAGGATAAATAAGCAATAAATTTTGAATTTTGAAAGGGAGAAAAAAAACAAAAAAACTCCCATGTAATAAACTCTATTTTCAAGGATAGATAAGCAATAAATTTTGGCTCTTATTACTTCCTGCCGCGACAACATGGAAACGATAATTTGAATAATTGTATTTCCCACTGAATTCTAGAAGACGTGCACAGAAAATGAAGTTACATTTATGTCCAGAAGCAAAACAAGGGGCCATCTCAGCATTTGTTCAATGGATCAGGGAAACTGGACGAAAAACCTGATCGAGATGGGGGTCATTGACCCGGAAGCTGTAGTACAATTGTTGTTACAGGTTGTTTATACTCATTTATACAGTTCAAATGGTAAATAATGCATTATGTATCATTGTTAAAATTAATGTTACTTTTCTTGTGATGCTCAGTATAGTCTCTAATTGTATAGAAACAGTTATGCAGCAGAAATGATTTCACTTGGGATTTAAACTTTTCTATTGAATTTAATCGTTTAATGTCATCTGGCAAAGTGTTGTAAAATAATGTACATGTATTGTATGTGAATTTTTTGTAATGAGCTGTTGATACTGTCACCTGATGAATATGATTTCTACGTCGAGTGTTATAGAAATAGACTTCGGCATTTTCTGAAAATATATTCCCGCCCTTAAGCAAGTCGTTTTTTACAAAAACCACTGATTCGTAAATAAGAAGACACGGTAATGGTAGAATTCTTAGATTAATGAAGAGAGGCTTACATGAATCACGTGGGTGGGATTTGGTTATTATTCGTACATATTTCCAACAATGTTCAAAGACATGGTCGTTTCCGCTTGAAGTTCGTTACCAACTAAACAAGATGTTCTAAAGAATGATTTCTTAAAAAAACATTGCTCTGAGACTCCGATGATACAGTGGATATAGTCTTCCGTTCTTTTCACCGTTCTCACCTCTAACATTTTTCAATGTCCTTATCCTAAGTTTCTAAACAATAACTGAATTTTATATACTAGTTATGCTTAAAAATTTTAATATCTTATGAATGAAGACAATCAGTGGAATTATTTAATACTAACCAGTCAATTGTATTTCTATAAATTTAATTATTAAAATACTTGTTTTATAACGCAAGTATTGTTAAAAATGTAATAAGCTAATAATTTAATTTACTATTAATATCGTTAACTTCACTAACATTATAGAACAGTCGAAAAAGTTTTCTAAGATATTTAACAATGACGATAAATATTTAACTAGTCACCTTTCTTTTAATCATTAACGTCTGTAACTAATTATCTTGCGTACAACTTCAGAACAATTCTTTTAAAACTGAAAAATAGAAGAGCTAAAAAATTATTCGGTGACGAGCAATATAAAGCATAAGAGTAAAAAAGATAAAATGGAGAAATATTAAACCAACACGAGGACATGCCTAAAAATATCTGCGACATAACTTGGAATGAACTAACGCAACTGAGTTCAATCACCAGATTAGCCGCAATATATGGCTGTTCCGGTTGATACGACGACAATCCTAACAAATGTCACAGCAATATCTCATGAATGCGAGGAAAGCCGCAAAAAATCCAAAGGGCATGACGGGATATTTCAATCAAAATGTAATGTAGCTGAAAACAATTCTAACACTAAACGAGAAAAAAACAGAAGCAAGTAGAAATATCACAGAAAATATAAAGAAAAAAATGCTTTAAATGATTAACACTACACTGAAATATTTCAACCGTTTGATTACACGAATAAGAAGTCGAAATGACCCTTAGCCGAAGAAGAAAACGTGTATAATCACAAATTCTGCATAGAGCCATCTCTAAAAATGGAGTGCTGTTTCTCACAAACAGCACACAATAATCCAAAACTTTTTCCCTGCCCAACGAGCGAAGAGTAAGTTCTCTATCTACGCACAACAAAGTTGTTTAAAATAACTCTAGAAAGTATGCAGCAAAAATACTTACAATAATTAAAAGATATAAAAACATCTGTTTTGGAAACTACACCTCGAAAACACAAAATAGACAAGATTCACGTTTTTTTCTGCGGGCACTGGAGTAGCATGCTGGAGTAGCTGGAGCTGGAGACACTGGAGTAAGCTGGCATCATTGCTCAATATTGAAAACAGATATTTTTGACACCACCTAATGTTTCAGATGTTTAATTACTACACATAAAAATAGAGAGGTTTCCGAACGCCTGATAAAAATGAAAGATCTACAACTGTCCCCTAAGGCAAAAAAGCTAGAGCACACGCAAATAACAGAACCGAGCTCATACAGCAAAGGGCATCACCACGCTCTCCATCAATCAGTGACCTCGCCATCGTCCAGCCTCCTCTTCTTCTCGGTCGGTCCGGGCGGGCGGCGGGAGGCAGGGCGCGGGCGCGGGGGCGGCGATGACGTCACGAGCCGCGGGGGTGAAGAAGGGCGCCAATAAAATTGGATTATCGGCGCCCCGCGGCACAAAGGCGCACGTGTCGGCGCGCGCCCAGGCGGACGGCGGGGCTCTTGGCCTCGCCGCCCACGCACGCCTCCTCCGCCGCCGCGGACGGTCGGAGCCCTGGGTTCCGCTTCGCCTGCGCCGCCCGAGGGGGCTGGCCGCCGCCTCTCAGGCACGGGCAGATTCGCAGGCCGGCCGAGGTAGCCCGGTTTATAGGAAAACAAGTAGCGAAAAAACTCGTTTTACCCGAATGCGCGAACGCAAAGAAGGGTGACGTGGTTGGCTGATGGGTCTTGTATGATTGTGTGAGTGTGTATGATCGTTGGTTGTTCGTTGTCTGGTTGCTTTGTGGTTTAGTTTCCATCCAGTAATCAACATACTTAACATTTATAATCGGGTGAAAAAATTTTTTGGCTAGGTTGTATCGCTGATAATTTCGAAAAATATAAATTTATAATCCTACTATTGATACTGCAGTGCATAACTAACAGCTATAATCCTTTAGGAGTGCAAATGATGATAAAGATGATGTATTATTATTATTATTATTATTATTAATAATAATAGTAGTAATAATAATAACAATAACAACAACAACACTGGCAATCGATCAGCAAAATTACATAGTATAAATTTTAGGAAATGCAGCTTGAATCAAAACATTGATTGGTTGAAAGATGGCAGATGCGGCGGATGAGAGAGAAATCTGGAGAAGGAAGGGCGCAGTTAGGGAAAGGAAAGGAGAGAAGAAAAAAAAGACCACCACGAGGAACCCGCTCCCTGCAACATAGAAACTTGCGAAGAAAGCTTCCGCCGCGACTCTAAAACGTGTCGTGGCCACTGGTCGGGCGGACAGCGACCGCGTGCTGCGTGCGTCACGCCGCCACCGGCGGTAGCAAAGGTGCGCCGCTCCGGACGCCTAGTTTACTCTTTGAGATTGAATTGCTTTCCGGGTGAAGAGACGTAGCGTGCCGACGCCACCATCCCACCTCTAATATTTTCACTCTCTGTCAGCACGTGAAAACTGTGTAGCGTGGTTCTTCTACAAATTTTTCTTCGCACTTCTCAAGGTTAGTAAAATGATTATACAGCTTCCAAGATTAAAAATGAACACAAGATTTAATGTCGTAAGAGTATCCATTGCAGTAAAGAAGATTCCACACAGCAATCTCTTGGAATTAAAGGTCGCCCGACGTTTAATCACGGACGAATTCAGTGGCGAAAGGAGCACCCTACTCATATATAATTTGCGTAAGCGTTGTTGAATAACCATTGTTGCGCTGTAAATGTGCATGGGATCTAGGAAAAGGTTATTGTGAACCACATTACTCAATCATTTTGCAAACCAGTTATCGTAACTAATAAAACACACACGTTGAATAAATTCATTTATCGATCACATGAATTCACGCTCACTGGTCATGCATAAAACGTATGTCCTGTACTCCATGCACATATCAAGAATAAGACAATCACTCACAAAAGGTTCTTTCATAATAATGAGTTTCATTCTTCAGTAAGCTGATTGACCGCTTTCCATCAATGCACATTTGGGTTTCCAGGTTTTATCAAGGTATATGCAACAATAACATTTACTGGATACAATATTTGGAAATTATCTCTTTCTTCCTTTTACTTGGACTCTAACAAAAATAGCGCTAGAGAAACTTCTTTGACTGGAGCACTTCTTGAATGTTAGAGAATGATTGGGTATCAATATATGTTATGAATACCTTCCAGATTCAGCCCACATGGCATGATGAAAGCCTGTAGTATTCCACCATTTCTACAGAATTTTCACACAGAAAATTTGGAAATCAAATATCAATCTTAAAAACTTACAAGAATATAAGAGGGTAGTTTCTGCCCTCACACACAGAAAGTCTTGCATCGCCCTGTCGCCTACAGGGATCTATATTGTGGTTTTGTTAACAAAGAATTAAAAGGAATAGTACGGCACAATTCAAGTTTCGAAAATAACATTTGTATTTTTAATGTTTTTCATACCCGTACTTCGAACACACAACATGCAAATCTACAAATTAATGCTCTGCAATTAGAAAAACGCAACAGGAAGACTCATTTTGAAGGAGGATACCGTAACAATACAATTCATAAAATAAAATGATCTCTAAACAGCACTTCGAAAATACAAATGTCTTGATAACACAATTGTCGACTCTATAACAACAGTCGAATAGGCGCCCGCGAACAGTCTGCGTAATCGAAATAAGTACGTCGTTCTGGGAGCACAAATGGCGATGTTACGAGCAACTCTGCCATCAAAACATCCGCCGAGCAATAGGCATAAAATCGACTGTGACTCCATAACCCTCGCGTAACATTCCGGGCGAAATCACAAAAATTTTAATATATTAGAAGCAAAGGCATGTATAGGGAAAGAGCGTAGTCCACCTTGACGTATGTTTCTCTTTATTATTCTTTACATTTCCTTCCTGTAGTAAACTTCCAACCGGAGACAAAAAATCTGCATTGTGGACACACTTTTTCAAAAGGTTACATTCACCTATACGCTTGTATATTTCAAGTTTAGGTAAATAAAGATATACACATTTTTTAAATTATTTGGAAATATAAATTAATACTATGTCACAAATAGTACATTATTATTTCAATTGTTTAAGAAAATATAATTCCGAGTGCTTTGTAAAAGGGACAAGAAGCAAGCTAATACTATATTAAATATAATTGCAACGTGGAAAGGAAGGTTTACATGAATTTAAATGCAAATAGACAAATAACAACAAAAGTTAAGACCCTGCCTTATCTACAAACCAAATAAATTTATCCTTTTGATTCTGGCTTTGCTGTTCGAAAAAGGCGGCAAGACAGGCGAAGAAAAAATATATACATTTATTCAGATGAAGTATTCGGAAAATAATTTTAACATTTGAGCGGTTTGTTAGTGCACTACCACTACTTGATACAATTTCACCTATTACACAAATTTCAAAGATCCTCCAACCTGAATTCTGTTATAATTTTCAAACAACGTTATAATTAACGAAGACAAAGTTATAATTAGATACCGACATAATGGCTTCATCTACAATTCAGAGCTGTGTCTAAGAAAGGTGAGTTATCGTTGAGTTTTACGTGTACGCTTTAAAATACGTACAAGGTACAAAATTCAAGAAGATTCTGCTAGTAAAAAATAACGACAGAACATCATGACAAAACTATAGATGAAAACCCCAAAATTAAAATTTCTTTTAATGCATACTTTTGTCGCAAATTATAAAAGGGAAAATAGAAAATAAAAACAAAAGTCACACATGTGAGGCGTAGTTGGATTTGTTCCAATCAATTCCTACAATTGACTGTCATGATGACTATACATCAATTGGACAAAGGATAAAAAAAAGCAAATATCTTTTAACGCCAACGATATTTAAAATCGTAAGAAGCAATTATTGAAGGAAGAATATTCAAACAATTTTCCTTCACTGCATCAGTGTCACTTCAGTCAATATGCGTGTGTGGGCGAATTGAAATCCTCAATATTTTACATGAAAATACTACTTTGTACTCACATACAGAAAAGGGCTCTGCTGCAGGTTTCTCTGCATACTTACCTGAAACAAACAAAACAAAAGTTCAATAAGTATTCTTGTAAAAGGATACACAAATATCAAATTTTATCACTAAATGTGAAATATTTATAACAGTTTTCATTCCACCATCTACAATAGCGCAACCATAACATTTACATTCAAATTTCTTGCACACGCAAGGACTGCCAGGAAGCAATTAGTCTCTATTAAAGAGCGAGTTTAGCGTCCACCAACAGCTAGAACCAGAATGAGTATAACAACGCGGTACTCGCAGTAGTGAAGAAAGTTAAAAATAGTGGTGCTAAAACAGTACGTACTTTCTCGCCCGTATTTTCACGCAAAATTTCGCGAAAAGTACCCACATTTTCGAAAAATTGTACATGACCTTATTTTAAAACCAGTCTTTAAGGATCATATTTCATTAAGGGAAAAATCTCTTGCGGTTGCATATCCTTGTTGCGTTTGTTATCAAGTGTGTCAGTGTGAAATTATAATCAAGAAAGCAAAGATATTGAGTTTTTAGTGCAAAGATCAGTTAGTGTTTTTAAATACGAAGATCAGTGAATGTATGAAAACGCGAGGTCAAGCTATCCACACCCCCAAGAACGTCGTAAAGTGTCAAAGAACTCTGATATTATTTTGGAAATAAAATGCAGATCTGATTTCTGGATAACCACCGGAGGGATTCGTGTGATAAAGATGGCGTTTGAAAACCGAGAACTCACATTTTAATTAGTGTTTGTTATTTCAATCGTCTTAGAAGTGTAATTTACAAATAATACCATGTAGCAAAAATGCAGCGTAGATCGAAAAAAAAAAAAACAGTAAGAAAAACCTGCTAAAAAGGAACACCGTACTTGCGTATAGATAAAAAACGATTCATCCAAGGGGTTTAAAACCTGTTTGTTTGTTGATGTTGTTTTTACTTTTATTTCTCGCCAGGAGTGAAGGCCTCTTTAATAGTGCCTCTCACTCGACAAGATTAGACATTTTGGAGCATGGTATTACATTTTTGGGAATACGGCTCTTCCGAGTACACCCACTCCGTGATAAGAGTGGGGTGTGAATTGATTGACTGATGTTGTTTCCGGGCATGCCAACTGTTATTGATCCCGTTAGTACAGTGAATGTTTTATCGCTGAAGGTGGCGGGGTTTCTCCCCCGCAGGATGGCCAAATCCGGCACCTACCTTCACGTCGGCTTGCGTGCGATTTACAAGTATCTTCCATCAGCGGGCACCGTCCAAGCCGGCATAAGTTCAATATGTAAGTTCCCATCTGGTCTCTTGACAAATGTGTCATTTAAGTACGTTGGTAAAGAAATTGTAAAGGTTACGGTACGGAAGAGAAAGGAAAGATCGCGCGGGTCCCGTGGCCCATTTGTTAGGGGACTCCTTCGGCACTCGCTAAGTATTGATTGGAGAAACCACGGAAAACTATCGATCAGAATAGTCATCACCTACAATTCTCCTGCAGAGAGCGGCTGAATTCGAATTAGCTGTACAGCTAGAGTCGAAAATCCGCCACCATCGGGCTCGAACCCAAGGCCCTCCCGGTCAGAGTCGCTGCAGAGTCAGCGGGAATGCTGGCTCTGAGCTAAATTCAGCCGGTGGAAGTTTGATGAATCTCGAGTTCCAAGACGTGCAGTTTCTCGAATTCTATTATAAGGCGTTCCGCTAGTATTTCCCCCTCTTACTATCTAGGAGAAAGGGAACCGAGTTTCCCCTCGCAAGATTTCGCGCACGGGCACACTAGTACATCGAAAGTGCAGCTGCACTGAAGCCTAGTCTCCATTCGGGAGCGTGTTTCACTTAGCCATCACCACAGCAGCAGCAGCAGGAGCGTTGGGACTAGGGAGAGATTTCGCCCGCCAGCGCCAGCCGCGCGATTTCAGCCTCCTGTCTCCGCCGCGCTCGCTAGTTTCGCGTCGTCAACGTCACCGGCTGGTTGCCGGTGACGTCACATCCGTATCCGGGAGGGCGAGCGGGCGGGCGCGGCGGGTGGCTCTCCCGGGTGGGCCTCTGCCGCCGCCGCCGCCGCCGCCGCCGCCGCCGCCGCCGCCGCCGCCGCCGCGCCGCCGCCGCCGCTCGCGGAACTAAATATACGAACTCGCGTCAGGCGGCGAAGGCGGAGGGAGCGGTTCCCCCTTCCGGGTTGCGCTCCCCGCACCCCCACAAGGACGAATGCGGCAGCAACCACTCGTAAATGTTTATGGAGTTCTTCCACGGAAGCTCCCCATTATAATTCTTTATTTTATGTTGCGGTATGTTATTTTGCACAGAAAATCTTTGAAGTTGAAAACATTTGGTTCCTTGGAAAACTGACATTTAGAGAGGTGAGCAAAAATGGCGAAACTCAAGAAATTTCAATGTAAATGTTTTATATAAACGAACATTATTGAGTGATTATTTTAATGCAATGCAATTAGCTGTAATATTGGTTAGTGTACACATAGTAATTGTTACGCATACAAAACATGTGCTTAAACCTTTTGAATTGTGTCCATCGCGGTAAGATTGCAACAATTCTGACGGGAATTTCAACAATATATTCAACATGGGATAGTAAAATTCGACTTAACATTGAACTCAGTTCAGCCTGAAATGAAGAATGACTTTTATTGCAAACCGAAAACATAATAATTAAATTGAAGGATGAGAAGATTAATGCGAATATCTGCACAAGTAAAAGCAAATGTTTATATTATTTGTGTCGGAAAAAATTTGTGTATCGTTATTCAATAAAGTAACAAGAAAAGAAATATTTTCATGTCTGCCAATCGTACTAAAGTCCAAAATAATAAACAAGTTCATGAATTAATAGTTTATCTACGCTTATTAAGCCAAAATGGACGATTATATTTTGAGAGAAAAGTGATCATGAAAAAAAAAAAGTTAAAATACAACAAAAGCACATTATTTCTGCCTTTAATTGCCATACATTGTCTTTACTCTCATACCTTTTTCATTTTATAAAACGACTACAAAACAGTTTTTGTTATTCTAAAAAATATATATTTTCATGTTGATTTTCCAGCAAAATATATAGTATGTGACTCTGGCATTTCTTCGGTGACGTCACATAACTAAATGTGATTTTACACACTAAAGAAGGGAACATGCGTTTTCAGTCTCAGTGTTCAGTCACCGTGTCATGTTCTGATTGAGGATAGCGATAGAACGAGTAGGTCATAAAAATTGTTTCTGAAGCAGAAACTTTAATGCAATAAGCCCACACTGCTTTGTAAGCAAAGCTTTGTAACTTTAAAAGCGGCTTTACTTTCCTGCTTAAATGTAATTAAAAGTGAACCACGGATCCCAGATTTTGCCAGGCTCCCAATAACGCGAAAGGAAATTTCTAATGAGTATACATGGAGTAATAGTGATGAAAAATAAAAACATGCCAAGATTCCTTCCTAATTAAGGCAATGGAGTAATGAAGAAATTGATAACTATTACGTATGACAGTTTTATCAAGATACAAATATTTCATTAATTTTTCATGGGTTACATTTTAATACCATTTATCAACTCAGCTTTACTATAAAACTAATACATAATACTGTTTATGATTACGTTACGCAAGGTTCCATACTGCAAAGAGAAAACATCTCCTTTCCAGCTCTTCGATTGTATTAGCCTCGTGGCAAAATATGGTCTCCGTGAAGACTCGACGATGTCCGCAGCAATCATAATGAATTTCTCCTGCGATGTGTTGCAGACTGCGCAGATGTCCGGTAAGTAATGTGACGTCCAGAAATTCACACTCAGCGCGATAAACTCATTATTAAATTTTCTGTTACAGCTGTGCCACTTCATAAATCCTGCCCACGAGCTACAACCTCCTCACCCCCGCTAGTTCATCGATCCTCGCTTCGCAGATGTTATGAAACTGGAGAATTCGCGTTACACAATTGGAGCTCTTTTTTGTGCCCTACTTCACTGTATAGAATATATTAAATCGCCACTCTGGATTTAGATATAAATATCTGTGATTACTGAGACTAGTACTTTTCGGAAGAAATGCATTTTTGGCACACAACGAATAGTAACACTTGACGAATTGAATATTTCGATAGATATAGTGCAATGAGTTAAAACTTTCACAATCAGATTTTTTTCTGTCTCTCCCTCGCTTTTTAATTTTGCTTTTAAGAAAAGAAAATAGTCTGGGTACGCATCTCACTGCTCAGAAGAAAAATGTTACCTATGTGTATTTAAATATCCAGTCAATAAATAAATGTAACGCTATAAAGAAATATAATTCTGGATTATCAATGCGGTTGCAATATCGCTTGAAGGTATTGCAATGAGATATCTTTAGTATACTAAAACATAAAGTATTCAATCGCAACAGAAATAGCAATTTTACAAATGAGTATTTATTCTAGCCCCCCGGTGGCTCATGAGTGGTGAGCTAGCTTTCCAAGCCGCTACCCCGAATCGATTCCCGGATGGAGCAAAAATTAAACACTAGCTTTTCATTGTCACATGCCAGTTGATTTAGCTGGTTGAAAAATGTGAAGCCTTCTCGCAGCAGAGATCCCAAGTAAATGGTAACGAGTTGCGACCTGCTTACCACACATCTCCCGAGCTCATGGCATTCAGGTTGGGGCGCAATGGAATGGCCTTAGTTTAACGAGGCTATAGTACCAAACATCATATTCATTCTCTTTGCAAATACTGTATTTGAAAAAAATTAATTGAACTGTTTTTGTTTTTTAGTTTGTCATTAGCAATAAAAATAAGGAAAAAATAATTGAAAAGGCATCAAACCTATATCTTACTCTGCGTAAGATTAAAGCATCTTACAACTTCCGTCTCCACTCCTCGCTTCCACAAAAAGCCGAGCTGCTCTCGAGAGCAGGACGAGGAGCCTTCGCACGTGCAAGAGGCTCTTAAGACCCACCCGCAGCAGCCCTTGAATTAAGAGGCCGTTTTATCTTCGGCCGGGGGCGGGGCGGGGCGGGGCCGGGCGGGGAGGGGCGCGGGACAAAATAGAGCGAGGCCGGGGGGTGGGCGGAAAGGGAGCGAACGCGTTAATTGTGGCCAGCGGCCGCCGGGGCGCGTCCACGGCCGCACGCGTGCGCCCACACGAGGGAGCCCCGCACCTGCCCGCCCGCCCACGCGCGCCGCACCGCGCGAGCAGATGCGCGCACCCCCCTCCTCGTGACGTCTGTTCAGAGGAGATAAAGCTTGTGCCGACAGAGGCGCAATATGGCACACGCATGTGTTTGTGTAGGGAAAGTTTATTTGGATCTTAGATAATAAACATGTGTGTAAGTGAATGTATGTGCACAAGAATGTTTGAATGAGCATGAGTGCGTGTGCTCCAATTGAAGATTCCGCAGACCATTCTCAGGGAGACTGATTATGTCAGCAAGAAAGAACTCGAGAAGGGGTAGAGGTACGGACGGTGGTGGTGATTGCCAAGACAACGAGTGGAGCCGCTAGTAGCGGGAACGATGGAAATATCGCAAGAATGGTACATGTGTGTTGTGGGTGCGTTTCGTGCGTGCGTGTGAGCGTATGCGTAGTACATGTATATTTGTGTGTCAGTGTGTGAGAATGCAAGTGGGTTTAAATCTATATGTGTATGTGATCCAAACGAAATTGCTGCTGACCATCAGACGGATTGCTGATGTCAGGAGAAAAGAACTCGCGAGGTAGAGGTAGAGACAATAGAGGCGATCGCCAACATTACTGCGGTGACGGGAGAGAAGTTTAAGATCACAAGAAAGGTATGTGCGTTTGTGGGAGTGGGAGGGGGTGGTGTGTGTGTGTGTGTGTGTGTGTGTGTGTGTGTGTGTGTGTGTGTGTGTGTTCGTGTGTGTGTGTGTGTGTTTGTCGGTAGGGGAGAACGCGTTCTAGCCCTCCCCTGGAAACGGCGCGCCGTGGCATCTGTTTACGTTTACTCGGATGAATCACACGACCAAAGGGAGAAATTTGGGAGGCTGCTGAAATCATTCAGGCGATTCTCAATCGTATTCTAGCAATATACTCGAAAACCGTAAAGTTCTTTGCTCCAAAAAGTTTAAGATATTTGAATAAAAGATGTTGAATCCATTTTAACATCACTATTAAACATATCATGTTTCGTTTAGGAACTTGGCACAGATCATTAACTGCGCCTTTTTAAGTTCCTAGGTAACAATGGTGTTGATAGTTACTGAGAATTAGAATTAACGAAGACAGATAAATTTAAAAAATTAGTAATAAAATGTGACACAAATAGAATGTCAGTCTGCTGAAGAAAAGATATGGTGTGAAAAATTAAACCTTTGTTCTCCTCCTCGTTTCATCTCCCTTTCTGGCATTAAGCCTTAGCCTTTCATCAGTAGTAAGATACGGATAAAAAAGAAAAAGATTCATTTCTGCCACTATTTCTATTTTCATAATAAATCAAATATAAATAAAATTTTGAAAAAAAAGGATGATTTTTGGATCATGTCAGTTAGGCCTTTATAACGTTCACCTAAAATTCAAAAACCGAATTAGTGTCTTACAATCACAATCTGTAAAAAAATAATAAACATCACATCATGAGCAATTCTGATGCCGATGACGGTCCAATGGAGACATGACCGGCTTGTGCGCGGGCGGGGCGCCTGCCATCTGCTGGCCCCTTGTCAGGCAGATGGCTGCCCAATCTGCTCCACAATCGGCCCTAAATGATCTGCGCGCTCCCTTGAGAGGGCGCGGCCGTGCGCCTCTCGGCCTTTGTCGCGAGGCGGCGACGCTCAAGCGTTTGTGAGGCGGCGGGGGGGGGGGGGAACGCGCGGGGAGGAGGCGCCAACAGACAGACGCAGCGCAGGTGGTGGCGACGGGAGGGAGGGAGAAGATGGAACGGAATAAGCAGAAACTCGCAACGATTGAACCGAAGCAGAGATGATGATAGCAAGAGGAGGTCACTGCCGGACAGAAGACGGGGGAAGAGGAAAAAGAAAAACCGACTGCGAACGAAGAAAGGGGGTTGTCGCTTCTGGAACAATGACTGGTAGGTGAGAGGCGAAAATCATGCTAATAGAGAGAACACCCAGGCGATGCATCAGGAGATCTATATTGGCAAAGAGAAAACTCACGGTGACACAGGATCAACGAGTACAGGCGCCGAAACTGGGACGGTGGCCGTCCCTTTAGGTGAAAGGGTGGATACATCACAGAGCAACACTGAAGAGGTAGGCGAAACAAGAGAAGGCAACAGCAGGAACACGACGCTGACGAAACGAAGACGGACTGTGACAGAGGAAGGAGAGACGTCGCTTTAGGGAGACAAAACGGGCATAGCAGTGGCCACCGCCATAGGTATAATAGTACGCACTGGTGCGAATCCACTGCGAGGAGAGAAGCGGCCGGGAAACGCGATAGCACGTGCTATCAAAGGGAGCCAGGTGCCGGTCTTGTGCTCCGCCGTCACCCGCTCCCGCCTCACTCCTAGGGGCTGACAAGCTCTCTGCCTCACCTGCTCACAGTCGCAAATCCCTCCGTCTGATCTGCACGCGTGCACAAGAGACATTTGGAACCGTCATGCTCGGCAGACATTTCATAGATGACTATACAGCAGAAAAATACTCACGAATTTGTCGGTTAAAAGTGAGAATATTGACCGAAAAATATTCCCAAAAGGTCTCTCAAAAATCTTTTGACTAAATACAAGTAATAGTATATAAATATACAACTTAATATTTTTAGCACAGGGTGCAATTAATGAATCTTTACAACGTAAATTAGTTTAGTAGTTCATAGACATTCATGTTTTGTTCATCTATTCAAATTCACAAATAATTATTTGGACTATTCTTTACATGAATCCTTACCAAATTGACGTCAGCAAGTGTTACAAGTAATAAGACTCGGAACTTGGTGCATCAGGCTCTCACCGTGTCATTCGCATAACAGTACGGTCGGCAGGTGTTAATGTAAACGTGCCGTATGAACATCTTAAGTTGGGTACATATCTTGAAACAACTTCCATCCCACACGCGTCCGGTCGATCACGTAAGTGACCATCCAGTTTATCGCCAACGAGCGTCAACTGTCCGCCGATCGGTTCGAGGTAAGCCGATAGAGTTACGTCAAAGTAGCAAGGACCAAACTCGCCCAAGGAATCTCCGCTGGTGGCGCACGAGTCCGCAAGGCGGCAGAACGTCCAACTACGCAAACGGGCAGTCGCGGACCGGTGGAGGTTTGCTCGTTCGGGGCTCAAGCTCAGGTGTGTGCCCAGCTCCCAGCTCCACCCGCAACACACGAGCGCTCACCGCTTCAGGCTTTTACCGCCGCCCGCCCGATTACCTCCAGCGACCGTGCCGTAACGAAGCGTTGCGAAGGAGCAAGACGCCCTTCAGCGAAGCGCGCGGCCAAAGGGCGGCGCCTCGCAAAGGGAAAGTGGCCGAGGCGGCGGCTGCCGAAGGGCCGGAGCGTGCGGCCGCGGCGATCGCTGGACGGAGAGCTTGAGGGGCGTGGGAGGTGAGTGCGTTGAGAATTCATTGATTCCGGGAGCGCCCTAACATTATCTGCGTAAGAAGAGCGCTTGTCCAGGGTTGCAGGATGTTGGTTCCCAGCTAGAATGTGAGATGTGGCACCGACAAATTCGTGGGCTTGCGGGAACATTTTCCCCTGTAGGTATCTTCTACACCAAGGAAGTACCGCCCCAGCTGAGACAAGGTCTAAGCTTCCTGGTAGTCTTCTAGCACGGGTAGAAGTAAAGGTCATGCCGCTAGGTGAGTTACAACTGTAAAATTTGCATGTAACTATGTAAGAGGAGTGTAGGGGGCAAAGATGTGGAAGGAAATTCGCGCGCGGTCTGCAGCCCGTTTGCTACAACTGCTCCGGCATTTGGCTGGTACAATCGGAGAAACCACGGGAATCTACCTACAAGGGCAGCCGGCCGCGCCGCAAAAATGTCCTCCAAGCAGTGGTTGAATTTTACCTAGCAATGTAGTAGGTGTCGAAAATCCGCCACCGGGACTCGAACCGAGAAATTCGCGGTTGAGACTCGAACCCCAACCTGGTCGACGACGCTGCAGAGCCAATGGAAACCGCCAAAGAACCACCGTATTTAGGGCGTGGGCATGGGGGAGGCGGTCCCATCGCCGGCTCGCCGCTACTAAAACGCGGCCCGTAATCGCACGCCGAGAGCGCACTTGACAAGCGCGCGGGCGACGAAACCGAGGAGAGATGCAGAGACAACGCGAGGTAGCAACGAATGCACGCGAGGGGAGGCACGAAAACGGCCAACGAAATACACGATAAACACGCGAATGGGCTCTAAAGTACGCTCTTACGGTACGAAGAGCACACAGAGGAGGAGATTACGCTGTTTAAGATCAAACAGAATAGGTACAAAGGGTACGTGCAATATTCATATACATAAGATTTCGGAATGGCAACGACGCTTTTTAGGTCTTGAGCACGTATTCAAGAACCTTATTTGCGGTGCAGCAAGAAAGGAAGAAAATTATCTTAAGACTGGAAGGAAGTTGGCATTACATTGTCTATTACGCAGATAGTAAAAAATTATAACTCGCAAAATTAGGATACGCAAGCCATAATAACGGAAAGTAATGACATGATTCACAGCAATCTTAATGACTCCCACACGAATAGTATCACAAAATTAAACATTTTTATAAAGTGATAAAGACCAACTAAAACTAAGTATTATTATTATTATTATTATTATTATTATTATTTTATTCATCTTAAGTCGGTCAGAATTTCAGCCAGTGATTTTTGCCAGTGATAAGATGACAGTATCGTCAGTGAAGTATAAACACTTGCCAGTTAACACCGTCGATGTCGTCTGCTAACTGACAAGGAACATTCCTCGTGTAGTCTTTATCCTCACCTCTTTATCTGTCACCTTTATAATTTGACATTTCTGTTTAAAATTCTAAAGTTTAATATCTACACCTACGCTACAATACACTGCAAAGAGGGCACGTATTGTTTCTTATCTGCTCCACACATCCTACGTATACACGCAAGTACATCAATCGTACACACACCTGTACATCAATTCCTGCTTTTCCCTCTTAAAGGGCCTATCTGCAAGACGGCCACCGAAATCCACGCTGCCACGCTTTCCTGGACCCGTGACACGTACCAACCTCGCCCAGCCTCTGGCCCGCAGCGCCCTTCATAAATTACAAGGCGACGGCAACGCACCCGGCAACACCGTCGCCGCCGCCAATGCCGCCTCAGGCAACGCTTCCGTACCCTCCAGCGGTGCCGTCGCTTTCGCCGTGGACCCGCGGTTGCCTTCCACATGACGTCCCTTCTCTAGGTCGATCCCCGCTGTCAATATCAACGCCCTTGCTGTCTCGATCTTCATTACAGACACTATTCTTCCAACACAATAACCATGTGATTGACGTACAAAAGAATTAATCACTGCGATCCAACAATAGCCTAAACGCCTAGTGAAGTTCTGAGATTGATGCCATTTTCATCTTTATGGAAATGTCACAGTCACCTATTAGAGATCTGTGATCCATTCTGTTTCCATGAAAAGGTCAGTGTTCATCTTATATTATTTAATCGCGACATGCATTCGAAAAGTTGACCTTTATTCATGTTTACGCTTCAGTGGTGACTAAATTTCACACATTCAATATTCTTCCACATTAAAGCTACAGTTGTCTTCTGCAGCCTCGCTGTCCCCATCACTGCTCTTTCGAAACGAATACAATTTCTCGAAAACAACTGAACAGATGTGATTCGCGGCCTTATCGTTATTCATGCTAACAATTCCTTCGCGAACTTCACGTCAACCTCCGCCGCCCAAATCGTGTTTCAACCCCGTATCTTCCCGATCCCAGCAGTTCTTGCCGTCACCAGAACTACGGCACCGATCACCAACGAACCTCCGCCGCCCTTTCAACCGTTACCGCTGCCGGAGGCCAACATTACGGCCCCATTCATCACGCACATTTTCCCCTGCCAATCCGTAAAATGTCGCGGGGACGGCAGGCGACGTCGAAGCGGACGGCAGCCGTCACACGAGGGGGAGACGAGGGGCCGGGCCGGGTGAGGGAGGAGGGAGGGGGGGGGTTCCCGCAATGGAGATATATGGGCCTCGCGCCGGGAAATACCGCGCTCTCCAAATGGCAAAAATATTCGCGGAAATGCGAGTTTAATGGGAGTCGTTGAAATCGATGCCGCTCGCTCGCCCGAGAGGTAAAGAAAATTACATCGAAGAAATATAGTATACGGTGCATGATTAACTTTCATCGGAGTTTCAATTACTGCGAGCCCTCTTAAAGGGGGAAGGTCGCGGTTTCTAAGGGGGACATTTCGGAGGGCAAGAGGGCGGTGTGAAGGGTAAGAGGGATGGGGGGTGGGGGAGGAAGGAAGCTTGCGCGAGGGAGTTGGCGCGGGTGGACAGCGGAGGTACGAGTAGGTGGGCGGGCAGGCGAGAGAGCGACGAAAAGAAGGAAAAAGGGAGCTGTCCGGAAAGGCAAGACGTAATCAAATGAGACCCTTTTCATTTCATTTTTGCTCCTGTTGGTCTGCTGCTAGAGTGCACTCTACGGAGGTGCAGTTCGGAGCCGTTTCTTCGAGCCACGTAATTCTCAGAAAGAAGACGCAGTGCACCTAGACAGCGCTGTAGAATCAGCTAAGTCAACGCTGCATTAGCAGTATCACAGAGAAAAGGAAATTCCAAGAATTCTGTCAACAAAGTAAACCAAATGAAACCCGATAGGGAGAAAAATTAAAAGAAAAAAGTAGAAAAAAATTGAAATTCATATTAAATCCGTTTTATGAATTGGAATCTCTCAGATTAAATTTTTCAATTTGTCGTAGTCGATATTTTTAAAATCAATTTGAAAACCACACGACGTCGGCAAACGCATTTTTCTGCTCCGAGTCAGTTGTTTATCCTGATTTCCCATATAAAAAGTATCTTCACGATATTCTTGCAGACATGACGCTGATTCCCGCAGCCCTGACCCAGTAACCGGCTTGAGGACACCGCTATGCTCTTCTCGGAGAAGTGCAACTCATTAGGCCCTCCATCTATTTAGTTCATTTTCCGTGAAAGAAAATCCTTCGTTTTCATGTTATTGTATTCTTTGTCTTCTGAGACTTCTTCTGTGTTTCCTGCGTCATCTGCGTTTTTCCCTACGTCTTTTTCTAACTCTTTCCGTTTTCCACTACGACTTCCTCCACGTCTACTCTTCCTGTCCGTCGTTGTCTCTGTCTTTGTCTCCTTTTTCTCTCCTCTCTTTATCTTTATCTTTCCCTTTGTCGTCTTTCTCTTTCTAATTATCTTTCCCTCCGTCATTTTTTAGAGAAATGCCTTTAGGTACTGGAGTTTAATCAACGCCACCTACATAGGTCTATTTTGGTGGCTTTGGTTTAATTACCGGCATATTCACTAAGATCTAGTGCCAAAATACGAAAAAAAAACACGTTCATGGAATTCTTTAAAAATCTTATGGCCGGATCCGAAAACCAATTATCGGTTCCCCATCAGGAGACCGATACGCGTCGAATGACACCTCGTATGTCACAATTGGTGCATGGGAAGTGGTCTAGCCGAGTGTGACGGAACGGCACATACACACATTTGCACACTCGATGAGTTAGTCAAATACTATACAGGGATTATCTACACATAATATTACATTTCCACACACATGGAAAGGGAACTCTGTGTTAATGAATTACTTTTAAATTGGAATATATTCCCTGCAAATAGCCATAATGCCATATTTTTGGGATACTTATTCCTATAATTTCTTTATATTGTTGTATACTATACAGCTCTTAAGATCAATCATAATTTCCAAATTATTCATCACTCGTGAAATTTTAATAAAATAAAACGTTTGATTTCAATTAATTGAAAAATCCCTCTTTACAAGAAATTGGGTACAAACTAATTGATTGTGATTTCATATCTCAGAAAATGAAAATAATTAAAAGAAATAAGACAATTGGGATTGCATATAAAATTACATATTTAATTTTTAAAATGGCACGAATTGTACAATACTTATTACAATTCATATGAACGTTGGGAAGTGCTCATTTGCCAAACAAACTCGCAACGCGACACATACTTTTCGTGTGATTCTTTGTTTTACGAATGAATGGAATGCACGTGAAGAAAATTAATTATCCAAATGTAATATATTTTCCTCCTCCTGATTTTCTCTCCTGACTAGGTTTTCCGAAACAGGGAGGAAATAAAGTAGCTATCTCCCGAAAAAAGGATGATCTCTAATCTCCAGAATAAAAACAAATATTGTGAAGGAATAATTCTTGCGCTCACAATCAAATTGTTTCTATATTCGACAGAACCAAAGAATCCCGCTCTATCCCAATATTACGGTTTCATCTCGACTAACGTTATACTAAGTCAAAGTATGTAAACATTCTTTACACCCATTACAATAATACTTAATACACAATATTTCAAGTACATTGATCCAAAACAACCTGAGTTGCAATAGTAACTCAAATCAAACGTTCCATCCAACAAGTTTTCTTGATGGAAAAACCCAAGCTGATCTTTATGAGTAATCTACGTGATAAATGTGTACCAAATTTAAAACATTTTCTGGTTACGTCCACAGTGAGTCACACAAACAAAAATGTTCTGAAAGACATGTACGCTAGATCTGCGTGAATAACCCACGTGATAAATATACTGCGTCCTTCCCAAAATAAATGTTACAATTTTTTGGGCACGTAGGGGGTCAAAGATATTCACTTCTTGCCAATGAACATGTGATAGGAAATTTCATACAACGAAGTTACACCTGTGACATTTGCCTCGGATTTATAGACAACACATCGTGTAATGGGGTATGGCAGGTACTTCTGGCGCAATCGTAGCTATTTGGAGTACCTGTCAATCACCAGTGGAAGAATTGCCTAATAATCAGGGCCGCACTGTGAAAACAGTCATTTGTTTAACTTGTTTATACGAGATTTCCCATCAAATGTTCATTGTCAAACATTGACCATCTTCCACCGTACTTGCCTTAGAAATTCGCGAACATTTAGTCTGAGACACGCTGTGTACTCAAAATTAAAACATTTCCTGGTGAAGGCCTCCACGGCCTCGCACCCACATGATATTAATTTAATCCCCCATCGCCAAGCGGGCGCAGCGAAACGCAACTGGCTCGTGCGCCAGTTGCCGAGCAGCCGTTGCATCCGCAAAGCACGGAATGGGCGGGCGGGTGCGCGGCCTCGCGGGCAGCTGGCGCCGCCACAGTCGCGACGCGTCAGTCGCGTGGGCGCAACCGCCAAAGCCTCCGAATATCCGCGCGCGCGCGCTCGTCGCGCAGCCTCCGGCGGCGGCAGCGGCTGGCGGCGGTAACGATGGCGGGTAGCGGCGGCGGGTGGCGGCGGGTGGCGGCGGGTGGCGGCGGGTGGCGGCGGGTGGCGGCGGCTGGCGGCGGTAGCGATGGCGTGTAACGATGGCGGGTAGCGGTGGCGGTAGCGGTGGCGGGCGGCGGGGTGGAGGCTGGCGGCGGGGCGGCGGGTAGCGGCGGCGGGTAGTGATGACGGGTAGCGGCGGCGGGTAGTGATAACGGGTAGCGGCGGCGGGTAGTGATGACGGGGCGGCGGCGGCGGCGGGGCGGCTGCGGCGGGTAGCGGGCGGGTAGCGAGGCGGTAGCGATGACGGGTAGCAGCGGTGGGCGACACTCCCGCCCTGTCAACTCACCCTCGCTGGGGCGGGCAGGGAGAAGCCAACCCCTCCGCCCGCGCGCGGCGGCTGCGCAGCCTCGTCTGCCTCTTCTCTCCCCACCCCCTGCCTGGAGGCCAGCGCTGTCGGCAGCACCAGCCCAGCATAGTCGGGAGAAGTCACTCACTCACTCACTCACTCACACGTTGAAAACTCGAAATGCAAGTTCCTTATTAATTTAAGGGTGCATATAAAGCGAGGATATTTAATTTTCATTTACCAGTGAAGAAAGCATACATTGGAATCATGTATTCAACCACGGGGTAAACAGCAGTTAAATTGTATGCATATTGAACCGTAGCTAAGTATTCAGTTTCTGTATGCGACAATTGAGTTTGAAACTAAGTCAATTTTCCGTTTGAGCAGGCAGATGACAAGAGACCGTGCTTAAAAATATTGTCGTTGACGTGAGAAAATTGTTGCTGTACTGTCGACATAGTACACACGATTGTTTCAACATGCGATAAAAGGGCAATTTACTGAGCTGTAATGTGAAATGCGATGTTGATTGGTTATTACACACGTCATTGTTGCGTGTTCTTCAGTCTCCCATGTACGTATCAGTCTCCCATGTACACAATGTTTCTCACCTCCATCGTGATGTCTGTTTAATATCAACGTTTTACTTATTAATTATTTTCACGCACTTAATATGACGAATAAGACCATGTTCATTTAAATTACGAAATTTCATCGGCTAAAGATGAAACAATAAGTGAGAAATGTTTCCCCTTATATTGAGAAGCATGCCAGAAAAAGGTTAAAAAAAAAAGTTTGAATTGATTTTTGAAGTTGATAACGTAACCCCACCAACAAGACCTGATCTCGTAATTTTTCACAATGTGCTGTACATCCTCAGACCCTCGCTGTACAATATTCTTTGAATGCAAATGAGGAAGCTTCAATCCTGAGAGAACAAGTACATAGTAATTTGGAACGCTGGAAACTCGTTTCTAAAGCAAAACTAACCAGTCACTTCTTATGTAACAAAATAGTTCGACCCTTCGCCAGTTGACGAGCATGTGAATTGTCCTGGCTTGAGA
Source organism: Teleogryllus oceanicus (assembly GCA_964035755.1). NCBI lineage: Eukaryota > Metazoa > Arthropoda > Insecta > Orthoptera > Gryllidae > Teleogryllus > Teleogryllus oceanicus. Next base: position 36,336,244 of record CAXIVR010000003.1, read on the forward strand.
ACTCGACAAAGTTGTGAAGCTAAAAGACGAAAAAAGATGTGTATTGACTTCCCAAACAATATTAAAAACGTCAACTATTGTGATCATTAGTCCTGTACGTGTAGTGAAGGCTTTTTGCTCGGGAGGTGGCGGTGAACTCGACCGCTCTCCCAACACGTGTGGTAGTGTAGTGCAAATTAGTGGTGTGTGTGTGTGTGTGTGTGTGTGTGTGTGTGCAAGGGGTGAGGATATGACAAGGAATTCTCCTCCAGACAGCGACTGAATTCAACCTAGGTGACAAGCTGATGTCGAAAATCCTGCCACTGTCGCGACTCGAACCTAGGACCTCCTGGTCAGAGGGACTGCAATGGCATCAGTTGATGCTCTGAGCCATCCCTCCCGGTACACTCTTTTTAACTTTTTCTCGCTTGCAGCTCAATATAAGGGGGAAACACTTCATGCCTACTGTTTCATGTTCAACCGATGAAATTTCATAATTCAAATGAATCGAATCGATTAATTTGCACTGAAATAGGATATCGACAAGATATCCTATTATATTCCTATCCTATATACGTATCGACAAGAGTGAAAAGCACATCTTTGTGAAAATTTGCAAATGTTTAATTTTCAATTATTAATAATGATAATTAATCTGAAAACTATTTAATAAAGTTGTTTTCTCATAACTCCACGAAGAGAGAGAAAACTTCCCAACGTTTCCAGTACAAGTTAATAAAAATATGAACAATTTCAGTCTTTTTAACAGATTTCCAGTTAATTTCTGTGATATATGTCATTAGAATTTGGTAAAGACGGTCTTATCTTTCAGGTTACATTATTATCTCAAAACGGTGAAAAGTATTAAATACAGATCCAGACATACGAATTTCTTCCATTGAAAAACATTGAAAATAACATCCAGTGTGAGTCACATTTCTGTAATCTTTTTTTAAAAAAACTGTTAAAATGTTTTTATCCCTGAATCTCCCAACGGAGAGCAAAGCGTTCGTTATGAAGGGAAGGCCGGTTTTGTCATCGACTTTGACGGCAGCAGACAAAATGTATCTGGTTGAAATAATATAAAAATCCCTTGTGTGCACGAGTCACTTAAATAAAATCAGAGGTTCAAAAAGAAACAAGTCACACTAATTTTAAAAAATGCTCTCGAAACTGAGATTTCACACATCATTTCTGTTTTCTGATAGACTTTTTTACCTAGATGAAATGAAGTACGATTTCTGAATCTAAAATGCCAAAGGATGTGGCAGGAAAAGATGAAAAGTCATCAAACTATAAGTGTACAGTAAAGAAATACAAATGAAACATTTACGGCACTCTCTCAGAAGAGGAAAGAATAAAAGATTAGGTTTCAAACATTACAATGACAAAAAACAAACAAACACTGTTAACAGTAATTGAATCTCTAATCTTTCAAAATTCGCTCAATTTTTAAGGTTTTGAATGCGCCTTGAATTTGAATCTGTAAATTAGACCACTGCGATACCATCTTGTTTTCCTTTCATTCCACAGAACTCCGATAAGACTCGCCAGCGAGCGCATTCGCCAATGCCGCCTCATATTGTCCTTCGCGCCCACTGCGCAGGACCACTCCCTTCTCGCGCCCGCTCGCCGGTTCCCCGCCGCCGTCCGCCTGCCACCCTGCGCCGCCCTTCCGCGTGACGAAACAATTTGCCCCTGCGGCGGCACTTCACGCCTCACCTGTCGCCGCCGCCGCCGCCGGCGGGCGTCGCCCCGCCCCGTAGCGCCGTGCCGCGTCGCGTCGCGTCGCGAACTTCCCGTCGCTCAAACTTCAGCGGACTCTCGGCGCCCGTCGACGCGAAGGCACGAGAGCACCACATGGTGGGTCTGGCCATGGAGAGGGGGCGAGATTGGGGATGGGAAAGGGAGATCTTGAGGGGATGCCAGGTCAGGGGTGGGGTTGATGGTTGGGCGGACAGGGGGAGGACTACAGAGTTTGTCAGGTTGGGGGGGGGGAAGGGGGGAAAGGGGTGTGTCAGGGAGGCTTAGGTGGCGGGGACAGGGTGGGCCAGTGTGATCTAGAGGGTGGCGCAAGTCGGGAGGTGGGCCAGAGAGGGGAGCAGGGAGATATGCAAGATGGAGCGAGGCAGGGGAACCGGCCGGGGCTCGACGTAATGTACAGCACCGGCTGTCGACCCGGCTGCCACCCGGTTTGCTCGTGTACTGCCCCCCACTGACACATGCCTCCAACTTCACGTGTGCAGGTATCTATTGGATGCGATCGCAAACTGAATGGCCGGCGGGGATGTATTGATGATGATCCAGCTATGTGACTGTTTTAAAAATGAAGCAAGAATTTACTTTGTTGGCTTTATTCGGTGGTGACACGCTGATGAAAATCTGACTGGGCGACTGTTTTCAAAATGAAGCGCGATTTTACGATCCTTAAATAAGATAAAATACACAATGTTTCACAATTATTTTATAGCCTACGAATAAATTAATTCCATCTGTAAAAGCGCTGCATATCGGGCATTAAAATGGTCAACAGTAAAATAGAAAAGAGTCTCAATTATCACTGCTACCACTACAAGCAGAATTTATATTTTTAGAAATTCAAAGAAGCATTAGATTTCGTGATATATTTACCGAACTCAGCAATACTAGGTGGTAGTTTTCAGAAAGTGTGAAAGTTGTTAATAATTATTAATAATAAACAGTACAAGTGACTTACTTCCATGAGTACACATGAGTTAGTACCGAAAATCATTAACTGTCATTAAATATTGTGAACTACGAATAGGAAGATCTAATACTCAATGCCTCTACGATGAGATAGATGTTCTGACAGACGGTGTAGAAAAATTATCTCCTTCCATCTAATAGGTCTAAAACGTGGTCCCAGCCGATGCTCTATCGTTTGCTGTTGTTTTTTATTTTATTACAAACTGAGACTGACAGGCTTTCCGCTTCGTAATAGCCAAAAATGAATATATTCCCACGCTTGTCAAATTTTTATGCAATATCAGAACCGTTCTTTCATTTTGTCGGTTGTCACCAGGTCCAACACACTTCATTGGAAGGAAAGAATGGCGCAGTTGGCGAAGGCATTTTTTTCTTTCCTCACAAGCGAAGGAGACTTTTCAAATGAAGACAAACGGCAGAGAGAACACGAAATATCTCCCACTTCCTCCACAATCCTGAAATGTCGATTTCCGACACTCCAACGAATGGGTAGACCGAATTCTAGTCACGGTAACTGCCATTGGGCTTCGCTACCTTCAAAAAGAGGAACCGCCGTACGGAGAAAAAAACTACGAAGGGCCTTTTGTACGAGATCTCGCGGCTTTCGTATTCTTCGATTTTCCCCTCAAGGAATATACTGCGCGGAACGTAATCCGAGAATATGCGCGCTCGAAAGCGCCTGGCGGTCGCCTCAACCCAGATGGTTCCAGGCATTTTTCACGAGCGCGGAAGGCGATCATAATGAAGACCGAGGCACTCCAGGGATCCTTGCTCGGGGGAAGGAATTGAGTGGCTTTATATTAAACAGCTCTCTCGGCGAGATTGAAGCAGCAAATAGCCCCCGGAGTCCTCTCACACATACCACATTTTATCTAAAACTATGTCTTTTACTATTTCTTTGCACAGCCATAATAATTTTCCTGAATGTCTCTATAAATCACCGACTCTGCTTTAAGATGTAGTTAATACCGCATCATTACCCATCGTGCCATATCCCCCGGAGTAATCTAGTTTCTAAGTTAAAAATACAACATGACCTTATCCATCTTTTTTATTAAACATAATTAAAGCAGCTGCTTCTCACTAATTAAATAGCTCTCATCAAATTTCTCATGCATATTCATGCATTCCAGACGTAACGCAGCATGTCGAATGTAAACGCAAAGAAACATAAAAAAATTGAATAGATCTGCGCGAAATTTCAACCATATACTAAAAAACAATAAAAGTCCAATACAACATGATTTTAATAATGACTACAGAGTGTGAGACTGACCAAAATTCGCTTTCACGTAAACACAATATCTAGCATAAATAACTTTTATGCGTTAATGGATCTGTTTTTACAACAACATTTTTACGACCACTACCATGGCAGTGAATTTCGTGCGAAATGATGGGTTATGAAGTGCACAAGTTTCATGTCGGTTTACGATTTATTCTCGAGAACTTCGATACCAAAGTAAAATCGATTTCTAACGTTGAAGAAAGAATGGAAAATATTCTTAAAGCTATCGTGTGCACATTCCTATGCGACAAGTATCAGGTTTTGCGGAGATTTGAAAAAATTCAATTCCACGGTATATTTTTAAGTAAATTTTCGAGCGTTCTCAATTATCACGAAGACAGCGTGTTCTTTTAACTTTGAAAGTTAATGAGGTACGCGGCATCTGACAAATCCAAGGCCAGAGTGCTGGGGTGGAGGGTTCATCGATTGCAAGTGATGTTTCAGCAAGATTGTTTTCGGAACATTTTAATAATTCTCCGCAAGTCGACGGAACACAAATCCTTAATATGTCCGCTTTAATCTCATTCTGTGTAGACTGTAATATTATTTTCCCGTCAAATTTCACTAAGATCCTCTATACCATCAAAGTTTCGGTGAAGTTTTAATACGCCACAAAGGACGTCGGGTGTAGCGGGGCGTGACGAGGCGAGGAGTGGCGTGGCGCGGGGAGGCGAGGCGCGTGCGCGGGGAGGAGGACAGTACCAGGAGGACGGACGAAGCAAAATGTGTTGGGGAGACGAGGACAAGGGATGGACTGAGATAGAAAACGGAGTGAGAGGAAGCCGGCAGGACGGTTGGGTTGGGCAGAAAGCGGAAACGACAGGGGGAGAAAGAGAAGGGGGGGGGGGGGGGGGGGGGGGAGGAGGAAGCGGGAGGGATGGGGAACCGATAAGGAAGAAGAGGAAGGGGGCGGGGAGGAGAAGTGGCGGGGCGTGTGCTGAGAAGAATTTGGGGGAGGGAGAGGCAGGGGTGGTGGCCTGCTTGGCGACGCCGCCGACAGGGAAGCGCGCGGGCGCAAGCGGGCGGCAGCGAGAGGCTGCGTCGGAGAACGGAAGCGGGGCGCAGCGCAGGCGAAAGGGGCCGGCGACGCGCGCGCGAGGGCGGGGAAACAGGCGCCGCTGTTGCGCGCCGGCCGCGCCGGGCGAAGCGGAGGAGAGGGAGGAACGACCCAGCGGGAGGGAGGTCGAGCAGGAGGTCCGGGCGAAAAGCGTCGCTGGGGCAGGCTGCTGAGGAGGTGATGCCAACAGCGGCGATACAGCCCGAGGACTATCAGAGGTAACGGCGGTGGGGCATCTCCAGAGAGGACAGCTAGAATAGAAGCAAGAAGAAGGAGAACAGGAAGCAATGGTGAGATATCTAGGAAGATGAAAGAGGAGGCGGGGAGAAAAAAGGGCGAATAAGTTGGAAAGACGAAGACGGCGCCAGGGAGAGAAAGGCATGCAGGTGACGGGGAGCGGAGGGCGTGCAAGCGACGCCAAATCGGCATAGCAGTAAAGGCAACGCGCGCTCTGTGGAGGACACGGTAGCGGTGATGCGACAGAGAGCGGCTCTGTCGACAAGGGCTACACCAGCTGCGGGGGACGGGGCGGGGCGGTGCCTAAAGCGGCACTGCCGCGCGCGCGTTTATTAAACAGGCCTCTAGCCAGAGGCGCCGGTGGCAGCGGCGGGCGTTTCAAAGAAATCAATAAATCACAGCACGCGCTCTCTTCGAGCGCAAACAAAGGGGCGGCCCAGCGCCTCTGCGTGTTTTGGCAGCTCCAGCCGGTGGCCGCTGTCGACCTCCGGACGCCGCGCACGGGCGAGGTCCAGGGGAACAACACACGCGAACGCCCCTTGCCGCGCGGGGCGAACACCAAATTACACGACGCCCATTGAAAATACCGGCTGCCCGAAATACGGATTGCGCGACAGAAACACGCTAGCAACATGAAATATAAATAGCCAATACACAATAAAATAAGAATTCAAAGGGATGCTAAATATTCGGGTTTATTAAATCCAGTAAAACCGCGTAATTAAAATATTTGTAATATTTCAAGGTTTTTACATATAAAATTAAAAACACCCAAATGCATCAACTAAATGTAAATAGAGTTGGGTAAACCAAAAGATGCTATAATGAAATAACGAAAATTAACGTAGATTTTAGTACACGATAGAACGGAGCAGAGAAAAACACGACGAAACAAAAACAAAGCGCAGCTAACGAAGGGAACACATAAACAATAAGTGCCCACGAAGTAATAATCCAATCATGACTGATCAAAAATGGAAACCGCCGAAGACCTCGTTTTAAAGGACAAATTTGAGAAATACCATAGTTGGTTTTTGGAACTCGGATTTCCGGAAAGATCGTAAATAAAGAGTTACAAAATAGTCATCCCCGATGCATGCAAGAAAATGCAGAAACTGAATTTGAGATGGTAGTATACACAACTAAATCATGAAATTTCCTGATAATATATTTTACATTTCTCTATTTTAATTTATTTTGATTTTATTTCGACGTTTTCGAAGTTTCATCTTCAGTTTCGTTTATCGACTTTTCCAGGTAATCAAGTGACGTTCTCCGACGAAAAAGAAAGAATGCAGCAGCAGTTAAGAGCCGTCAGAGTCAAAGGAGGCGATCAGTGATCTAGCGCTCACGCTGAGAGGCGACAGCAGTCGTTTTGGCCCGCTCTTCAAGTAGGTAATGCGGGAGTGGTTATTTTCGCTGGGTATGCAGCCTCGTTCTGCTTGACACAGTCGCAATGACCTTGGTGCAGCAGTTCCATCTGCATTTTGTGACTCAAGTACGAAAGAAAAACGTGAAAATGCATGATCTGATTTTTAATTAGACAGTTACTAAATCATGTTATGAAAACAAATAAAAATAAAAACTTCAAACTTGGAATGTGTTTATTGCTATGTGTATTAAGCCATAAATGTATAACCCGACCAAACGGAGTGTAGGATTGGGGATGAGGGCAGAACTGCGTTTTGTTTTGCTTCGGAGAAAAAGAGATAGTTACTGCTATACTCAGTGCAACTGAAAACTGAAGCACTGATATAGACCAAGGCCTGAAGACGTTTATATGACCCTCTTGTAATGCCATCTTATGTTCAACAATACCCGGGAGAGTCCATTTAAAATTACGAAGATACGTCGACGCCTTCGATAATTATATTAATACATATTAACATGAAGAATGGAAGTATTTTAAATCCCTAAAGGTAACCACATATTCCAGTTATGCTCCAACAAAGTCTACAAAATGAAACATGATATAATTCGATTTAATGAAAAATATCCAGGGATTTCTTCTTTAACTTCCAGAGTCCCATAAAATACAACGTAATTATTATTTCAAAACGTTAATGAGTGATCAAATTATGATGTGGTTTCTGTGTGGTTAACGTAATGTTTGCCTGAAAAATGTTCTGAAGAAAAACTAATTGGGCTGATTAATTACCATTACGTACTATGTAATGCAAAAATGTTTTATTACTATGGAACAGAAACATGAATGCACCAGAATATACCACCGCCGTGCTAATGCGCGACGCAGCCGTCGCAGTTGCTAATTCTCAGAGGCGCCGGTCTCTTTTCATTCCTACACTTCGCTTAGTCGAGTCATAACAAGACCTCTTCAAAGTATCTAAATGTTGGTGCGCTCAAACTCACCTCTTGTCAAAGGATAATTCGTTCACATACTTATCAAATATAACATAAATCGTTGTTCGTCTTACGTTGCATTTCATTCATTTGTAAATGACATACTCAAATTTTCATTTTTGTGGTTATTATTAACTGATAACCTTTAAAGCAACCATCTAGTTGCGTTTTAGTATTCTCCCGGTAATCAAGTAATATTTGTGAGAAATATCCCGAAAATTTTTTCGAAGTTAAATTCATCAGATAAACAATCAATAGTTGAGATTAGGTTTCCTTTAATATTAAAATCTACATTTTGCCAGATGTAATGATTATTTCATACATTCATATTTTTATCATTGTACACTATTTTTTTTAATCTACGATTTAATATCGTTTAGTACATGCAATTGATTCTCTATTAAAATAGATCATGCACACAGAAAAAACAGTATTTCCTGCTACAATTAATGCACAATCATTGTTGCATTTTTTCAGTCACAAAAGTTGTGCAAAAAATGTATTCACACGAAATGACACGATTTTGCACTCTTATATTAAATTGCTTTCTCGCATACTTCCAACGCAGTAAAAGTTATGTAATGCTGCGGCCCTCAATTTCACTAAGAAACCCCTGCTCCGATCACTCAAATAGAAAAACATTCTGATAAGGAGAAGCATCACAAGCATTATTTAAATGCATGTAAAATGATCATAGATTGTGGTTTATAATTTACATTTTTTTTAAATAACTCAAAAAATCCTTTATGACAAAAATTTGAACGTTGATTTCCCACACAATTAAGTAGATATCACCTTATACTATTGTACAAACACGAGTGAACAAAGCAAACTGATTGACTTGACAATTTATAACCGATGAGAACAGATAGAGCATCCCGTTAATCACAATCTGATGCCAAACACACTTATTCACTATCTCGCTAAGCTTCGACGTTCCAAATTACACAACCCAAACATATCATTAATTTAAGATTATCTATACATTCGTGTAACATTCGTGCGTACGGGGATTAAGTACTTGTCCCCTCTACCAACGCGTTGAACACGCGTCCGCCCGCCAAAAGCAAATTAATTGCAAAACTCTGTAGGACACGACATCCCGCGCTGAAATTTTTCTTACTATAAAAATGTGGTGCGCCTGCTTGTTATATTACATTGTCATCACGTAACACCAGAAAACACATCAAAGAAGAAACATTTAGGAATAAAAAGGATCAAAAGAAATGAATTATAGAAGTAATTTAGTTAGTAACCACAAGAGCGTTCTTTTACATGATCAACTTAGTTCTTTAAATAGTTTACATATTACATAAAAGATGCAACAAACATTAAAAATAGTTCATTTCAGAACAGCTGAGCAATCTACTTTCGCAAACACTGTCTCCTTTTAATATTACATTCGAATATAGATTAGATAATATTCTTTCGATATTAGATTCGAAAATAGTAACGTAACAGCTCCGGAAGTAATTTTGACAAAAAATGTTTCGTCTTTAAACAGACAATTTACTCGACACACAGAAGAGAGAACAGAAACGTTGACTAGTCGGACTAGAGCATGAGAGAAATTCAAAGCCTAAACCACAATATTACATACTTAGCTTCCTCCTAGCTATCAGTGATGATTGCTATTCAATAAATGTTGGGATATATATCTTCTGCATTTCTGACTGAGTATGAAAAAACTGCAAAATTCAATACCACGAATGTGAATATCACGCGTGTGAATCCAGGTGTTTTATAATTAAGGTAATAAATAAAGGAATCGAATTCAAATGTTTATCTGAGAAAGTCAAATGTCAACGAACTTAATCGAAAACTGAGTCCTTTTCTTTTTTCATAGCTACACGAATCAGGACTTACTGGACTTAAACATTTACACAATACACTGTTACGAGTAAGGGTAGTATTAATAGTTCAATCTAAACTTTCAAATAAACGAACATCGATAGCATTGCATGTTCTATACTCATAGAGGACGCATACATAAATTGCATATCACGCACCCTGCGAGGGACCGGCGACCAACCAATGCAGTAACCCGTACACAACCAGTCTCGAGGCAGGCACGAAATTTCTAAAGCCAGGAAATTAGGTTCACGACGCAACCCAACACTGACAACTAGACTCCCCCCACTGGATGACAGCGGCGCAACCTGGCAAGCGGAACAACGCACGTCGTACGCACGAGGACACCGGCAACGCCCGCCCGGCGCACGCTGCACGCCCCGCCCGCGGGCGCAAATAGGGGCTGCGAGGATGGCTGGCCAGCGTGCGCGCGGAAGTGTGCAAGGGGCCGCCGGCCGCGTGTGAATGGAGGACGCACGCGTGAGTATAGGGGGCCGGGAAGGGCGTGCGGTTGGCGGAAAATGCGAGAGAAGGAAAACGGAGGCGGCGCCCCTATGATGCGACGATGCACTTGGCTGCAACAGACGCCAGCGCATTTTCCATGGAAGGGACCCTTCGTTGAGCGCTTCAACGCCTCGACTGGCTGGGCTCCGGGGTTTGCCGGCGGAGGACGTATGTAAGGGATCCAAGGCCGTGACGATAGCCAACAATAGGAATATGGGACACGCATACACAGGACCACATCAACCTCACCTGACCCGATCTTACCTTGTCACACAAGAAGGAAACTTTTTTAATGTGAAAAGAACAGTACAGATCCCTCTAGCGATTATTCTTGTTCAGAGATGGCACAACACAATTAATGTGTAATGTGTATTATACATGTGAATACATTATGAATATTACAGTCTGATCAATCTCTTTTAACACCTAAACAATTTGGCGGCAAGACAATGGACTTGTTAAAATCAATATGGTAATATATGAGTCGAAAAATTTACAAACCGATTAAATAATTACATGTGAATTTCAGTGAAAAAAAAAAAAAAAAAACACATTTTCATTAAAGCGAATTACTCGGAAAGGACCCACAAAAGCAAGATACATTTGTTTTAAGTCGGCCCTTTGGGAAAATGTATTGTGCTCTGAAATAACTGGACTTTTTTAGTTAATTCGAAAAAGGAATGCGATTGATTTCAAATTGGAATTCCTTTCATAGATTTCGCAGAATGCTGAACAGAACAAAATATTTGAAAAACAATGAAAAGCAACGACAATACGGGAAGCAATGCAAAACGACAACAAAACTGAAAGGTCAACTAAGTTCAATGAATACGAGAAAGAACCAAATTATTTTAAAAAACTAATGTAACAAAAATGAATGAATTTTTCACATAGTCGAAACGTCATATCCATTTTGAACTCAAAACAAACATTATTCACGAGTTGATGATTCACTAATTATTATTCACAGCCTTTAAATAATCTCACAATACATGATCTCCTCAACCTTTCCCCACTGCACGCAGAACCTACACAAGCGGACGGTTTTGCTTCTCCATGATCGCCTCCCCCCCCCCGCGAGACCAAAACTCTTCCAGGAAGAATATCACTCAGAGGCAGGTGCTCCTCCTAATTAACGGCGAGCAAACTGTGCTGCCGATAAGCCGCTCCGCCGCTCGCCCGCCCCGCGCGCGCCAATTTCACGGAAGTTTACCCTCATCGATGCATTACCCTTGCATGTACCTGTAATAAAATTCTAATATTGACGCGGGTGACAGCTTAATTTAACTGGGGTTTAATCCCCCGACGAAGGAAGAGAAAGAGAGTTGAAAAGCCTTATGGACGGAGGGAGGTTTGCAGAATGGTAAATGAGGAGAGTGGAATGGACGAAAGTCAAGGCACACATTACGTGGGGAACAAATAAAATGGATAAAAGGGGAACTACAAAAGAGGAAAGTTCATAGGAAATTATGAAAAGCGGTAAAGGTGGGAACGCGAGTGAAAAATGTGTATGAGAAAAGAGTTTACGACAGAGAGCAACAGGATAGAAACAAATGTCAGATCAAAAGACCAGTTAGTTTGTGTGTGGGAAGGAATGAGACTGTCATCTGAAGAAAATGCAAAAGAAAAAACGAGAACTATGAGAAACTTTAAGGGTGACCACCGGGACTATCATGAAAGAGTGAGTGTGTATATGTATATATGTGTGTGTGTGTGTGTGTGTGTGTGTGAGAGAGAGAGAGAGAGAGAGAGAGAGAGAGAGAGAGAGAGAGAGAGAGAGAGAGAGAGAGAGAGAGGGGCGAAGCGATGCGACGAAGGACGAGTCAAAAAGAACAGGAATTCAAAGTTCGAAAGGGACACTGATAGTTCCACAAAACAATAGGCAAGAGAACGGAGAAAGCGAAATTTAAGAATGACGCAAGAGAATGATCCCGAAAAAGAAAAGAGAAAACGCATAGAAGGAGAACGGAGATGAAGGCCAAGATTTAGACAAAAAGAAGCTGGTAAAAAGAGTGAAGCCATCTCTAAAATGCGATTAAGATAGAGGAGGAAGCGACCTTACACGTATTTAAGGATGACGCGCGGAGAAGATCATGAAAGTGAAAATAGGGAGAGCGCTCGAGCGAGGGGTGGGGAGTGGGGGAGGTTGCGAGGGCAGCGAAGGGAGCCGGAGGAGGCGCTGCGCTGTGGGGGGGCGACCACAGGGCAGAGGGGATGGGACGCCATTAGCGAAGTTTCGAGGCGAGACCGTTGGCAGCCACAAACACGAGACTCAATTCGCCTACTAAATAGGTCAAGGGCAGCCCCCATCCCCCGGCAAAGCGAGTACAGACGCTCATAAATTAAGTGCGCGCACAATTAAGTTCGCCAGTAGGGCGACACTGGCGGCGGCAACGAAGTAAAACAAAACCCTGCCCGGAACACATGTAGCTCCAAGATGAAAAACTCGTTCACAGTTTAGGCGAAAGAACTCTATGGGTCTAAACAGGAAAGGCATGACAAATAAACTCAGTGTATCCTTCGCTTGATTATTTTTATCTTTCGTGGGGCGAAAAGAAATAAAGGGGTGTTTCCAAATCTTTCGTATTCTCAAATCACCACGAAGCGATGACAAATCAAACCTCGTCTCTACAACTCAATCAAGGCGTATTTTCAACCTTTCAGAGAAGAAAGGAAGGATTATGGAAATTTTAATAAATTTCACTACCTCATTAGTCAATATTATCTGTAAGTGATGTTATTCATTTTAATAGCCGTTGAAAGGAAAATGAATCCGAGACGTCAATGGAGAGACTTAAAATGAAATATTTATCCATGTTTTCACAAGCTGAAAACACACGGTTGTTAAAAAAACGTGCGTATACTGAACACTGTACAATAATATACAGTACTGCGCACTGCATAATAATGGGTCTTCAAATTTTATTGAAGGTTGGCAAGCACGTTTAAAAATCACACCAGATTGTTGATTAGGAAGGGTAGTGCACTTGAAATTATTATAAACATTACATGTTTTTAAAATTTCTAAAAAATGTCGAGAAATACATTTTCCAAGTGATTCAAGTTGAGTCAATGGCTGTTCCTATCGTAGTCAAATGTTATTAAATGTCAACGAAAATTAATTTACTTCGGTTTGGACTGCATCGTAGATACACTACTCTTATTAGAAAGGATTTTGTCTTCACATTCATTCTGCAATTTCCCCGTGTTTCGTGTGCCACCCATACATGAGGCCTGGCGTTCTAAGTAAGCGTAATATCTGCCCTCTTACACAGCAAACGGTTCGAGCGAGAAGACTAATGCATGACATGCACGCCTGAGCCGACCAGACGCGGCGAGATGAGGCCGGAGTCTGTGGGCCGGCGGATTGCAGTGAGCAGAAATGAGAAATGAAAGGCGCGCTTTGGAAGAGGAAACAAAATTCGTGGTAATGACGAAACGTGTGAATATACATTCTTTTAGCCAACTTGATGTTTTACGCGTATTTTGTTTAAAAACAAGCATACCAAACACATCATTCAATTTATTTTAAAAGTTTATTTATACACTTTCAGCGGAGACTTAAATTTTATTTTAAAATGCTGTAACTATTTTGAGGTGCGGAGCTCCGAAAAGAGATTTTTAAGAAAAAAATGTCCAGCTAAATAGCTACACTTAAAACTTAAATGCAGCTGAAGCAACTAGTAACCATCAAAATTATAGCATTTTGAAAAATGTTTTAATATCAGAAAACCCAGCATTCACTGAATTACAATTCAATAAATATAACTGTATTTAACATTTCCAAAATTTTGCCGAATTTGAATTTTGTGTCAAGAAATAACATATAGATTTCGGTAGTATACTAATATATTTATAAATGAATGCAGTTCTCTGTAAATAAAAAAAAACAAATACTATTATCAATAAATAACTCCTAGTCGCCCGACTAACCGCATGTAACTGATTTTAATAAAAGTAATTAAATATGAGAGTGTCGGGCTCTGCAATTAGTATCTTTAAAATCATTTTAGATATTAAATCAAATTTAAATAAATTCCATCTCGATCAGGTTTTTGGTCCTGTTTTCCTCAACCTTTGAGCAAATGCTGCGATGGACCCTTGTTTTACTTCTGGACATAAATGTAACTTCATTATCTGTGCACGTCTTCTAGAATTCAGTGGGAAATATAGTTATTCAAATTATCGTTCTCCATGTTGTCGGGGCAGGAATTATTATTTCTTGACGAAGGAGATGATGAGGGATAAGGGCCCAACTGTATTGCTGATTTGCCCTTGAAAATAGATTTTATTACATTGGAGTGATTACTTTGTTAAGAATCCTTTCCAAAAACGCTCATTTTTTCTGTATTCAAAATTCAATTAGTGTATGGCTTAGGAATGAGATCACAGAATTTTTAAAATGTGCACAGAATTTACTTCTCCTAATAGCACGTCACACACAGTTTTCAACTGTTTTTGACGTAAAATAAATAAATATGACCCTCATCGCCATTTTCTACGCACTCTAGTAACAGTGGTACTACGTGACAAACCCAATGCTTGCATTTCAGCCCATCCTAGCCCACTGTGCGTCGGCGCCAGAGAGGCGTCGGAGTCGTGGCGGAGCAAGGGCCGAGGAGGGGAGAGGGGGGAGAGACGCGCGTAGGCGGGCGAGGCGGGCGAGGCGGCGCGTGTTCAGCGCCGCGCCATCTCCCCGCCGCGCCGCGACCCACATCAACCGCGCCGCCGCCCACGCCCTCTACGCGCCCGCCGTACCACTTGGCGCGCCCTGCCCTGCCTTGCCCTGCCCTGCCCCGCCGCCGCCGCCAAGACGCTCAAAGCACCGCCACGCCCCTCTCACATTTGTATAACTGATTCTCCGATTTCTTTAATCACTCTGGGTTCAATATGTAAATGGTAGGAATAGGGCGGTAATCATGTTTACATCTTTAGGAGAAAAGACAGATTTATGCAGGAATTTTTAATTGGAGCCCGGTCAGAAAATTTTTGGGCATTTTTCGGGTCTTAATGAATTGCGGAAAGAACTCAACAATACATTGCATTATGATAAAAAGGTGCGTATAAGGGTGCATTATATTAACAGAGGTAAGCGTACATATTTATGGAATATGGAGTTATAGGCGTATTTACATTTATAATACAGAAACAGATACAGAAACCCCGTATTCATTCCTTTTATATTGTATTATTGATATTATGCATATCATGAAGCATTTAATTGATGTTTCTTAAATATTTTTTAGATTTGAAATGTAAACAAAACAACTTAGTATTACGCCACATAAACGATTTTGAAGAAATAAAATATACCTTATATAGTTTTAACATTCTTTTCATTGCTATTTCTAAGGATTCGTGTTTTTATCGTCTGACCTCACCTCATAAGATGTGGAGTCCTACGCTTTTCTGGGAGAGTTAACGTAAAAAATATTGAGTGCGGCACCACACTCTAAGGCGGCGGCTGGGAGAAACACTGGAAGAAGACGTAGTATAAACATTATGTATTTCTTTCATCTAAAATATTTTGCAGTTGCTTTGCAAATCAATAAAATCATGTAATTTAGATATCGGAACAACAAAAAATTGAAAGCTCATCCTTCCATTATTTAAATTACATCATTTTTTGATGTTCAGTAGTGATAACTGAAATATAATTTTTGTGGATAGAAATGTACTTTGTGATGAAGCTCTTCTTGAAGTGAAGTAGTAAACTACTTTGAAATGGGAGGGATGTTTTTTTCGCAATCAAATATAACATACAATAAATACTACGAAAGTATGATATGATATAGTTCATTACTCAGTAACCGATTAGCAATATTCATTACAAGATTTGTGAAAAGCTGCAATACGACGAAGGAAAACAATTAAAATTCTATTTTTTATTTTTAATCCTAAGCACCTTTTAAATCCAAGTATAAGACGAATATCCCAACAACATAGCCTTCTTCAAGAAATTACCACAGAATGGTCCTCTATTGAGAAAACTGGCATACATCATTCACATATTCATGAAATAAGTTGATTTTTCAGAGAAGATAATGGATAAAATCTTTGCTTATATGCACAATTATTCTGTTCCATACAATTTAAAATGTTTATGCTCATTACCAATAAATTCGCTTCCCCAATGTGCCACACGCACAATTATAAATGCCTCTGATGAATATGCAAATAAGTGAAACATGTTTGAAAAAAAGGTGAAGTATGACAACCATCACGCACATACATACGAGTAAAATGCGCAAATGAGCACTCAAAAGCTCACAGCCAACAACAAATTATTTACAGGCATTATTAACTATATTCTATCTCATTATTAACTCTAATAAATATCCGAAACCCAGAGTACTTAGTACATGAAATCCGAACCACCATTCAGAAGACAAACACAGAGCGCACAATCCGGACAGGACACTCGGTCCCGCACTGGCGCCGTGCCATAACATCGATATCCGTAACGCGAGCTCAGCGCCGTTATGGATCTCCCGCGCGGCTCTTCATCCCCCTTCGCGACTCCCGCGAGAAAGCTTTCCCGGCGAAACAGTGGCGGTGCACCCGCCCACCCGACACTCCATCACAATGGTAAGTTCGTTGTCGGATCCGCGGCACCGGTGACACATTGCCATTCCGGACGCGCCCTCAAAGCTCCGAAGCCACTCCGGAACTTTTAGGGAGCTCATGAATTCGCCATAAACCTTCGGTGGTGCACGCGGGCGGGCGGGCGCGCGTGGCGGCGAGTCCGCTCTATAAAATTATGCGCGCTTTCTAAGCATAAAGAATGCATGGGGCGCCGCGCTGCGGGCCATTACGTGGACGCGGTTTTATTCGCCACGAATAAGCTCTTGGTCGCGCCTTGGCCTGCTTTATGGGGAACGGAGCAGCGGAGGAAGGGACCGAGGAGTAGTGCCGTCCCCGATGGTGAGGAAAAAATGAAATGCCGGAATGACTTCGGAAAATCACGCTAAACAAGTCAGGAGGGTTAAAGCAAGATTTTGTGCCCTATATAATATCCTGCGCGGAAAGATACCTCCAGGCGGATCCGTAGACCCACGTACTTTAGTAAAGGGAGATCACATGCGAAAAATACGTATGAGGGCTCAGAAAACGATGTCGGAAATTTTTCGTTTTTCTAACAGAACTATTACGGACTGGAATAAGTTGTCTGAGACAATCTTTGGTCCCTTTCCTTTACGTACTAAAAAGTTCAAAAATTACTTACTAATAGTACATTTAATTAATTCATAAATTAGGAAGTGTGTTATTATAATAATAGTGGTGTGTACTGACACGTTCATTATTTATTATATTATTTGAAGATAAATTACACAATAACACTATATATGATGAACAGGAAGAACAATTTCTTTAACCTAGTGGCGCTAAAAGGACGCATCTCGCCCATATTTTCATACAAAATTAAGCAGAAAATACTCAAATATTCGAAAAATTGAACTTGCCTTATTTCAAAATCTATCTTTAAGGAAAAGATTTCATTAAGGGAAAAATCTCTCTTTTATATTTTAGTTGTAGAAAGACCCCGCAAAACATTTGAACGTTTGCAATCTTCGATAACTCGAAATGAACGAACATGAGACATGCACCATTATCTTCTCAAAAAAATTTAATAAAATACTATTGAGCTATTTTTTTAAATTTGGAAAATGTCCCAGGAGCTTCATGTACAGTACCCTCAAAATTAAAATATCGGTTTCAAATAGAAGGGGCCGCCACATCAGCCAGATCGATTAGGGATATATCAATTTTGGAGAAAATCGGCGGAACAGTTTACCCGCTAATGTTGGATCACAGACGGACGGACGGATGGACAGATAGACAGACAGATAGATAGACAGACGAACAGACACACACACAGACAGACAGACAGACAAATAAACAGACAGACAGACAGACGGACGTTTTGCTGTCATTGAATTCTTCGGTATCAATAACCCACTAAACATGGATTCTGGCTACACCACGTGATAGAGGACTTTTTTCTGAAATTAGCAACTGGATTTATCACTTTTTCGTTACCAGGGACCTGCATTAAGAGTTTTTCTGCCGAAAATTCGCCCTTTTCCGCGCAGCATTACATAACGTTTTCTCTATTCCGTAGCGAGAAAGTAAAAAAGGTTAACTGTACATATTTAAGAAAATAAATTAAAACGAAAACAATGCAATAATTGTTCAAACTTCATTGTTCAAAAATTAACGTTTCTTTGACAGAAAGGACAGCAGCACTTTTATCTTTTTAACGCACTCTGAATTGTGAAAACCCATATTTAAATGCTAGGTTAGATGTTAATTTTACTGTCCCAGACAAGACGCTCGGTTTTGGCAATTATTTAGTTTTTCGTTTACTTTCCAAAAAAGTGACGTATTCAAAGGAAACACTTATTTGCATGGATATCCCAGAATTCAACTGGGATATCCATGCAAAATTTCATTGTAATTGTGTTAGCAATAGCATTGTTACGTAGTGGGTCAAATCTCCTTGTACTAGCACGCCAAACCTCTCTACCACGCATTATTACACTGCATGTTGACAGTCGAGTTTAGGATGTAATTATAATGATTTGTCATTACTATTATTTTTTTTGTACTCTGCTCTTAATATTAATTCATTTCAATAATTCATGCGATACACAAAGTGTTACCAAAAATAAAAGGTTGTTTGTTTATTTGTTGTTATTTTGCATAAATCGCCTAAATGCTTTTAACACCCTTGACTAAAGTAAGTGCACAAACTCACTGTCCTTGGGCTCAGTGTAATTTCACTAATACCATGTGACAGCCCCTACCAATCAATAGAAGACGTTTTAGTAGGGGTGGCTCCAACCTCCCGAGTTTCCCCTACACGGTAAAGTAGCCGGTGCTCTTCTTTTATTCATAATTTACGAACAGTTTCGATCCAGAGACCTTGATCAAGAAAATCGTTTTCCATTTTTAAAGAAATTCTACGCATCAATAATATCCTCCGCTCTCAGCTACCAATGTTCGGGAGTGTGAAAGTGTGTCAGTTGGAGCAGGCTCGCTAATAAGGTGCTGAGATGTACAATTGCAAGTACGTACCGTACACATCACGTGTGACGTAGACCAAGGTTGCAAGTCTACGCATGGATCTGAAAATAACAGTACTGGAGAAAAGATACCGAGTGCGGTTGTAATGTTAACTAGATTATATTAGTGTCAGCATTTTTTCGGCAATGTTCATTTAGTACGGAAATCGCGTATTATCGGTGCATCAGTGTTATTTCCAAGAGCGGTAATATTGAAAACAAAAAAATCTATACTTAAAGTATCATACATTGCAACAACTCTAATTGAACTTAATTACAACCACCTCCGACGCATCATCGATAATTTCTAGTATATTACACCCTGCTTCTACTACTGTAATTTTTCATTTATTAGTTTTAATTTTTTTCTTTGTACTTCGTTGTTTATTGCTTTATTTTTACGATGGCAAATTCCAAGAGCTCCTCTGGCGACACAAGCTTCTGCTAAGCCGCTGTTTATGAAGCTGACAGAGCCGCCGGCGCCAAGTGAAACGGCACAGAGCATATTAGTTAAAGAGATCCTATTTATGCCAAAAATTTAATATACGGAAATCAAAGGGCGCTTTGGTATTCCTGGCACCACATAAAGTGGCGCCTGATACTGGATCTGAAAGAACCGCTTGAAATTTTTGACTGGATATATTAAAGCCATATAGAGGGCAATATCTTTCCTTTGTGATGCCCACTCTGGCAGTACAATATTATTTTAGCTGTTCTTTACATTTCTTCTTGAGAGAAAAAAGAATTGCAAGTAGATTCCTTTGTTTATTCGAGACCTCAGGTTAATAAACAAATGAACATTTTCCCTAGACATAACATGTACAAGTTATTGTTTCGTTAAAATTAGTCACGTGACAAGTGTTCAAGGTAATGGGTTAGACTTGACCGCAAGTGACATAACAGGGAGTTGTGCATACTTCAGAAAAGAGTAAAATATTCTTTCATCACAAAACAATATTCCAATACTTAAACTGCCTGAGAGGAATCCAAGCAACACACATATTTACAAAACCAATGTACGGCCGATTTAATTGCGTTGTTGGGGACGTGCTTCCACTACTGTGCGCCAAATACTACTAATTTGTACGGTTCACACCTGATGTGTACTCTAACAATTACTAAGCTTTGACATAACCTAAGAGCTGCGTAGCGTACAGGCGGTCGCACATGCCTCTGATGAGCTCTACAGCGGATAAATGATTTTCGAACTATAATGCACTGCACAAGAGATGACGCTCTCCACCAAGAACAACAATTTCCTTAACAAATTGCACGCATCACCGCATTTTCGCCGCAAGCAGCATATAAGTGGGGTAGTCAGTGTGAATACAGTAAGACATACCGGAAGTGAATTAAAATGCCAAGGAGCACGCCAGCAGGAAAATTTTGAAGTAGGATGTTATTCAATAACGTTGATCAGCTGTCACATTTTCAATAATACTTTCAACATGCACTCTTGCCATTATCTCGTTAATATCAACACGCACACTCTCTCCACCCACTACCCTGCAATCACTGAATCACAATTTTGACTCAGTGTAGTTTTCGATAGAGAAGATGTTCACGAATATTAATCAAGTTTACCTTCTCTCTCGATCTACCAAATAACAACGAATCTTCTAAATTAATGCAAATGTGCAGGACACACAGCAATATACAAAATAAAATAATATGCGTTTCCATGATCAAAGGCAAATACTATTACGAAGAAATAAACGAGAGATTTGGGTCCAAACGAAGCGTCTCTCTTAACAGTACCTGACAAGAAAGTCTGAGAGAGACAATGAGAAGGAACCTACCAAGGATAAACAAGGGGCAATGCTCGAAAATCTTTTCTCAAGAGAAAGGAGCAACGGCAAATTCTTCCGAAGCAAATTCGCAAGTCCTCTGATGTGACATAATTAAGAGCGTCTCCTCTATAACGAGCAGCTCACTTCCGTTAGTTAATTACTGCCGTCTTAAACTCGACGCACAAACAGCCCCCCCTCCTCCTCCTTCGAAGAGGACGATGCTGCTGAGAACGCAAACTGCATGAGGTTGATCGGTACATTAAGATTGCTCGACAAGAACACATCCAATTTTGAACACACATCAGCATCAGCCTAAATCATGAACTACTGCACAAGCATGAGGAAAGAACTAAGTGTGAGGTAGACTAGGGGTGGAGCATGCATGAGCTTAGGAGCGTGTAGAAACTGCAAGGAATCTTTTAAAATTGAGATTCATTCATAAACACGAAAAGTGTGTTACGTTTTTAAATCGAAAATGTTACAGTTTATTTTTTATTATTATTTTCATACTTACTTTGAGTGTACACCATTTGTTTTCTAATATTACTAGAGACATCGTAATTTGGTCCTGATTAGGGCCCCTTACAGAAAATATTAATTGGCTCTGAAGGAAAATGATTCAAAGAGAAAGAGAAACAAGCAGATAAGCAAGGAGACCAGAAATGCCAATTGAGACTCTAAAGTAACACTAAAGGGCTTCAGAAAATCATCATGTATTCCCATTTGCTGAATCTTGTACAGAGGATGGTGGCTGTAAAACAAATGTGTAAAGTAAAACTTATCACATTCGAGAACGATACTATCAGAAACGAATTTTAAATTCTTGTATTCAATTTACTTTAGAAGGGAATTTTCAACGTGTACAAGAAACCAGTGGATTTTTCAAAACTTGAATTTACAAAAGGAAGGGAGAAAAAAACTCATCTTAGAAATGAAATTTGGAAGTCATCTCGAATTAATGAGACTAGCCAAATAATTCCTGCAGTAATTACAAAGATCATGTTACAACGAATTCAATGTTCACCATTCACAATTTTACTCGTAATACAACACCACCTCCTTTACTCACTCGCGGCCAGAGTGGCGTGGGATTTAAGCGAACACGACCATCGTCGGAAAGGTCACGGAAAGCTGTCCTGGTCTCCCCCTCACCTCCCCATCGCGAGTTCATCAGGCGAAACTAGCAACACGGAAACCCGCACTATGTTACGCGCCGTAATGCATCACGTCGCGTTTGGCGGATTCTCCAGCTGGCGGCGGCGGAGGCGGCGTCTGGGGCGAGGGCGGGGGCGACGCGAGACAATCGAAGGCAGCGCGTGCCGCCCTGCGGCGCTGCTGCAGGCAGTAAATTTTCCCCAAACGAACTTCTCGCGAGGCGGCGGCGGCGGTGCTCCCGCGCAGCAGATACTGCGGGAAGGGGGGAGGGGGGTCGAGGCCGGAGCCGGCGCTGAGGCGAGGTGAGAGTGGCAGTAGGCAACGGGGGGAAACGGGCTGACGCGAAGCGGAGGGGGGGCGAGGCGAAGGCAGAGTGGGTGTCGACGAGATGCGTAGGAGGCGAGGGCGCCGAGAGTAAGAACTGAAGGAGGTTGCATGGAAAGCTTTTTGTAGGCAAATGACAAACATTAGGAAAGGGTTTAAAACAGAAGAAAAATGAGAAAGTAATCACAAATCAATAAGTGGATTGGAAGGCCAAGTATCTAGAGAAGAAAAAAGAAAACCGAAACAGAAGAATAAACGCCTAGGCAGATAATGAAACACACAACTATGAAAACGGGATTCAATAATTTTTAAAAAAAATTTAACCAAATTGCGAAAAAAAAAAGCAAGAGCGATCGGAGGGGAAACGGAGAGCTGAGAACGGGGAGGGGAAACGGCGCGCCGGCTGCACGCGGCTCGCAGGGAATAGAGGCATCAGCTGCGCCTCCGCCAACGCCGCAGGAAGTGGCGAAGCGCGGCCGTCGGGCGCAGGGCGGGGGGGGTCGGGGCCAAACGTTCCGCGCTAACTGCTGCCGGGAAGGGAACCAACGCGCGCCGCAGCAATAAAGGGGGCGGACAACGCCCGAGCGTGTTGCGACGAACTGATAGTTTTCAGGAAACGGCCGGCGTAATGAAATGGATAAATTGCGGAAGTAAAACCTCCCTGTGTTGAGATTTGCAAATAAATGTTAATACTTAGGTAATAGTGCTGCAGAGTTTAATGGGTTATCCACTATGTAAGCTAGAAACGTATTGTACACTGAAAAATAAATTTAAACACACATAAATAAAGCTTGTTTTCACATTTCTTTGTAAGTATAATCTAAACACGAGATTAAAGAGATTAACTAGATGTAAGGCATTACGGTGGGCAGAAGTCCCAAGAGATGAAATTGCAGAATTCCAAAACATTCAACGGCATGAGCCAAGACGTTTTAAAAAAATAGCAAAGAATGAGCTTCCCTAGAGCAAAATTGCATCTTGAAAACAACTCATAAGAGCAAAATTACTTCTCAAAAATACCACAGACTTTTTCCATGGAGGAAAAGATAAATTACAGATATAAAGTAATAGAAGATAGAGCCCTTTAAGAAGATGTGTCAAATAATTAAAACTTAATAGAAATAACGAAAAGAAAAGGGCAACATACAAAAACGTGAAAAAGGCAAAACTAATTTTCGAGGAACAAACTAATTTCGTCGGTACCATTAACACAAAAATACAATTCGCTTCAACCATTCTGTCAAGAAACAACTAGCGCCACACAGCCACGCAAAGCACAGAAACCCAGATCCGGGCAGAACCGCGAGTGCAGCTCGGTCCGAAGCAACGGTAGGAGAAGAGAGACGCAGCGAGGCGGGACTTTGCGGGAGGGGGCGGGGTGCCGTGAGTTACCGCATCCCAGCGACGGCCGTCGCCCAGTGCTCCGCTCGGTCTCTCCGCCGCTAGCGCTACCCCCGCCCCCGCCGGGAAGGGAACCGGCCGCTCCCGCAGCAATTAGGGCGGCGGGCAATCGCGCCGATGCCGGCGACGCCGGCCGCCAACAACTGCGCCGCTCGCCGCCGCCCTGGACCCAGAGGGGCCCGGAAACCGGGTCGGGAATTCCGGCACTCGATGGTATTAACGCTTCCGGGGGGGGAGAAGAGAAATTTAATAACCGGTAATTTTGTATAAAATAAATGGACAGCTTCTACAGCTGTCCAGTCAATGCAGGAGGCATCACTAAACGATGCTGGGCATACGGTTTTGGGCTTTTGTCGATTCAGTACAAGGACTTTACTAAAATTATTTCATAGAAAGATGCACGAAGCTACAAGAAGGACTTGTGGATTAAGGCCTGGAATTAAAAATAATGCTACCTAGTATTGTGCGATTGAAGTGATTATATCGCTTGTTAGTAACAAAAATTAAATAACAGGTGTATACCACCTGTACCCCGAGGTCAACTTTTCCTAAGCATAGCCCATCTCCACCCCGTGCTGTTTCCTCCTTACTATGAGCATTGATTTGTACATTTCCCGTGGTCTGCTTAGAATCACATCGATTGATTATAATTTATCCACTTCTGTTTGTTTTCAAGAAATATTTGCATATCCTTTTACAGCCAACGTTGAAAATCCGCATGTTATAAAGCTCAATCCAGGACGGCTTGCGCTGATGTGGAAACATTAAATGTTCCCAAATCCATTTGGCGAATTCATTCATAATTTTTAACGATCACGTGGTCAATATTTGTAGCAAATGATCAGTTATACTCATTCTTACAGACATGAAGACACTTAATACAAACTGAAATAAATCTGTACTCACAATCATGAAAGAGAGAAACGAAACTCAACTCACACATATCGTCACGTATCGTCTCCCCATGGCTCGCAAGGCAAACTCGACCATCTGAATCCAACAAACACATCCTACCGCACCAATGCCAAAAGCGCAACTACCACAACGGTACGGCGAATGCCTAACTTGGCAGCCACGATCACAAAGGAAGACGATGACCCGCCCGCCGCGGCGATGACGCAATTAACGCCCTAATGAACGCCCGCCGCGTGGGAGCGGCAGGATGCAGCGCCGCGCCCGGCCACGGCCACCCGCGCAGGGCTCGCCTCTTTCGAGCTGCCAGCCGGCCGCCGCCTGCCCGAACGCAATTGCAAGCATTTGGGCCCCTTCCGGTTCATTGCTGCCGCTCAGCCGGCTTTTGTAATCAGTTACCGATTTTCCGTGACCTTTCCTATGATCGTACGCATTGGAGCAAAACATTGGCGATTTACTCTTTGAACTGATTTATAGTCACTCGAAAAGTAGCACAAGTGCATTGCGTGTAAGTTGAAAAATATGAAATGTAAGCAAACTGTTGATGAAACGTTAACCATCCCCAGTGCCCACTGATCCCATTAGGGGAGTCCAAAGCGCACAGAACTCTAGAAATTGTTTCTAGAAGTGTGAGCATTGTGATTACCTTCCCCAACTGAAGAAAAATTACCCAGTACAATAATCAGAGATGCAAAAATATCTATCACCGCTCTTCCCAACCTATGATTTAGTAATGTTGGAGGTTTCTTTCTTTTTTAATATTTTGCTCTCACTCACTGTTCCTTTCCTTGTTCAGTTTATTGTTCCTCCCTATTTCAGTAGGCAGAGCGGAAATATTTCTGTAGTTCATCAGTCTATAGTTAACTTCCTACGACCTGATACAATACTGAGGCCATCAATAAGCCGAACGAGAAAAAATGTAGGCTTGAAATATATGCCTAGAAAATGAAACACTTCCATGGGGAACATTAGATCAATGATAGTGATAACAAAACATTCGTTCTTTTATTATTTACATCATTTTACGAGACAATATATGAGATAAACAATTACACAAGCTGTTCACTTTGAGGTTTCCTCACCTAATTAATGACAGAACAGTATTAACAAATGAGCACAGGAAGAATCCTAAGCGATAGGAAAACACTTTGGTACATACGTTTAGAAATATCATCAAAAAGGTACATTTTCAATTACTGACTTTCGAAACTTTGTACGAAAAAGAACAGCAATACAAATTAAAGATAATTACGAATGAACACGAAGCAATAAAATAATATATTCAACCTCACTGAGCGGTTAGGGAATTTTGCTGCAATAAAGCTTTCCCGAAACTATTTGTGCAAAAACAGACCTTTTCATCCATTTGTTTCCTTCATTTACTTACAAGAAACAGTACCAATTAATAAAACAAATTCCACTAAAGGTTAATTTTATTAAAGCATGGGCATTTCTTATTTGACGACTAAACAAGGAAACTGAATTTCTGTCACAATTTGATCTACGTCACATTATTTTGAGATGAATTAAGACCTTTTAATTCCATAAATTTCGCAATGAACAGTTACGACTACATGATGATTCAAGTGGACTCTAGGAAAATACAACTAAGGTTTGTGCCCTTTCTCCAAAAGCATTCATTCAGATATGTTCCGTGTCTTTGTCAGGGTCTTCGGCATGTGCAGGCAATTAGAATCACTCTGACCGCTCAGTTAAACCGAACCGCCACAAGAACCCCTTCAACCCAGCCGTGAATGAGAACTTTGTTCCGCTCGGCGTTTAAAGATGGAATACAACAAAGGATACTTAAAGCGAACTCGAGGTAGGTGTTGATCGTTAAATTCTCACCACCTTTTTGTGCTATTCAGATACGAGGCGGAAAATTAATCCCCACTTGACTGTAGATTAAAACCAACAATAGTTCGTCCAGCCAAAGTAAGTGGTGGAAAGAAGGAGAGTCTGCGGTAGGTAGTTTATTTGGTATAAAAAGAAAGTAAAGATGGAAGAACGTTTAAGTTTTCAAGTAACGTCTAAACTTTAACTTTTTTTTCTCCCATAAATATGAACGAAGGGTCTAGCGCCTCTTAAGTGTTTCGTTCCGTAGAGGGAACGTCCGTCTTGATTGATAGAATGCATGTTTCTGCTATAAGTAGTTATTTTTCAAATTAATCCATATATTTTTTCCTCCAAATTCACTAATATTTTATGTGAGTTTCTCTCGACCCGTTTTCGAGATACTCGTACTTTTGTATTGTTCTCCATTCATCCACCGCATTACAAATAACAAACACCGCCGTAACAGTGATACTCTCCAAATCAACGAGAACCGGATTATCTTCCAGATAGCTGTAGGAACCGTGCCACCGACATGAGGTGCACATTTGATTTTATAAGCCACAAGTACGGTGTTGATATAAGAAATACTTTTCCTGAATAAAAAATATTCAAATTAGTCTATGAGTGGAAGATAGTGTTTTTTGAGTTTACTGGCTGCTAATGTGGCGATCTTCTTATATTTCTGTTCAAACGTGAGTGCAACTATGACACAGAGGGGATTACATGCCACATACTCTACAATAGTATTATTCTTAAACGATATCGTAGAGCGGATAGTGGATGTTCTAGAAACGGTGCGTCGACGCATGCGATGCCAGTGTTTCGACCATCATTCGCGATCGGCGATACAACAACATAATCGAAACGTCGGCATCATAGCATATTCGACACGGCGTAATCCCGACAGCCTATCGTATTTTTTCTTTTCGTCCAACAACGTAGTTTATTGCCCCAACGCATCATCCATTGCCCGTCTTGTACCATTTCCCCAAGGCGGCGGCGCTGCGGAGGGCGCAAGGGCAGTGGTTCCGGAATCAGCGCGGGCGGAAGGAAGCGATTTAAAACGCGGAGCGGGGCCGCTGACGGCGGCGCGCGGGGGAAGAGCGGGACGGGGCGTGGCTGGGGCGCGACCGCGAGCAACAGGTGGTCGGGCGGGCGCGGCGGACGGCGAGCGAACGGGTTGCCGACCCGGCTGGCGGGAGGGCGCGCAGGGCGGCAGGCAGTGAGCGAGGATCCCCCGGGGGGAGCGGTAAGCGGTGGTATATTGGTGGGTTGCGTGGTGGCAGGAGATGCGGTGACGGGCAGTGGGTAATTAGAGGTGACGGATAATGGATGATTAGTGGTGAGTAAAGCAGTGATTAGCGGCAGCGGTCGGCAGGCACCGCAAGACGCATGAGACGCGCGGTAAGCAACTGACAGAAGGGTGCTGGGGTGAGACGGGGAGGCGTGGGATGGATATATCGTAACGGGTTATAATTAGTAATGAGGCTAGAGGAGGGTGATGGTGATTTTAGAGGCGGATGGGTTGTGTCTAATGGCGATTATTGGTGAATGGACGGTGGGAAATGTGTGATTAGTGACGGATGGGCGGAGATTAGAGACAGATTGCTGAAGATTAATGGCGGATGGATAGAGATTGAGGGTTGACAGTTGGAGATTGGAGGTGAATGGGTCGAGAACACTGGTGGGATCCCAAAGGAGAGTAAAGATTGTGGTGGAAAAGACGGCGTGTAGAGGACTGTAAACGCAAAATATGATGGTTGCAAAATGCCGCGTAAGAGTGAAAGATCCACACAGGATGTCAAATAGAGACTGGATGATTTGTTAGTAATTGAAGCTGGATGGTGCCTGGCGTATGCAGGAAGGCGGGGCGATTAACGGTGAAGATAATGGGCAGAAAAGGTCGGATGGTGGCGGACGGTAACCGGTAAGACACAGCAGGCGGCAGGAGGAAGATAGCAGGAGGCGAGAATGGAGAGCGGTCATGAAGGGTGGGAGTGACAGGACGTCAGGACGAAGAAAAGCGTAGCAGCAGCTGCATAGTAGTAGTGGCGAAGGTGTTAAGCGACTGGCAGGGAAATAAACAGGCAGGGGGGGTTGGGGGGGGCGGTAGAGGCGACGATGACAGAGGATGGCGGGGCGAGACCGCCTGCGATTAAGGCAGAGACGGTGATGGCGGAAGCAGTGATGGCATCGATGGTAGTGGTAGCATCGGCGGTTGTGGCCGCAGCTCTGGCAGGGGGGTGGGTAGGGGGTGGCGGCGGTGGCGAAGGTGAAGGTGGAGGTAGTTGTGAAGGAGATGTAAGCGGAGTAGGTGATGGTGTTGGTGGCGGCGATGAGTGGGAAGTGTCGATGCAGTGGAGGTAGAGATGGAGGAAGTAGAGATGGAGGTGGCGGCGGTGGCGAAGGTGAAGGTGGAGGTAGGTGTGAAGGAAGGGTGGGTGATGGTGTTGGTGGCGCCGATGAGTGGGAAGCGATGCAGGGAGGGGAGATGGAGGAAGTAGAGATGGAGGTGGCGGCGGTGGCGAAGGTGTAAGGAGTGGTAGAGAGTGGGTGGGGGAAATTGGGGGGGGATAGGGTGGGTGAGGTGAGTCCGGGGGGCGTGGGCGGGGCGGAGTGGGGCGGGCCGGAGCTAAACGGGGCGGGGCGGGGCAGGGCGGGGCGGGGAAGGCGGGGCGCGAGGCCACGTGCAGGCGCGGAAGCAGCGTCGCGGGCGCCGCGCGCCGCATACCGAGCAGGGCCGCGCGCGCCGAGGCCTCGCCTCTGCATCCGCCGCGGCGGCCGCGCCCGGTGCGCTCCCCCTCGGCGGCCGTTCGCCTCCGATGAACCGAGCGCCTTCGGAAGGCTACGCACGTTGACTTTACCGCAAGGCATTTGAGGCGGGGAGACACCTCAGCGACGGATGCACACAAGAGGCTCTTGCCTGGACACGGAATCTTCATGAGGCATTAACAGCAATGAACGTTTTCATGAGGTTTTCGGTGAAAATCCAAAGGACTAACCGACACTGTATGAATTTACTGATCTACCTTCATTCCAAAACGCACCGGTTCCCGATGAGTAGTATCCACTTCACTTACCCAATACCATTTTTATATAAGTAGAATTAAAAGCAAGTGCATTCACAAGAATGTGATCAATCAGTACAAACAATTAAAATGTTTTGGGGCAATCCATATTATTCTTTCAATAGAATGTGTCACATTTTTCGAAAGGTGGAATGTCTGCACTGAGGAACGACATCGAAAAAATCCTAGTTAAAAAAAGAATAATGATAATAGATAACTAGTGACATCTATCGATTTAAAACATACTCATAATATTTTTAAAATTAATTCAAAATATTGGTATTTGAAAAATACTCTTTATGAAGTTTCTTCTGATAGAAAAATGGAAAATTAGTTTCTATTTATTACAGAAAATGAACACACTGATTTGTAGCTGATATATTTACATTTTCCAAGCAATTTTTAAATAATTTTGGGGTAATATTTCAAGAGCAGTCCCAATAGTGCAATGTATCACCGAAACCCAAACCAACCGGCCAAAAACAAGGAAAGTAGAAATGAGAGTTATATTGTAACCTTTTACAAGCTTTAAATACATTCAAGATTTTTATTGGGAGCAACAATTTGATTTCAAACCTCTCTAAACTAAAACATAAGCTTCAATCATGTTAATAATTTGCAATAGTAAATAAACGCCAACACAACAATACAACCGATCGGCAACACTTCGAATCGTATTAACCTCCGGAAAACATCAGTAAAATTTCACTATTTCTCTCTGTGTTACATTTTATGTAATGTATTGTAGAGCAAGGATTGCTCCCCCAAGGCGATAATAGGTGCTGAGCTTCTTTCCCCAAGTTAATAATATCTGTTTGGTCACGAGTACCAGAAGATATAGGATTGTTTCGATAAAACAAATGTGTAAATTACTTTCACAATTAATACTACGAGAATTATTACAGAATCAGAGACCTAACAACTTATGTCCCTGTTGGTTA
Source organism: Teleogryllus oceanicus (assembly GCA_964035755.1). Classification (NCBI taxonomy): domain Eukaryota; kingdom Metazoa; phylum Arthropoda; class Insecta; order Orthoptera; family Gryllidae; genus Teleogryllus; species Teleogryllus oceanicus. The sequence continues at coordinate 36,366,740 of CAXIVR010000003.1, forward strand.
TTAAGAAATGATCTAGCTTTTGGAAGCACTAATAACTTCTATTTCTCTTGTAGGCTTTCGGTAAGGAAAACTTACTTTGGGTTTGGGCAGCGGCAAACTTCAAAACAAATTACATCGCGTTCCGTACGCACGCCGATCTAAAGCAAACTCCATCCGTTCTGATCTGCGAGTAAGTTTACGATGGCGTGTGTGTTCGATAGCGCGCTTGAGAACTTCACTTCGCTGCTCGTTAAGCCGGGAAGTAAGTATAGCGGGTCATAATTTGCAAAGGAGTGAAGCGAAATTGTTGACCACTTTTCTTCGTGAGACCTCTCAATCGGTTGGGCTAAACATTCTGTAGAATGAACTAAATAGCCATTACAAATAATACTACCATACAAAACTCTGAGTTTTAACATCGGAAGACTTGAAACAGTTTACTTTGCTTGACACAGCCCCCACGCCCGCAAAAATCATTTTTGTTTTGCATAAAGTATCTGTGGAGTATTTACGACACTCACTCTTCGGCAGCGCGCTTAGGCACTTTATTAGACCACTCATGCGAACTGGCAAGCAAATAAGTGGCATGGGGAATAATTTGCGAGAGTTGAGGCACGGGTTAGTTCAGGAGTGTTGACTTCTCTTATTATTTTATATATCGAAAAATACGACATTTTACTGCTCCGAGTTATCACTTGTGTAAATCATTTCTTCCCCTGCCAGAATCGACCCTGAGGAAGGTGTCTTAAGGTACCTGCCTAGCGTGCCCAGGAAGAAATTAGTATCTACATCTGTCATTCGTTAAGCGCGTTATCGACACTTCACGATCGGTCGGACTAACATGTTTGGAGATGCGTCTACACTGTCGTCCAATATAATGCAGAATACCTAGGACGAGATTTTGGCATCAGAAGGCTTGAAAAACATTACTCTGCTTGCCCCAGACCAGGGGTGCATCCAACGGGCCAGAGGGCTCGTGCGGCTTCAGCCCACCTCCCCAGACGCCAATGATACTTATTCAAAAATATAGCTCTTTACTAGGTTTCTAAAGTAACAAAAGTGATTTAATATATCCATTATAGTTATCGTAATAAATATTAACTGCATGTCGACAAATAAAAATACAATTTATATTTGGAATAAAAAAATATTTATACGAAAACATTAAGTCGACGTGACACTACAGCTGTAGCCACGCCCCCTTCTCCCGTACACACGTACACTTTGTGTGCGTCTCTGCCGCAGGCCGAACGCCTCCAAAAACGCATATCTGTTTTGTTTACAGCGTCTGCGTGTTTATTTACGACGGCGAGTCTTCGACAGCGCGTTTGAGCACTTCATTTGGCCGCTCATGAGGCCGCGGAGTGAGTGAGTGTCGCGGGGCGTAATTTGCGACCGCGCGGCGCGGCGCGGCGCGGCGCGGCGCGGCGCGGCGCGGCGCACCTGAGCCCCGTGGGAGTGGACGGCCCTGGGGCGCCCGCGCGTTGGGCGCCGGCCAATGCGCGCCGGCCGAGGTCTGCCCCGCCGAGCGAGATCGCACGACGCGGCGGAGGCCACGCGCTCACGCACGAACACGGCACGGCGCGTATGTGACACAGACGGTGGCGGGGTACGACTGTCCCGTCGGCCTCCGGTGTCTTTTGAGAGATCAGCCAGACCATGCGATGCGGGGAAATGTCCCTTTGTAAATCATACAATAAACGGCTAAAGCTATATATTTTGGGACTAGTTACGAAAGCGCACATACATTTAGGAAGACGATATACTCCGAATTCACAGTTACTGCTCTTTATTTTAGGTAGTACATTTCTTTACGCTCGTGAGAAGATTTTTTTTTCTTTTGAACAATCATGAGGGCATTTAAAGACAGTATCTGAACACTTTTTACAGTTCAGAAATGAACAGAAAGTTGTTCTGCTGATATCCTTCAACGTTTCCAATATAAAATCATATTCGGTTAAGGTAATAACTCAACTCAATCGAGGTTGTCTAGTCCCATTTCCTCAGTCTATCTCAAGTTCAATCAGTTAACCTCAACGGATTGAACAATTTCCCACATAGCTAGTAAACAAGCACAATGTTATTTCCTATGGGTCAGTATATTTCTCATTAAAAAAATTCTTTTGACATTTTCTAAGACCGATATTTGCCTCCAAAAGTCCACCACACTTGGTCGAATTTTATTTCGTGCACTAGGACTCTAGAGGCCTGAGTTTCCTACCACTAGCGAGACCGCTAAGTACACAAAATAAATCTGGAGTTGAAAGACGAGTTTAAAGCGTAAAACAGTATTCCACTCTTCCGTCTGCACACACTTACACACACACACACACACAAAAGAGGGGCAAAAACCGAGTGCCAAAGAGAATACACAACAAAACCCTCGCGGACATCGTGATGCAGAGCCCCGAAGAGCCCGTAATCAAAATGAAAGCGATATGGAAAGTCAACACGGCCGCACAGCGAAGGTCAAACAGAGGAGCGGAAGGCCCGGGAACTTGCGCGCGTCTGCAGGAAGCCCAGCGCAACTCCCGGGAGACGGCGGTCTCCGCCGCAGCCCGTGTGCTCAGAGGCGGTCGGACGCGGCGCAAAACTCGGAAACGTCCAGGGGGCTCCTCAGAGCGAAGCGCTCGCAGATATGAGAACGCGAACGGAGAACCCGCAGGTTGAAAACAAAAATCAAAGGTCAACACCGCGGCGAATTTCATGTTTAACAAAATTACAGGACATCGAGGCTCGTTCTCCACACTTTTAGAATATTTCAATGTTTTACTTATGATTGGTCTTTGCTTTCTCACTGAGGCTAAAACTATAGGTGATCGTTTATGAATGAGCAGTTTCAGTTCGGTCTCAAAAGAGAACTTCAAAAATTAGCACTCAACCATTAGAAGTATGAATCACTATGGAAACAATTCCTTCGAATTATCCGTTACGATAAAATCAAATTTTTTTTAAGAAAGCTGGTCAAATTAAAAATAGAAAATCACAAAAGTCCCAAAAGTTATGAATGGAATTCCCCACAAAAATGAACTGAAACCCAAAGGTTTTATGGGAATTCTGATTTGGTGTTGACGTTCTTATGAGAAGAAATAAAGTTCTTCCCGAAGGTTTTAGCCCAATATGTAGGTCTAGCGGTCTTTCCATGATTCTAAAATAAAATTAGTGCCATAGAGCAAGTTCAGAATGTCGTCAAAATCATTTAATATTAAAAACTGTTAAATTTCCTTAATGTTTCCAGCGATCTATACAACATTTTTAGATTTAAGCACACCTCAAACAATACATAGTCTTAATTAAATATTAGCAATAATATTTTTTCTTCAAATCTCATGAAACGAACATAAATGCTTATTATTCTCTTTTCATTAATGAACTTTCTAACTCACTTTTTATTCATATGTACAGGACAACTTCGTGTACTTTTGGCACTACTTCAATTTAAATTTCCAGGAATCAATTTACAGCCTACGCAGTCGAAAACTGAAGTCATCTTTCTATGATATTTCAGTTATGGTTTGAAGGCATAAAATGACCAAAATTCTTACAAAAGATGTTGAAATTCTATTTAAAATGTAAAAGTAATTAATAATAAACATTAAAAATAATAACAATAATAAAATGAGTATCATATTTACTTCTTATAATTCTTAAATTATTACCTAGGGTACTTCCAGTAGATATAGCCTTTGGTTTAGCAACATGAACAATTCTTTAATTTTAGACTCAGAGACATGAGTAATTTTACATGATGTTACCGTCATTTTTATATTTTAATTTATATTGCAGACAAGTATGATTATGACGAATGTATTAGATAGAGTTCTATAAAGTAAAAAAACAATAAGATAGCATTTGGCCCTTGTTTACAAATGGTTTGCGAAATTCCCTCGTCCACAGCATAAGGGAGAGACGGACCATAAGTACGAAATACAGCTGAACTGTTAAAGAATGCCCATTCATTGTGAGGCATTCTTCACGTTTTGTGTCATTACCAACACAATACGTTACGTCAAAATTGACTGATAAATTCGTACTTTTGAAAACATTTTAAGTAAATATAAAAAATAAAATTTTTTAAATCATGGTTTCTCTTTCATACTCTTTATCAATTTCTTGAACTTCAATTACTTTCGTTCACAAAATCATAGCTTTCATATTCGTATAGTTCTCATATGATCTTGAACACATCTGACTTAAGTCAATAATTTTTGCTTTTAGCTCAACTGTAAACGTCGAGATAACCTTCACATTTGCCTTCTTTCCAAACACATTCACTATATAAACAATACCAACTTCATCTCTTTTTTTCGAAGAGTATCTTTGAACATTTTCAAACTGTCAGTCATTTATTTTTTAATTTTCACTCCTACAATTTTCAATAATTTTCCTTTTCTCATGAATAATATTTTTATGTTCAATTTCAAAGTTTTTATCTTCAGGATTCTAGCACTGTCGCAGTATATCAGCTAAATATTTTACTTCACAATAAATAATACACTATCCAGTATCTGGTCCTTATCTCCCAATGTTCACATTACCAAATTGCTATTTACTTACTTTTTTAAATAAAATTATTTTCTTCGATAACTCCTGAACAAGTAGATAAAAAGACGACATTGCACATCATCAGTTGTCATGGTCAGCTATGACAACCACGTGTTTCAGGAGGTGAAGTGTTGCGAGTGTTTTGCGTAACACGCAGGATAGTTCGACTTTCCCTAGGGACCATTTCTCCTGCAAGAACCCTGGGTATTTTGAAGTGTTAAAAGGCAATTAATACAAAAACAGGAACTGAATCTCTCTGTGTAACCTCCAACTCAATTAAGGAGGTGAGAGTTGAATGAGAGCGAGGCTTACGAGTCGAGCCCGGCCGCGGTGAGCGTGCTCCTAATAAAGCGCGGGCGCAGCTGCCGCCGCGGGGGTACTGACCCGGCACTCGGGCGTGCAGGGGCGCGAGGGCCGGGGCGGGGGCTTGGGCGGGCACGCCCACGTGGCCCCGCCGGCCCCGCCCTCCGCCCGCCCCGGCGCTGAGGCTGTTGCTGAGCGGCGGCGCGGTGGGTTGATGCAGCAGCGGGTGCACGGCGGCGGCGTTGGCCGGCGGTGGAGGCGGCGTGGGGGTGGCGGTGCGGCTCGGGTGTCGCTCGATCACCACGTCCCAGCCGCCCGACGCCGGCCGCGACCCACCGCCCGCGCACGCGCCCATCCCGCCGCCCACGCACCCGCCCAGGCTCGACTTCCGGCGCGCCACCGGCGGCGACGGCGACGGACGAAGGCGCAGCAGGAACGTCACTTCCTCCTCTTCGTCGTACATGGAGGCGTCGGGCGCGGGCGGCGGGCCCGGGTCACCGCCCAGCCCCACGCCCATCCCCATGCCCATCCCCATCCCCATACCCATTCCCATGCCCGGGACGACCATGGGTACGGGCGAGGGACCGCGGCGCGGGCCCCAACCGTCCGCCGCGCGCTGCGCTTCCGGCTGCACCATCCTCCCTTCCGCTAGGGTGCTCTTCTCGCTCGAGGTAGCAGCTGTCACTCGCACCACGAGGCGCAGCGCACGCGGTCGTTCGATAAATCAAGTCGGCTTGAGGCGGCGTCGAGGGACGCAGATGTCATGCTGGCGCGCCACCGTCAAACTTGAGACACGCCCCACCCAGCACTCGCACACACACACGCCACACTTCACGAACACCGTCACAGAATCACTTCCACCACTACCCGCACCGCAACCTCAACACGTCAGTCTTCTTTGACCTTTCTCGGCGCAGGTTCACGGTAATAAACGCCCCGAAACAATGAGTGGTAGTCGGGCGCGTCCCACGGCGCCGCTGCCGCCGTCGGGAGCAGAAAAAAAAAAGCCGAGGAGCGGCAGCCGGGAGCGGCGTGCGGCGGCGACGAAGGCCGAGCCGGGGGCAGCCTGGCGAGTACAGGGGCGGAGGAAGCCGCGGAGGCGGCAGAGCCGCGTGCTGTTTCGTTTAGCCGCGCCGCTCTAACTCGCACGGGGGCCGGGCCGAGGCGGCGCGAGGCATGAGGCGGGCGTTAAGTAGCTGGAATCAGCGCTCGAAATACACTCGGTTTAACTCCGGGGGGGGCAGTACTGCACAGTGGAAGGCCGGTGAAGGCCCTGGCGGCGCGATGCAGGCCGGCGTCACGGCGGCGGCGGCTGCTGCGGTTGCGGCTGGCGACTGGCCGTTGGCTCGGCGCCCGCAACCGCGTGCTCCCGTAACCCCCTACGCGGCGGCGCCGCGGTGGCAGCGGAGGCGGTGGCTGCTCGTATAGCTCTCGCAACGAGCGCAAGTGGTGGCGTTTGGGAGATTCGTGTTAAGTAGGGCTTCGACCCGCACGCCCCGCTTGCTGACGGCTTTCTTCGTTGCCGGTTGCGCTTCACCAGCAAAGCTGCACTCGTTGTGACTTCAGGGCTCTTGACTTAAACCGTTAACGAATGACGTAACGTATGTAAATATAAACACACGCTGGGTCAGTATTCTCACGCCTCGACGCTACCGCATTCCAGACCAGATGTTCTCCTCTCGAGGAATTTTTTAGTCGCTTTAATGTGTGTAATATTCGTAACAGGCGGCACGCCCAAACGCACGTTGTTCCTTCCCCTACACACACGCTTTACACTTTCATCACACGGAAAACCTGTTCCCAACACCAACGGCTGCGGGGAGGCCGCGGCGGCAGCCGGCAACCACAGAGAGCGCCAAGCTTCCGACTCGGGGAGGCACAGCGGGCAACTGGCACCCGCTTGTCGACACGGCTCCTTCACGAACGCGCAAGAAACAAGCGACGGCGGCGGGTCGTCCGCCCACGCAGGCTCGGCGCCGGGAGCGCGCACTTCCGGTCCCGCGCTGAAGGCAGGCGCAGCCACAGGGGGGCACTTCCCGTCTCGACGGCGGTGGCGTTGTTGTCGGCGGGCGCGCGCGCGCCGGCGGGCGAGGGCCGGGCTGGCAAGCGGCGGCGAGGAGGGCGGACGCGCGCGTTCGAAATAGCCCCCGGGGGCCGTAGCCGCGCCTCGGCCGCTTGTTGCCGCGCTTAAGTGGGTGACGGCCGCGCGCGACCCCGCGCCAAATGCGAGGCGACGCGACAGACGGTCGGGCAGAGGGGAGCAACTCGAGCGAGTGGCGGGTTATCCGGCGCACGGGCGGGTGGACGTGTCACGCCGCGAAGCACCGCGCGCGGCGCGGCCGGACGCACGCCCCTGCGAGACGCAACGCCGCGCCAACGTCGTCCCGCCTGACGACTTGCAGGCGGCGGCGACGTCGAATCTCCGCCTCGCGAAATCCGAGCGCCCGCCGACGCAGGGCAGCCAACGGTGGGACGCGACGCCCCGAGGCACGAGTGCACGGAAGCGGTCGCCACAACAAACGTAAATCAACACAATGGAAGGTGCGACTGTTTGTTAGTAGATGGCTGTCGAAATAAAGATTCCCTCTTAGAACACCGAAGAAAGTTTTCATTTAAATCACGAGGCGGTCTCGCATGTCATTTCCTTCTGAATGCGAGAGCATAAACGTATTTGTGCATTTTCCTCAACGCCGTCGGTTAACACATTCATCACTATCACATAAGTGGGTGCCCTAGTTTCTCCGCATTTCTGGAGTTCCCAGACGGAACATCGTAACCGCGGTCTTGGAGACCCACTGCAGCTACCATAACTTCCTTCCAAACCCGCTCTGTTGGACGTAAGCTTCTCTCCAGTTAGTATCTTCCCTTTTTCAATAACGTTTCAGGTTGCATTCACCTTCGAACGAAATGACCTCGCCCCGCACATCTGCTATCTCTGCAACGCGCGGAGTGAATGGCCGGAGCTGCTGGGTGCGATATTTCAAAACGCTCGCAGACGCCGCACCTCAATACTGCTCGCGCACTGCGCTTCCGTCGCGTTTCACGTGCTGCGGGTGCAGAGAGCGAAGATAGCAAACTAGGACATGTCACGATCGTAAAGAGAAATATATTCAACATTCAACGTACCTCTTAATCAATTCTTGTTTATGATGTTTGCAAGTTCTTTGCATTTACTTACAGGAATCCGAATTGACAGTATGCATGAAAATTTTGAAAAATATATGGTGGAAATGCCGCAACACGCAAGTTTCTGTTACTTTTTACCTCTTACACTGTATGTGTAAGGAAAATGTAGTACCGGAATAATATAAATATGGTACCTTACTTTTGATGCCCTTGAAGAAACTGTTAAAATGTGTTCAGTAGGACTTTTTTTTATTTCAACAATCCGTACTTTACATATTCTGATACATTCTCTATTTTTATTATTTGAGAGTTAAAAATACTGATAAATCAATAAGATAAATTACTGAACATGATCGATCGTTTCATTTGACGAAAAGTAAATATCCGTTTCAGAACACGTCTTCAATTCTGAACACACCACTCGTTATAACGGTCGACATCGTAGGTGAAATCGCTAAAACACCTAACCAATTTTCACGCGGACGATTTTTCATTCTTGGGACCTACTTGTCGTCAAACTTGTGAGACAATTTCCACACCGTGTCTCACACGACCTTCATGTCGACCCCTGGAAAGCACCACGCCACGACAAAATGCATGGGAAAGTTCGTATCTCAAACAGCCCCTGCACCGAGACATTACTCCCAAGAGAACCTTTCTGGCGCTGAGAAGAGCGCATTTTGAGTAGACAATCACGGCTATGCGCATGCGAAATAAACAGTGAATGGAGAAGAACGGTCGTTAACTGCTAACAAAGGCACGTGAAAACCGAATTACTCCGACTGGAAGGAAATGCACTGCATCTAGGATGGTCTTCAAGCGGGCGTTTATTCACCATTAAAAGCGCGTCGCATGGCAGATGAGGAAAGAGGAGCTGAGAGTTTTCTCACTACGATGTTCATCTTAGCCCTTCCACGGGACCCAATACGAGTCAATGAAAACTGGTATAATGTGTACGTACGAGATAATTAGTATCGGCATCTCTTCATCGATTGGGCAAAATATTCTCAACTCAACAAATCTTTGGAAATAATAATATACAACTCTATCGTTGGACTTCTGAAAACGAGAGGGACGTCGAACAGTTTGTTTCGTTCTCATATCAGTATAACGCCGTGATTTTTGTTTTTTGTCAAATACTCCAAAGTTTAAAAAACAGGAAGACAAAAATATGAAATAGAGGCAATCGTTTTCTAGGACGTTCTACAAAAGACGTTTAGTTTCGTCTCACAATACGTATTTCATTCTCCTTATAATATATCATTTGCACGCATTAGTTATCTATCACTGAGACGTGAGTGAATTGGTATAGTACAAATCTTAGCTGAAACAATTTGTTTGGTCAGCAGTAAACATTATCAGCTGGTTTAGTGAGCGACAGAAAATGAAATCAAAGATTCGAGTCACTGTTTAGTGAATCATTTACGTAAAGAGAAGAATGTATCATTTTATAGTTAAAAATAGTTCTGGTTGACTCAAGCTTAGTTCGACGCAGCTGTCAAATTCTGCCAAACTCTTAATCAATTCTTCTCACAAATAATATTTCTAGTCAGCTCAATCTATCTTATTTCTCACAACAAAGTGTTGATTTATTCTTCAACATACAAAACAGAGAGCTAAGATTGCAGTCGGGAGGCAATAGGACAAAAACTAATACTATTTCGGTAATAAGGGTATCCACTCTTAATGTACTTGTGATGCAACGAATGCTTTACAGTTACAGAGTAATAATCATTCACATATGTACACGAAAGTGAATATAAATATTCTTTCGTCGTTGAAAAACAAAAGATCACTGCATGTACATTATTAGTCGAAAACTCCAAACACATTCATGAATGAATAGTTTCTTATAAATCTATGAATTATGAAGTTCTGAACAAAATAAGGGGGAATCGACATACATGGATAATGAAAAACATAAAATTTAATAGAGAAGCATAAATACCCCAAAGACATCTCATATATTTTCCCTCAAAAACGGAATCCTCATCATGGACGTTATTTCTTGTATGATGTGCAGTCGGACATTAAGAGCTCCCCGTTCATAAAACACCGCATTCATGAGCTTACTGGCGCCTTTTCTCCCCTCGATCCGATAACGCTGAGCACTGGATCTCATGCCGAGGCGTCGACGGCGAGAGCGGCAGGGGCGACGGCGAGAATGAGGCATGCCCAGGCGAAGGCGAAGGCGTGAGGGCAGGGGCGATGACGGTTAAAAAGGGGAGGGCGGGGGAAATCAAGCAGGAGAGGAGGGAAGAAGGACGGGTTTGTGGGGGCGCAGTGGCGGCGTTGAAGGGAAGGGGGAGGGGGGGGGTGGGGGGGGGGGGGGGGGACGGGAGGGGGGGGGGGGGGGGGGGCTAGGAATGGGTGAAATGGAGTGAGTGGGAAGGGGTGGGACGCGGTCAACGGTGGTGAGCAATGGGCGGTGAAGGCGGGTAGGTGGCGGTAGCGCTGCCAGTGGCGGCGGGAGCGGTGGCGGCGCCTCGGCGCGCCGTCGGCTGGGCGAAGGGGCCGGGCGCCTGCGTCGGCGCTTTTTCTCGCATGTGCGTTCGCCTCCAATCAGGTTCAGCGACGGCGCGCCCCACTTCCATTAGCATATGGCGGCGGCTGTGGCCGCGGCGGAGCAACTGCAGCGGGCGGCCACAACAGCTGCTCGTCCTTGCCGCCTTGGCATGCCCGGCCACGTAAAGCACTGCTTCTGTTCTCCCGGAAACGTATGGCAGATTGAGTTGAAAGTGCGGTTTGCGGTTAGTGATCGTACACGTTTTCGTCGGTATCAGAAGGCTTAAAGGTTAAGTATTAGATATGTCAGATTAAACATCTTAGACTTTCTTACTGTCTGACTGTCCTTGAACACTGATGATAGCCTAGCGTTTTCCTCATTTCATTTTCAGTCGTATCCGTCCTTCGTCCTAAGACCCAAATGCTTATGAATTAATATATGATTGCATGTAAGGGACTCAGATGTAACTGAAAAATCTACAAATAGTACGAGAGTAAAAAGTATGATTCAAATACATTCAAGGAATTTTGAAGTCTTATAATACATGGAACTGATTCAGAACGTGGAATTCCTGTTTATAAAAACAAATTTATAAAAACACTTCCAGTTCCATGAGCTGGAATGAATTACAAAGAAATTAATAGGGTGAATAGAATGAATTACAAAGAAATTAATAGAAAAGTGTGTTGTTGAATGATGAGCAATCACTAAATGAACTTATACAACTTTTTTTTAATAATGACGTATCAGTAAATAACAATTTGTCTATTTAACCAAGAAAAATGTATAATGATCTTAGAAAAAACTGAGAAGTTTTTCAAACAGGACTATTCAACGCACTCGCTTGGCGTACCTCACTAAGCATGCTTCTTCAAAATGTTAATCGAGTATCCTTTTTCTTAAACAATTTTTGCGAAGAATGTATTAAGTTTATACCAGGAGATTAGTTCCAATGCCGCCGATGATGTAGTGCGATAACACTTAATCGAAAGATTATTAGATGAAGATAGCAAAGTTATGTCAACGAGCTTGCTTTAACAAGTATCAGCGACACAACATTAGGGGGAGTGTCACTGAACTACGAAACAACCGGCAGGAATCTTTGGTACTGAAAATAATGCCTCCAAGATGCCAAGATCACCCGATAATAGCACGGAGTTAAATGTTCTTGAGTCTGGAGCATTCAACTGCATTATAGGTTCATCAACATCAGCAAAGTGTTCCTGCAAACACAACACACTAGCGTGCTCCACGTTTCTTACATTCTTGGCTCGACTCTAGGAGCACAATGCGTTCATCTACAAGATCGTCGTCAACGCATCTGTTGGGACGAATTCAAATATCTTCTCAGGAAAGGCATGCACGTTGTGGCTTCATTAAGCATTTCACAAGAGTAATGGTTTGTACGCCACATGCACAAATATCAATTATCGATTTTGCTAGGAACATGCATCAATATCAATTATCGATGTTGCGAGGAAACGTAACTCATTTGCATTTATTTAATTACAAGAAGTAATGGTAAATTATTACATTTGATAACGTTTTGGAAAAGAAGCAAAAGGACTTTTTTAGTAATTCCTAAACTTTTGCTTTGCGCAATATTAGAGAAAAAGGGAAAATATTAATAAGACTCATTTAATGTTTTTGAATGAGGATACGAACTTTCCCATCATGTTAAAAATAGCCAAATATTTTTCTAAAATATTTCTAATTTTTTAATACACTAAACGAATACTAAAAATTTAATACTAATATCATTACCATATTCAAAGAGTTTGGTATTTCTCAATGAGAACTTTACAGTAATTTATTCCTGGGCTTCAAAATTAAATTAAACAAGCTAACATACCCCTAGAATGAATAGTTGAGACACGGTTCATAGGAAAGTTGGAATTATGTAATACATTAGAACACCGTGAATATAAAAACGATAATGTGCAAAAACGAATTCGTGATCAATCGCTAGAGAGAGTTGTCAGAGTATTCGGCACCTAGTGGTAGGTCAGTTCAAAAACAATCATTTTTTATACGGAAGAAATCTGTAGCATTATAGCATTTATCGCTTGGTAGCAGAAGCATCACTATTTTATGGGCGGAGATTGCGATTTATTTTTTTGGAATAATGTTGCCGAAAATTTCAAAATTGTATAAAATTCATTTTCATAAATTAAAAAACCAAAAGACAAACATTTTTTACTTACTTGAATGGGGAATTATGGGGTCAATGGGAAACTATGAATATATTAAATCGCGCTCTCTAGTACAAAACATGTTTTTGAGTTACAGTATTCCGGAAAAGCACCGCTGTGTGTAGAGGGTCACAACAAAGCCTACGAAGCAAGATCAGCGCCAGACAAAAGGGAGGATGCGCAGGGGCAGCAACATTCGGCGACAACGCACGGGGTGCGAGGCCCCTCCCCAGAGGGCCCGATCCATCACCGCAGGAGTCCGAACCTGCACCCGGCCCGTGGCAGCGAAATGGAAAACTCTGTACATATTGACCGGCAAGTTGGCAACTCTTCCATGACGTAATTAGGTTGGCGGGTTGGAGTATTTATGAGGGCGGGTAGCGTGCTCGCGCGGTCATCTGCCTTGTTCTCGGAGCGGTTCCCCTCCTCCGCCCGGGCACTCCCCGCCCCTACCCGCCCTGCCCCCGCCTCGCGTCTGCATGCTTCGTCGCGCGCGCCGCCGCCGTCGCCGCCGCAGTTTCGCGAGCGCTAAACGATGTTCCCAGCGCAACGGCGGCCGCTGAGCGCTGCTCAGGGACACTCGACGAGAGCACGCGAGAAAAAGAATGGAGAGAATAGACGAGGGAAATGAAACTGGAGCGAAATTCGAACGTAGATAACGAAATGCGAGTCGACTGAAACGGCGATCGAGGGGGAAAAAAGCATAAAAAACATGGAAATGTGAAATGTTTTTGGATGAATACGAAGCAAAAGAATGAAGCGATGGCAAAACAATGGCAGTAAGATAAAACAAACTCGTGCATTAGAAAGGAAAATCAAAACAAGTTGCATAATTGTGATGGTCTGTGTCCATGTTGAATGTAAATCATAACGAAATAAGCGTACTATTGATTATGTGTACATAATGATATCTTTTCATTTTTTATATGTTAACAAAAATTCCCTTACTAACTTAAAGAATACGTTATTAATAACATTGCAAATGAGTGTATACTTACACGAAGAATATTTATAAAAAAATTAATGAACGCTTCTCCAATAAAGTAGTATTTTGATTTTTCGTAACATGAAGATATTTGAGTTTCCTTCAAAACAATTGACAGGTACATTATTCATCAACAAGCATTAAAAAACGGCATTATAAAAAAAACGAAATTGAACTTTCGAATTTCCTCCCAGGAAGAGATAGTGAGAATGCCATAGAAGACATTGCAGTAAATGAGATTGGAAAGGCTCTTAGAACTTTTAAAAACGGAAAGTCTCCAGGCCCTGGTGCAGTGTGTATGGAGCTGATAAAAACGGTCCTAGTGTACTTCTCGAAATACTCTGCCAACTGTACAATAGATGTATGAAGGGAGAGACCCTGCCAAAAGACTTTGGAAAAGGTTACATATCTAACATATATAAAAAAAAAGTGACAGAAAACAATGTAGGAATTATAGAGGCATAACTGTGCTCTGTAGTATTGGTCGTCTGTATGGAAAAATACTAAATTTTCGACTGAAATGAGCTTAAAGATGTGGAAGAACAGACGCTTTAGAGCTGGACGCTCATGTACTGATAATATTTTTAGTATCAGACTATGACCGACAAACTTCCCTTTAAACCGCTTTAAGAAACCCCTATGACACTTCCTTAAAAAACTCTGGATGGCAATGCGGAAACAAGATGTTAAGATGTTCTTATTGAAAGCTGTGAAAGACCTATACAGCTGTAATGTAAGTCAAATTAAAATTGGAAGAAACCTTTCTGAACCATTTTCCGTAAATAAGGTTTACCGCAAGGGTGTTGCAAAGTTCCTACTTATTTAAATTATATTAAATTAAGCTTTAAAAAATTGGAGGAGAAAATGTTGCAATCTGGGTGTAAAATTGACGATCCATGCTCTATTCCTTAACTATGCAGACGACCAAGTCATCTTTGCTGAGGAGGAACATGCTGTTCTGAATATGTTACGAAAACTTCATGAAGAGTACTCAAATTGGGGCTAGAAATAAATTTTAATAAAACAGAATATCTGGTTGTAGGAGGAGAAGCCAAGACTCTGTGTATTCCCAACGGACTAGAATTGAAATCCGCCAGAATGTAACCTTTCTAGGTACTCAAATAGGAGAAAATAGGGGTAGTACACAAGATATTCAGAGTAGAATATCAAAAGGGAAAGTAGTCATAAGACAAATGCACCCTTTAATACGGAATCAAAACCTGAGCAAAAATGTTAAAAGAAGATTATATAAGACTATCGTAGAGAGTATTGCCACAATGGGTCTGAGTTTGGGAAATATCGAAATAATGAAATAAACTTACAGCAATGGAAATGACTGTGAAAAAAAAAAAAATTTAAAATTGAGACCACATGGTAAGAATACCATTGAAATTAAAAGGCATGGTCACATAAACAGAATGGGTGAAGAACGATGGCCTCTAAAGATCTGGAATTGGAAACCAACATCGCACAAGACGAGGAAGACCCAGTTGTACATGGAAGGAAGGAGTGGAGAAGGAGATGGCTAGAAGAGGATTAACTGCAGAAGACTGCAGTGGCAGACTCAAATGGAAACTGGGATGCGAGAGACGCCTAATGGTGTAAAATACTCGCACTGCTAGTACTCCTCCCAAGAATTTGGACAGTGGACTACAGAGGATTTTCACAGCATTAGCATCGACGAACGCGCGCGACCATCGCGGCGTGGGAGGTGGCGTTCAAGATGCTGGTGGAGGCGAAGGCGAAGATGTAGACGCAGAAAGAGGCAGAGGGGGGATGAGGCGGGAAAGGTGGAAGAACGCGAAAACGTGGGAGCGGGGGGGGGGGAAAGGAGAGGCGGAGCCGGAGGCAGGGGGAAACGGATGACAAAAAAGAAGTAGGAAAACCGCGCAGAATTCCCTTCTGAGAGATGAACTGGGTTCTTCGGATCCATTTCCAAATACCGCTTTCGGGGAGAATTACTTATCTGCGGAATATATAATGCCCAGAAGCGAAAAGCGTTGCCCTGGAAGAAATAAACGTCTCCACGATATTTGCGGGAGAACGTTCGTGCCCCTCCCATCCCCTATCACTCAAGCGTAATGGACACCCGGGCTACGGTTCGCAGGAAAGAGCTGTTGTGACGCGGGTCTACAAATTTGTAAAGGAAAACCTTCATCGTTATAAATATTCATCATCTTTTTCTCTTTCATCTTTTGTATGGATGGGAATTTTGCAAGCACTCGTCAGATTTTTTCGATAATATGCAAACTAATGATTTTGCATAATTCGCTTGTTGCAGATGTGAATCGTCATGCTGTCCGCACTTCATATATTTCCGCTTCACATGCCGCGTTTTTGAAGTGTTAATTATCGAGAGAGATTTTTGTCTTTTATTCTCACAATACTGTTCTAAAAAATGTTAAATCGCTATTGATTTAAAAAAGGATAAATATTCCTTTTCACCTCCTTCTACGTCATTATACTAGGGTCCTTTATAGAACAGATAACAATTTTAATAGCGTTATTTTGTAATTATTTCACAGGCAGAAGTAGAAACGCATTTTAACGGCCCGACACGCGTTTATCTGAGGCCAAAAAAACTCTCGCCCTGACGACCATGAGGATTGATCCGTGCATACTAACGGCGATGCATTTTCTCACGCAGTACAAATTGATCAATGAATTAAAAACTATATTATTGGTGTACCCACAGATAGTATGTCATCCCCTGATTGCGCTTGTACAAGCATACATCAACGTAGGCCTACCAATTGGGGGCGCCACTTCAAAAATGGGAGAAGTATAACTTCGTTATTAACATTCCTCCACATGCTCATTGGCAAAACTTATAAAATATATAAAAATAACCTTTAACCCTTCAATAATCTATAGAATTTTGTAACATTTATTCTCAACTACTCTGTATGTATTATGTAAGTATATTTACAGTTATTTGAAAAAAGGATTTTATTTATGTTCAAACCAATATTGATCCAAAAATCAATATTAATTAACGGGTGGTATGAAAATACAGCAACTTTATTTAAATTCCATTAATACAACATACAACACTACCTGTTTCACAAAACAAGACAAATAAAATTAAAATGACATTAATAAATTATATTTAACTTTAACAACATCTAACAAAGGTGGTACTAGTGCTTTGAATCCCTCTTAAAGGCAATAGCTATAAGTTTGGAAGGTTAACAATAAAAGTAATTATTATAGAGTATTTTGCTAATTGACCTTTCTAAAAGGGTGATACAAAAATCAATTACAATCTAAACATAATGTAAACAGCAGACATAAGAACGTCATAGACCACCAGAAACTTGTTTTTTTAATGGTAGTTATCTAGCTATGGTTTTTTCTAAGAACTCTTCTAAAAGAAGACCAATTCCATTACCTTGAGTCAATCTTAAACAAAGGACGCGGTTAACAACACGATAAATGTAGATGTAGATAAATGAGAGTGTAGACCATATCTGAAAATATAGAACATACCAATTTAATTACAGTTTCTGGGGAAAAAAGAGAGCTTGTTTTTGTACGTTGCATGCAAGGAAATGCATCTCGTGTACGTAGATTAGGGCGTGAGAAACTGAAGTAGTGCACTGCGCTGTTTCCGGTCATGCATGCAGAGCTGACCTTAAAGGGAAGCCGAGAGGACTCAACGTACTCTTCTACAAAACTCCGCATTGCGTCGGAGTTCTAATTGCAACCTCAAACAAAGGGAAGCACATGGAACATAAAAAGCAGAATTGGCTAAATGCATGAGTAAAGAAATAAGTAGAATGTAGTAGATAAAATTACGGGGTCATATTTTCCAGACAATTTACATGACCAACCTGATAATTTAGCAAATTTTATTCTAATCGAGATCTCAATTTATAATATATTTATCGTACTTCAAACTATTGAAAAATCATCTAAAATTCTGCACTTGAAAAATTCTAAATAAACTTGGCATTCTCTATTTTATGGGGAAAGACCATAATGGAGAAACAGTCTAGTTTGTATTAATAATATTAATAATGTACAAGTTTGTGAATAAATTAGAACACAATTTATTAATTACATCGTTGTTTATTTTTAAGGTAAACACACTAAGTTGAGAGCTTATTTTTCAGGTAAACCCGATGTCCTATTCTTTTCAACGTTTTCTCATCCCAGACGTAATTACCTAAAAATGCAGGCGGTTAAATGAGATGGAAATCAATTCCAGGCAAAACGATCTAAGCTGCTACAAACCCTTGTATATTTTGCATCACAATATTATCAAAGACGCTCAGTGCATTAACAAAATTAAAGCTGTAAAGCGGATTTACATTTTCAGCTTGGCTGCACTTCATTGCGGGCTTCCGCTATACCGAGTGGGTGTCCGATGACCTATTTATTTACCCATCAAACAACCCACATACGTGTGTTGTTGTTCGCGCCACCCACCGCCCCCGTACAACCTATCCCCTGTCGCACAATTCTTTAACATTACTTCCCTGCTTATTCAGTACCTCTTCTCTATCATATACTATTCCTCTTTCCACCGTGCAGAGACCCTATCATCTGACGGCCCTGGGTGCGTAATACACACCCCAAACCGCCTGTTTCCACCTTCAACCGTGCAATTCTCAGCTTACCCTTTCGCAATCACAACTTCCTCGTGCTTACCTCACTCCGAATCTAAGTCTTCCACTTCTCCGAATCTTTGTTTCCTGACAGTGACGATCTCGTTCCCTCACCTGCTGTGTGGCAAACATTTTGTTCGTAGTCCAGACAAAGTTTCGGCCTTAGTTATACGGTTTCCCAACCTGCACTCCATATCCACTCCCACTGCTCCCTACCGTTGCCGTCCCTCGCAACAAGCGCGCTGGGTCGCGCCGCGCCGCCCCGCGCCACGCACCGCCACTCACTCCCCACCACGCCGTTCCGCGTGCAGGCCTTATCGCGCGCCGCAGCTGCGCTGTCGTAAAACAGATCACGCGAGTAATGCGCCGGCCTTCGTTTGCGCGCGCCACCCGGTGGATACGGAACAGGAGGGGCGGAAGTCCGCAGGGACGGGTAGGTACGGACAAAGGCGGGGGATGTGGGGGCAGAAGCTGTGAGAGGCCGAGGCAAATAGACGGGTGAACGTGGAGGCGACTGAGATGTTATTGGAAGGTGGGTGCGAGGCGGATGTAAAGTGGGGGGGAGTGGGGCAGGGCGAAACGGGGGGATAGGGTGGGAAAAGGGAGAGGGGAGTGGAGGGGGGAGGGGGGGGGGGGCGACGGGGGAGGGGGAGGGAGAGGCGGGGCGAGGGGGTGCGAGGCGGGGCGAGGCGGGAGCGAGGCGGGAGCGAGGCGGGAGCGAGGCGGGAGCGAGGCGGGAGCGAGGCGGGAGCGAGGCGGGTGCGAGGCGGGTGCGAGGCGGGAGCGAGGCGGGAGCGAGGCGGGAGCGAGGCGAGAGCGAGGCGGGAGCGAGGCGGGAGCGAGGCGGGAGCGAGGCAGGTGCGAGGCGGGAGCGAGGCGGGAGCGAGGCGGGAGCGAGGCGGAGAGCGAGGGGGAGCGAGGCGGGAGCGAGGCGGGAGCGAGGCGGGAGCGAGGCGGGAGCGAGGCGGGAGCGAGGCGGGAGCGAGGCGGGAGCGAGGCGGGAGCGAGGCGGGAGCGAGGCGGGAGCGAGGCGGGAGCGAGGCGGGAGCGAGGCGGGAGCGAGGCGGGAGCGAGGCGGGAGCGAGGCGGGAGCGAGGCGGGAGCGAGGACCATGCCGCAATGCCGCGGCGCGCCGAGTCAGATCGAAAGCTGATGGAGTCCGTGAAGCCGCGCCTGCCCATTCTGTCAAAATTCGCTCCGTCCAGGGATACTCCGCCGGCTTTCGGTGACTGACACTCTGATGTACGCAATGGACATGGATCAAACCAGATTCAATGGCTGATGGAAACTCTATTGTGTGAACTTATAATCCGTTCACAAAATTATACGGGACTTGTCTTTTATTCTGGAAAAACATCAGAGGCAACCCAAGTATCTTCATTTCATAATCACTGCTGAACACACGATTTAGAAGAAACCGTGATTTCCATTTTTATTTGTGGCATTATTTAAAATTCACAATAACTTGAGTTCAGAGCAAATATTACTTTTGGAATCGTAGATACATTAAAAGAATTATCGATAAACTACTAATAGAAAATAATTAAAAAACAATCCAGTATTACATATAGTTATTAATAGTCTCGAGAAAGTTTCTTCGGTTTTTGTAGAATGTTCTTGTCCTATTTTGAAGCTTTTTATAAGAACTTACCAATTTAGAAGACCTTGAATATATCTGTCTTTTAAAAGTTCGTATGTGTAGAGCAGGATGTGACACAGAAACCTTGATATCAAAAGTAAGAACATCCTTGCAATGTAGTGCAAAACTAGGTCTTCTACAATTATAAATCCAAGGCTTCATTATTATGTTTATTTTGATATTTTCGATGAATGATAATTTCGTTATTCAGTAAAATGAGATAACAAAACAAACTCTCGAAATGCTGTTGTACAGAAATTGAAATGCTGTTGTACTGATAAGTACAGTACATGAAAAAATATTTGTAATTTGTGCATCAAAAACTGATAAATCTTTACTTCTTATGAAGAATATTCCATCTCTATCATATATGTAAGTGAGGTAAGTAACAGTAAAAGAGAGGTAATCTCAGTAAACTGTGATGAACTCGCCCAATGTGCTTTCGAAATAAAATATGTAGTTCTGAAAGGGCAAGCCCTCCGTAATAATATAATTGTACTTGACACGTAATGTATAAAAACATGCATCAATAACGTCTCCCTTTCACAGTATTTTAAAATAATATTTCTACCATGACAGGTCACGTCATCGTGAACCTATTACTCTTGAGTATTGCTCATCATTATAAACTGAACGATGCCTCGCCACCTTCAACTCAAATTATTAATAGGACGTGACGTGAATAAGAACCACTTCTCGACCCCGTGAGTCAGTCTCGAACGGAGACGCGAACGGGGGGGGGGCAGACATTCGAAGGGCTCCTAATTTCGCCGGTCCACTTCGCGACGCTGTTTACGACGTGTTCAAATTGCAAGAGAGCGAGAGAGGGAGCGGGGAGACAGAGAAAAACGAGGGTTCGTCTCATAACGTGCCCGCGGGCACGCGTCCAAAGCGTTAGTCATGCGGCTGGCGCTGCATCGCGATGCTCCCAGATGGCACAAGCGCCATCGCCGCTGCAGAGGCGGGGGAGGACCGCGTGACTCACGAACCGCCCAGGCCTCGGCCCCGGCCCCGGCGTCTGCACCACGCCGGGACCGGGACCACCTGCTGCATGCGATCACGCTTCGTTCGCATTAATAATGTTTACATTCTCTCCTCGGCTCTCGGTCTGAACGCAGAGGAAGTCAAGACGTTCTTTTTTTACCCTTTAAAAAGTTTGATTTCCACTGCAACTCGTTTCCTCGTTCTCGATTTATCTTTCACTAGTCGGTCGATCCTGATAATTCAACAACTTATTACTCTCGTTAAACGAATATGTTAATTAATCGGTATAATTAGTTAAACTAATAATATACATCAAAAGAGTTACTATAATTTGCTTTCATTAACGTTGACCTTCTCTCCTCCATTACTCGTCCCTCCTGTTCTGAACACGAGCTATACCAAGATGTTCACTGCTTTCTGAATGTTTGGTTTCCCCAAGAACCAGTTTCATCGTTGTCGATTTATCCATCAATAACCGCCTACAACTGACTATTAAATTCATTTCTTTTATTAAACTTGCATGTTCGCTTATCGCTATCTCCCGCTTATCGCAGTTACCCTATATTCATATTTACGAACACAATCAAATCAAATAACAGCGAGAAATGGATTCATATACCAGAGTATGTGACATCATTTAATATCGAAAATTCAGAACCCTTCACATTTATTATTATTATTACTATTACTATTATTATTATCATCATCATTATCCTCATCATTTCCGAATAGTTTAACATGATTTTAACGAACTAAATAAGTGTTTAAGCATTTTATTTTTACGCGTTTAAAACCACATATTTTCTTTTATTTATTTAAATAAGATGTGGATATAGAAGAGGGATATGATAATTAGTTAATAACATATTTTAATGAAAATAATAGTATTACACTTATCAGATTCAAAAATTTAATTTAAGAATTTAGAAATTCAAGTAGTGAGGTGTGTTTCATTCCTAATAACGTTTACACTTTCTTCTTGCTTCTCTTTCCGTATATTAGCAAAGTCGACAAGTTTATAGTTTTCTCACGATTTATTTTACCCCAGAATAAGATTTCACATTCACTCGACGGTTGATGCTCACCATTCAGTTTAACTCTCTCGCTAAACTTTAATCTCACTTTATTTGTAGCCTGCCTTTCGTACACACTTACTAAAATAGATGCAGAAAATAATGGAGGGACAAAGATACGTGTAAATAACAAATATACTGAAAAATATCGAAGATGAAGAAATCAAAGAAGTAAGAAATGCTTCACTTTTCACATATCTACAGATTCACTACGGATCATCACCGAAGCTACTTTCTTCCCTTCATTAGAATGTTTTTAAAATCAATCAAGCGAAAACGTTACGTGCAACAGTCAAAAGTTTCTTTACAATTGTTTAAAAAACAACTGTACATAAGAATCAGAATATTCTGAAAATAACTGTTCTTCCAGCAGTGCTGGAATCCAAAAATAGCACAACGAAACACTACAACACTGGCAACCGTATATCCATGTGGAACTAAAGTAAAAACAAGAGGAAAAGAGAGACTAATAATTAGGGAACGAATTTCTATGTAATTACATGTATTTACCAGAACTAGATACCTGCATTCAATAATATTTTTTAGAGTTTACAAGACATTCTGAATTAATTGGAACCATTTTTACTCTACATATTTTTACATATTTTGGTATAATTATATATTTTTACTTACCACTACATATTTCGTTATATTTTAAACATATTTTTACATCAGAACTAAACATTTCAAATGCGCGTTTGCTTTATAAGTTACGGACTCATCTTTCTTAAAAATCAAATTTAATGCTGCTGGACTTCTATGACCACCATATCTTCGCCATAGTTGTCACCCCCCCTCACGCTTACTGCGTACAAGGAGTCAAGAATGACCGGATTTCTGTGAACAAACGTAATTTCAACCATGATTTTGCACATGCTTCAAACTGCACATTCGTTATTCGATCTATCAAATATTTTTTTACAGAAATTTGTCTGACGCGTTGTTCGATTGGGGGGGGGGTAGTATTCCCTTTACTCCCCTTCCCCGCGATCCATCACTGGCTACACTGTACTACTATTCATTAGAACACTGGCTTCTCGTAAATATTGTAATATAATATATATATAATATATAATAATATATAATAATATTGTGTGTATATATATATATATATATATATATATATATATATATATATATATCTTGAACGTATTTTGTATTTCGAATCAAATTCTTGTGTGTGGTGAAATCTAGTGTAGAATTACTCTAGTAGAGGTAAAATCGACTTTCAGCCACTCCGAATGCTTGTTAAGAACTGATTGGCGACGTCATATGCTCGGAAAATGCCTGTAGAGAACAATTTCAAATACAATAATGATTATTTTTTATTTTACATATTTCCTATTTTTTCTTACATGTTTTGGAAAAAATAAGTATATATGTATGAACATATTTTGGATTTTTTATTACACTACATTCCGTTCCCTAGTAATAATCATATCATTCAAAATTATTGGCACATCGAAGAAAGTAAACAAAGGAAAATCTCGGCTTCATCATCCAAATTCTACTATATTACACTACTGAGTTTCTGCAATGAATAATTAATCATGCTGCTTTTATGGCATCTCTTGTTCCTCGTGCAACAGGAGCCAGCGTTGTCGCGCAGTTGTTTTAAACAGCCTTATCCTTTAGTATCTTATTGCGAGCGCTGCAATCTGAACATTTAAATGCATGGGAAAGGCAACGCGCAGAACAAGCGACATGCTTTAGCGTCCCTGCAGTTTCCTAAAAGAGAGATGTGTGAAGGAGAAAGTGAAAAAAAACGGAGAATGAGAAATGAAACATTACGATACAGGAGGATAAAGCAATATATAAATCGAAGAATGAAATAATGATTACTAACAGACTATTACGATAGAGAGTAAAAAATGAAGAGATGTAATGCCAAGCGGGAATACGAGTAAACAAAGAGACAAGATTAATTCTTTGAACCTGGTGAATATGCTGATAAGTCAAAAGAACTTAATTTTACAGGTGAGCAGAAAAACACTTTAAATATATGCTGTAAATCAGGGATTAATGATATTTAAACAAAACCTACACATAAACAGTTTCGTTTGAATATTACCTTTGTTTGAATATCATTAATCCCTGATTTACTTCAGTTGAAAGTTCCTTTTTGTTCTCCTATAAACTCAAGTTTTTGACTTATCAGCTTATTCACCCGAATCAAAGAATTTACTTTTATTTACTCTATACATCTAACAAGAAGATCCGTAGGTACAAATCCCACTATGATACATAAAAGTTACGTGTTACCAAAAGTCTTCCATTAACACCTCATGACGCAAACCACCCATCCCATTAGACAGGTCGAACTCTTCCGCACAACCCGGGAGCACGCAACTTGTTCGACCGCCAAATGAGCTTAGCACCGGGCGCCTGCGCGTCTGGCTTTGTTGACGCGCGGATTGAGCCGGCAGCGCGGCGTTGGCGGAGGCAGATTATCGCGCCTGCCAGTCCTCCCAGCCACCCGCGCTCCGCGCCACCCTGCCCCGCCCCTTGCCACTCCGACCACGGCTTCCCGGCCCACCCCCTCTCCCTGCGCCACGCCTCGCACTGCCCCGTCTCATTAGGTCCCCTGTCGACTCAACCGTCACGTTTCTCCCCTTGTGCCCCGCTCCTCTTGTCCTGCCCTGTTCCCTTTCCCCGCTCCCCTTTTCCCCCCCTGCCAATCTTGTTCCTCCTAGTCCTACCCCGCTCCTCTTCCTCCTGTCCTGTCCCACATCTCCCCACCTTACTTCGCCCTTCCCGGACCGGTTTCTCCCCGCCCTACCCCACTTCTCTTCGCTCTTCCCTGTCCCGCTCCGCTCCGCCCCGCCTCGCCCCACTGCGACCTCTACGGCCCAACGCCGCGCCGCGACCCTCCATCCCTCACTTCGCGAACAAAGCCACTCGGACAGCGCGATTGAACCCGGTGCGTAAACAATGGCGCACGAGACACTGAGAGAGCGCCATCTGATTCCAGTGAAAAGATTTATGCAATGGCCACCAATGGACTAACTGCGCGGATGATGCTGGCAGGTCAGGGCGAGGGACGAGGAGAGGAAATGGCGATTTAATCGACGAACGTGCTGGAATGCCATACGATTGTCGAAAAAACCGCTGCGGTTTCGGACAGATCTTTTTGAGGCTATTACGATAATTGGTGCACGAAAGGTATTAATTTTTTGAGCGTATTTATTAATGGCTAATTTCATTTCCAATAGGCAGCCTTTTCATAAAAAATACCATTTGTAAGGAACGCAAGTAATTTTCCATAAAAATTATTGGATCCATTTGCTGCCAATAGCAGAAAGGCAATTAAACCGACATCCCTGATTTTCATTATTCGAGGAAAATTTTAAAATGAACATCGTACGGAGCATATTTCACTTTAAAAATATTTCCCAAGGTATACCTGAAAGAATGCACAACCAGAGAGTTATAAGTATCTTACTCTCAAACCGCAACAGTTAATTAAAATGGAAAGCTCAAGGAAGGTACACTTTTACTAGTATTTCGTGGAAACAGATCTTTAATACCCTGAAGCAAATATGCCACAGGCATGGATTAGGAACATTTATGAACACTTTTCAATCTTACAGAATTACACACTCGTGTCCTGACTTAAACCAAGTAAATTCTTTTTAATCTTGTAAAATCAAATAATTAGAAAACCATGAGGAGGTGGAGAGGGGTTAGAGCGGAGGTGGTTTGGGCAGAAGTTGTCAATAAATTCCCGGACAAAGACGAGTAATTCTTATCTTTAATGCAACCGATCGCAAAGGGACCCAAATAAGCAAGTTCTGAAGAAATTTCCAGACTACTATTAAGAAAGATGTCAATAACATAAAGGCTACAATCAGTAACACGACAGATACGTATTGATACCAGCAAAACCCAGACAAGGGATTACAAAGAACGTCTCATAATGTAGCTGCATTACTCGTAATTGAGAATGGAATAAAATACATGACGTGACGACGTCACACACTTGTCATAAGAAGTGTCGCTCAATGGAGACCAAATTATCTCCCACATGGCACATTTTTGAAAACAACCTAATGACCGATTAATACTATTTATAACACAACACAATCGATTTGTTCCACCTGAAGAGAAAGCTGTGGCCTGAAATCAGCATCCACCATCACACACGTGCGAGTAGCAACCTCACCAACCTCCCCTCTTACATCAGTATAGGCATTCCACGAGGTGTTTTTGAGCCGTGTGCGGTGGCACGCTCTTTGAAGCTAAAGCTCCGCAGCAACCAGAGTTCCGCATTCCAGCCCTCGTTGGCGGCGCGGCGAGTCGCGCGGTCCACGGGAAGCGGAGCAGCACGTGGCGCCCCTCGCTCGGAAGGGCGGGGGCGGCGCGGCTCGTGCCCGGAAGCGGCAGGAGGGGGAGGGCGGAAGCTGCGCTAGCGGGGGTATCGACAATGGTCGCGGAGGGGAAGGAAGATGGTGACAGCGCCGGCGACGCTGACGGCGCTGAACAATGGAATGGCGGAGAGGGCGACCAAGATGATGACTGTGGAGGTGGTGGAGAGGCGCAAGCCAATATGTACTTCGGGGGTTTGGCGATGGAAGAGGCGGAGTTGCGATGGCGTCCAAACTAACGGCATGATATTGATGACCATGCCTGGTCACGCCGCAGGACGCCTCATGTCATAACAGAATTGTGGACAGTAATGAACGTGGTGGATTACAATGTAGTGGTACTGAAGAAAACGAAGTCACAGGCCATAAAAGGCAAATGACAAGGAAAAGAAGGAGAAGGTAAACGAGAAGGAAGATGAGGACTAGCCGGAAGAGGAAAAGAGAAGAAACAGGAGGAAGACGATGAAGGGAAGTTGAGAAAACAGGGAGTCAAGAGAGCAGTCAGTAGATGAACAGATTTAAAATACAGTGGAGGAACAGAATTAAGAAACAGGATGTAAAAGACGAAAAACTACAAGTGCCAAAATAGCGAAGGATGAGATGACGGCAGAACCATAGAAACCGTAGACCATCACACCAGAGGTATTGGGGCAGAACAGAAGACGGAGGTGATTGCAGGAGAGCGAACTGGACACGCCCAGCAACGGCAACGAGCAGATTGCGTCCACACGTCGCTGGAAGCGGCAGCAGTAGTAGGGGATTAAGGGCACTCGTCCGCCCACGTCGCCCGCAGCCCCGCACTTCCGGGACAACGCACGCGGCGTCGCGACGCGTCGCGCCGAGAGTGCTCGCGCCCACTTCCTGTCTCGACGGGCGTCCGCCCGCGCGTCGCCCTCGCCCCCCTCCTCTCCCCTTTCCCTCCGCGCCGCACGCCTACGCCGCCGAGGGCTGCGCTGACACTTGGTCGTGCGCTGTGGGTTGGAAAATGGTGCCTCTGACGCGTTCTCAAAACAAGAAGTCGCGAAAAGGTAGTGTCCACAAACGCGGGAAAAGAACACAAATGTTTGCTTATTACACAAAAGTCTACTTCCACATACTAGTGGCGGACAATCTCTTGCTCGACTTTAAATGTCAACTCAATAGAGTTACTTTCGCAAGTATGACAATGAAAAGGACATTATCTGTCATGTAATAATGAATCCGTTGCTTTCAAAATATATCGTCATCACAAAGCATAGGCTGCAAGACTGTTCCAAAAAATATGGTTCTAAAATCCATCTGAGCTTGACGCCAGTGAGATTTCATTTCGACTGTGGTCGTCAAATTAATTCTTTCTCGTACTCTGTTTTAGTCTTGAAGATTTATTTAGTACCTTATTCATTATACCTTTTTAACAGGAGTAACAAATATTTCTTAAAGACTATACTTGTAATTCGAGTACCAAAACTGCCCAGAGAAACACAATATTTCCTCCTCAATCACAAAAATTTTCTAAATTCCATAATGTCTACATTATTCCAACAGCATCAGAAAGGCGGTTCAGCAAACAACCAAACATCCATTGTACAAATTACACTCAAAACTGCATGCATGCGTGCAATGCATTAATTCTTCACACGTCTTTCCAACTCCTGAGCATTCTCGCATCGCACAGAACAAAAATTTCAACAGAAAATAGGCCGACCTGCCCATCAACTTGACATGTTCTCGCAAAATCATACCATTTCGGTACGCCATGTTTCTGCCTGCCCTGACCCAGCTCACAAGCTGCATCGTCCATTCTATGCGGCGAGATGTCCCAACGACGCTTTCGCGCAGCGGAGATCTGCAGCTTTTTGACTGCAAGAGACGCAAGAGGCGCGCGCACTTAGACGCCTGCCATTCGAGACGGATGGGTGACGAGACAGGCGCTGCGCGGTGACGGGCGGCAACAAGCGCAGCGGCCCGGAGCACCCACGACGAGGGCAAGCGTCAGATAACGTCAAAATGCGGCGAGACACTGGATGTGGACGTGATTCCTTTGCGTGGTTTGGGTTCCAAGAGCCTGCTGTCAAACACGGTGGAGATGCGTTATAAACTATACATGGCAATATTAGAATCTCTATTGCATCGCCTCCTCTATGTAATTGCACCCATTCTGCAGGGGTGTGGTTTTTCGGCATTGTAAGTATCCCCGTTTTGTATAAATAATTAAATATCAAGTTGATATTCATTTGATATGCGAATTTCCCCCAACATGTTTAGATAATGTATAATCTAACAGTAACGATATTAATACTTAATAAATAATTTTTCCTTCTCTTCAAGCTTTGGCTCTTTACTGTTCTGATACCGTTGCCCCCGGATATCGAGTAATGCCCAAAAATAATACGACTCGCACGTAAATAAAACCAACAGCCGCAAATGGATAAACGATTTAAATCGCGATTCTCTAATTATGTTAGTTTTACGTAAATTCTATGCTAACGTGAACATAGGAATATCATACATCTACAAATATAGAATAATACAACCCGCGAAGGCTCAACAAACGCCCAGGAGAAGTGATTTATTAATTTACTTAAAATATTCAGATGCACTACGTAAACACTTGAACTAAAAACTCAAGGCTCAAAATAATTCCGAAACTATAATTCCTATATCTTTAAAACAACGGCCAACAACACCTTAACCAGCGACAACCACAAAACCAAAAATTATTATTGATTGACTCATTACTTCGTGTTTCCTGACGCGTCAACTACGGTAATTAGTTCTGTAAGTGCGGTGGATGTTTTACCATGGGAGGTGATTTTCCTCTGCCGGATGGTGAGATCCAACGCCAACCTACACTTGGATTTGCAGGGTTTCCCCATCCAGGTATCTCCTACGGACGGGGCATCACCCCAGCCGCAAGAAGCTCTGAACTCCCAACTGATCCCCCGATATCTGTAGTAATGTAATGCACGTACGTGTATGTGCAAGTAAAGGGTGGGGATACAACAAAGAGGAAGGAAAGATCGCGCGCGGTTTGTGGCCAGTTTGATAGGGTACTTCTCCGGCGTTCACCGCGCTCAGAGAAATAACGGAAAACTATCATTTCAGTGCTCTGAAGCTGGGACCTTCCGGTCAAAGGAATAGAAGTTACATCAGTTGATGCTCTGAGCAACTTCAGTCAGTAACTATTATCGTATTAGCAACTGTTTTCACGACTATTTTCCCCAGAGAGCACGAAAACAAAATTACACGAACATCGCGCGCGAGGCAATGGGCGCATGAGAGAGGCAGAGCTGGCGCCCGGTCCGCGTCTCCACCCGAAATCGCACGCACAATCTCAGGAGTTAAACGGCTGTGGACACAGAAGGAGGGACGAGGAGGGAACGACACAGTAACTTCAAGGCGAGGGTTCCAAAACTTCTACGAACCAGACACGACCAGGCAATATTTTCATCAAAACGTTGCAAAACAAAAAAGAAAAAAGTAAATACATAAAACTGTAACTAGTGCTCCAACAGCACATATTTTCTCGCATTATTTCTAACATTTGCAATTCTTGGAAATATAGAACGTTCAACGAAAATGAGACCTGCATTGAAAAAGAAAAAATTAATAAAAATGCACTAATATGAAAAATAATTATTGTACTCATTATTGTAGATTGCATTCTCCACAGAAGTCAATATCGTATTTATGATTTTTTTAGATCATGTTTCAGTAAGATCGTAAATTTTACATGTTTTCTTTTGTTTTTAACTAAATGCGTGTTTTAAGCTAGTAGTAAAACTGTCTACTCAAGTACCTGTTTTGAATGGTAACTTACGACTCCGGAAAAATGCCCGTTAATAGAAGTGGTTACTTCACGGTCGTTTCGAGAATATAGGAACCGGACAAGCGGCCTAATTTTACTACGCAGGCAGTTCGCACTGCTTATTATGCAAGTGATGTAAATATTGAATGACTTTCCTCACTTTTAAATAATTTTTACTTAATCTACAAAATATCGGAAGCCTTTTCCTTTTCGCAAGTGCGCTGAAACAATTCGTATTCAAAATCATTCAATTCCCGGCACTGGCACACGTCTTATCGACATGACATCTTTTCTTTCCATTCGTGTTTCTTCTTCCCAATCGTGGACTCGCTTCCCAACTAAATATGAAACTGCAGTTTACACCAAGACGAAATTTCAAAGCATGCACGAAAGTCATGTATTGTTACTAATTAATTACTCCGCAAAAAGAATCTTTAGGTATCAATGTTCTACTGAATTTTATTTTGCGTTTCGATGCAGAATGTTAGTGAATTAAGTAGTAGACAACTACATCCACCGGTCTTTGGAGAACCAAAATCCCAAATTCTTCTGGACGTTGTGGCTAAGGCAGGTGAATGAAAAGTGCCGAGGCGCCGACCGCAGCCCAAATGACGGCTTAAAGCAGGGAATACACGCGTCTAATGAGAACATTAATCGGTTCCTCCAAAAACACGGGTTTTAATTGAGATTATCTTTTTAGCAACATACATTGTATTTTAAATTAACCATGTCCCAGTATTTTTTTGTTCATACAACCAATACAATTTTCAAATTGGTATTTAATTTTAAATAGCTCATACAAATTTCCTAGCAGTGCTTTCGGGGTCCTATTTATTTTCATAAAACATCAGTAAAAGTTCGGAGATCCCTGAGCTAAGTCAAATAAAAGCGCCGCCGGAGGAGAGAGAAGCTGCTGTTTGGACAGACTGAAGGAGGGGAGGAGCTAGAAGGGAACTGCTTCGCGCAGGGTGGTGGTGGGGGGTGGGTGGGGGCAGAAAACTTGGACGTAGACGGAGCATCCGTCGAGCGGCGGGCGAGTCAAGGTGTGACAGACTCCGGGGTTCCAGTGCACAACCCTTTTACATAATACCTTAAGAGGTGTGACGCTGACAATGTTACTCAACGGGCGGATGTGTTATTACAAAAATATTACAACTTTCTGGAAGAATCGTAATTATTGGGAACTTTTTTCTTTTTCTTTTACTTTTTTTAGAAACCGTCCACTGGCTTCCTCTACTTATTTGTGACAGACCTCACTAAACTCCTGTAGACTTAATTACAAGAGCAAATATTTGTAGATGTAAGAGAGCTCAACGAGCGATGATCTTAAAATTCATGTCACGGTTTCCTTAAGAAAGAATATAATGTTCTCGATTACGAGAAATAGTATCACCGTAGTACATTAGCAAAATTAATAACTACGAAATTCTAACAAAGCTATCAGACGAATCATGCAAAGGGTTCGACACGAAATGAGAAGAACTCCCTCCCTTGCAGAAGGGTCCACACAAGGCACGTGGGAGTAAAAATCGCTGTATAAATACAACTGAAATTATATAAAGAACTTAATATTTTTGAGGGGAGGGGAAGTAACATTAATGTAAGTTTACTAATAATATATTGTTATGGGGTAGTATTCTTACCCGCTCGTGGCTTCACAAAGAGGTTGTGTCAAAAATATGCACAAGCAAAGATTTCATTTGCAACACATCCATGAAACTGTTATTTTCAATAGTCACTCATTTGTCATGAGTCTTCTTTTTTTCATGTTTTATCTGACCTACAACAGCAATCTTTGCCGATCTGCAGAGAAGCACTTCACATTCACGGCTACTGACTCCGCTATATGAAGGTCTGTTTAGCATCTTTACAAAGACGAAAGAAATATTCTTCTATTTCATAGCAGCATTATTTACATATTACATTACGTTTATATACCAAATTTAAATATTTTATAAGTGTTTAATACACGTATTAATAACCGTGTTTAAAACAACACGACCTTCAATGAGCAATGGAACGATTTTCAGAGCTAATTCTAGTTTGAAATGCTACAAAAGCGATCGTTAGTCTAAGGTATTCCTTAATGTGCTTCCAATGTCAAATATTTGCAATCACTTCAAGTAGTGATTGTTTTGTTATTTCTCAAAAATGGGCTCTTTCGATTTACCAGAACGGGTTCTATTAAACATGAAATAATTAAATTAACTAATTCAATCTTTTTCCTGTCAATTATGATCATGATTAATAAATACGCCGGCAACGCAGAATACTTCAACTAGTTCCCAACAATACACTATTTTTTCTATCTTCAAAGACGTTCTTACAACCTCACTTTTATGCCCCCTTTTCCAATGTGTCTTTCTTATCTCACTTTCTTATCTCTTAGCTTAGTTTCAATCAGCAATGTTTATCCGTTCATGAGTCACAATTGTATTTCGTTCATTCCTGAGATAAACATGTAAGCTACAGTGTTGTCAGCCCGTATTACACGCTCCTTTTTCGGCCAATGTGACACGTAACAGCAAGGCAAAGTCGTTTGGTAAGGGAAAATTTAAATTAGCCGATCCATTTTTCCAGTAGTTTGAAGCCCGCTCTTCGACTGACTTTTAATTCATTTCACCTATATCATATTTTGCAAAATTTGATATTAAAACTCACAGAACAGACCTTCCAGTCTACTTGTGTTTTGTACTTTTAGTCAAGATAGACATGATGGATATTGAAACAAATGAGGATATATCTTACACAAACTTTCTGCTTCGATCACTTGTCGTTGTCATGTGAAACTTCGAATAATTGAATTCGAAAAACTTAACACACAGAAAGTATGCCGATGTTAAGTGTTGAAACGCAGTTCAACTTCCATAGTATATTTAGAGAAAATAAAGTGACTGATATAGCATGTCGCCAGGATCGCTGTGCGTACTGCAATAGCCAAGCTGCTCCAGAGGGCGTCTTTCAGAGGCCCCAGAAGGACGGAAAGCGACGATGCTGGGCTACGCACCCCGAGGTGAGGCATTCTGGCAAGGGGAGCGCCTTATTATAGAGCAGCCATACGGGAAGGCGGCGGCCGCGGCTGCAGTAGTGGGTGCGGCGGACGATGAACAGACGAAGATCGATGACGAGGGGGTGGGTGCAGCAGCGCAGCGTGGGTGTAGCAACAGAACGCACCGCTTGAATCTCCCTGAAGTAGATTGTCCAACCAGCAGCTTCACTTAAAGAATCATAGGCCAACTGCAAACGTATTGACAAAATTATGGCAATCTTTGTTTTTATGTGCTACATTCATACTTCAGCTGGCGACTATTGAAGACCAACAACATTTTCATATTATGCATTAACTAATTCCTACTTATATCTGAATGGGACGTATATAAAATATCGACATGATTGCGATCAGGTGACGTTGAGACTGGAAGGGAGTCGGCAAAATGTATTGTGACAGTAAGGAGGTGGGAAAGAATGCAACAAATCGGTAATGAACAAGATGAGGGAGCGACGTGAATGAAGCACTGAAGGAACGTAAAAACGTCATTTCCCAAAGTGCGTAAGCTGGAGAAGAGGCGGTTATTCTATACATTACTTTTGGAATGGAAAAGCAGCTTTCAGATGACAATAATGATTGTTACTGTAGTGCGTCGTATTTATTAATAACTATATTACTGCATTATAATGCGCGCATAAATTGAAAGAAAATTATGCAATCCTTTCCTTTGGAAAGTGGGTTGTAGATATCCAGAACTAGGGGAATATACAAAAAATCTATATTATAATAATTTTCAATGCGCGCGGAAAAGAAAACTATCAGTCTCCGGTCACGTAGAGGTGTCCTTAATTCGTTAGTCACCCAGGAATTCGGGACAAAAGTTACAATCATTTGAAATTTACGAGCATTCCTATTTCAGAACCATTTTTGAGATCACTTCTCTTCTTTTCAGAAACCTTCTAAACATTGTAAAATTTCAAACCGACGGCAACGTGTATGAAGGTGGAAGCAAAATATACGTACTAACAAAACAACCGTCTAGAGCGTTCTTCACCAATGGCAAAACGCCAAAGGATTATTTGCCAGACAATTAAGTTTTATCTCGCCACGTATACAGGATCACATGATACACAAAAAACAAAGAGCTGCAAAAAGATTCGTTTCTGTGAGAGGAAACCAGTGCGAGTATTGGAAATCGGTCAGCGCAATGCCCTCTATTTCCGTTCAGGAAAAGAGCTGCGGTGCTAATGTCCTTGCAATGTCCTCACTGGCCATCAATTCACGATCACGCAATCACAATAATTGTACAATAATTACAACAGTAATTAGAAAAGGAATTTAATTCGCGTCTGCGCTCTCTGAGTACCGTCTGCCACACATGCCACAAAATGCAACTTCCTGATACTAACGTTTGCCTTTACGAGACCATACACTACAACTGTGTTATGCAATTACACAATAAATCACAGAAAGAACGTTGTTTAAGATAAAAAAATATCATAACTGAAAATAATATGGAAGACAGTTATCTGATAGCAATTTAATTCAATATGAAGTAAATTACACGAAATAAGAGGAGAATTAAATACCGAAATATCCATTCATAACGCCAACTTCGCGATTTTGTAAAAGATGGAAGCATTTATCGTCCTGTTCTTTTTTCTTCTAACTGTCTATGAACAAAGCAATGAATGTATCTACAAATAAAAAAGTAACAGCCGTTACAGGAAAAGTGTCACAAATGCCACATATGGTAACTGCAACCTATTACCAAATATTCTGATAAATAAAACTACGAACGAGTTATGCCTTCTATCACCCATGTGACAGACTATATTTTATCTACTTAAAAAATGTATTGTGAACTCAGAGTGGATTGAATAAACCTGAACCAGTTAATCATGGACGACTCAAATAGTGAAATTAAGTCATCATGTTTGTCATAATTCTCGCTGATATCATGAAATGTCACCGATGACAAATTGTCGTCACTAACTTCCATAATTCCCGTATCTACGAGACACATGTGTTTCGACTTGACGTATTGCAGAGTATGTAGTAGTAACTCATGATGTTTCAGAGGAGAATGGGCAGTCATTCCACATACGGCATACATTTCTGGCAGCACAACAACCACTATTCATTTGAGTAGCATTCACATAAGAATTGGTATCGAATTTTTTAAAATGGATATTTATATGAATTACTATGAGAAAAAGGAAGTTCAAACACTTCTAAAATAAAACGTGACAGAATTTAATAAAAAATAGAACACGAGAAATTGAATAGAAAAGGGTAAGAAAAAATAGAAATACAAATATAGAAAGTGGTGATAAGGCATTTATGTAACCAGCAACACACAAACAACTTTCTTGAAATCATATCCGAAACTGCTCATCCATTTCCTGTATGTCAAAACGCACACATCCGAAACAGCATGCGTTGAAGTAGGCTCAAATGAATAAACAACACGCACGCACAGAAGTAAAACATAGTTCCACTTCCTGTTGACACAACCAATCAACCCATCGAAAAATGCAATTCCGTCAACCATTTTTACGCACAGCGGAAACAGGGAGGGACACCTAGCACGAAACAACCGTCTTCTGTTTCATTTCTGAGCTACTCGATATCATAACGTGCATTTTCTCAGTTTTTATTGGAATTCGTATTAACGAGGATTTAGTGTACTACAAAACATCCAACGACATTTTCCCCAAATCTAACAAAATTAACATCGATGCGTCTATCTTGGAAACACTTCTTTTTACCTCCCGACACCTGAGAATCACAAGCCGCTTTCACATACATTTTTAACCGCCCTTGACAAAAATAGAAAATAAAATAAGAATATGGAGGTACTCACATGTGGGGCTAGCCACTGCAGCAGGAGGGCGCAGGCGGTGGGGCCGGGGTGGGGCGGGGCCGGGAGCGGCGGCGCGCGCTGCAGGGCCGCCACCAGCTGCTCCGCCGCCTCCAGCACCGAGGGCGGGCCCGCGCCGGCCCGCCCCGCCCCCGCCGGCGCCCGCGCCGCCCCCGCGCCGCCGCTGCCGGGGCTGGTGGCGGCGCCGTCCACCGCATCCAGCCGCGCGCCTGCAACCACACCGCGCCACGCCAAGCGGTTAACACGACGCCCAGCGGCTGCGACGCCCAGCGGGGGACGGATTATAGTAATCGCAGGATCAGTATCCGCACGGGGAAGGAAAGTCAGGCGAAAATGAGAAAAATCAGATGAAACATAATCGCAAGAACAGTATCCGCAAGTGAGGAACGAATTGAAAAAGTGATATTAAAAAAACGAAACGATCACAGTACTATGACAGAAATGAAATACCCACTTATCACCCCCCTGTGAGCTTGTACGAATAGCAGTGATTGCGTATTTGGCGTACCAATGAAATGAGGTGCAACAATTGAGTATCAAATAACATGTCATATACTGGCCCAACTGTTCCGACAATTTAACGCCTTAATAGTTTAGAGACAAAAGCAAATGGCCGTAAATCAGAAGACCCGGGTTCGAATCCCGAATGGGGTGTCATTGCTTTGAACAATTTGAAGATAAAACATACCCAGGCAATGCTGTTCAATGAGTGAAAAACAGAATACTCACCTAAGACCACATACAACTAATTCCGCTTACACTTAATTTATTCTGCAAACATTTCTCTGAAAGTTAGTTACTATTTTTGTTAGAATGAGATTCAGTTTATGTTAGTTCAGTTTGCATGTTATATTTGTTTTACTTGCTTCCTCTGCACAGTGTTCGCAGTAAGTTTTGTAGTGTTGACACAGCAAACACAAAAGGGTATTTGGCGTGAATGGAGTTGTAGGGTGTAAGAGACAAAATGCGTGATTGTCAAAATTTTGCAGCTTTATACTTTTCTGCCACTAATTGAGGTGTTAAAAAATAGAATAACCAACCACGAATGTCTTTTAGAAAACTCATCTATGGACGTACCTTCCAGAAAAAGGTTTAATTCAATCTATTAGTTAGAATTCCTGAATTTCCAGGAATAGATTTTAGAGCATATACTGAATTCACGAACATTTAATTTTCTACCTACTCTAACACCAGATGCATGCAATTATTCGTAAGTTGCAGAATATTGTTACAATAATATTAGAAAGGAAAGTGATCGCGTTAGAAACATGCAGAATATACATAGTATAGAATGAAACATATCATGCTTTCTAAGAAATAAGCTGAAAACAGACTGTGGAGTAAATATTAGGAAAAATTCAAGTAAGAAAAGAAACGCTTAATGTAACGCCATACAAAAAGGGCTATTTGCATAAATATTTTAGTTTCATTTTTTCTAGAAAACAAGTTTAAATGTTCCCCGTTTCCAAAACATTCTTCATAATTATGAATACACACAATATCTAATTTCATTATTCACTGTTTTGAACAATATCCTATTTAATATGCAATATGTATTTCTACCATGGTTACTTAGAAAATTATTTAATTGCAAACTCTCACTTAATAGACACAATCATTCCACGAAACAAGATGGAAAACACAGCGCATAAAAATCCCCACTTTTTCTAAAATATTTGCTTCGGCCCACAGCAATGCAATTGGCAAATATTTGAAAATAATCTCCGGCGTAGCACGAAGCGCATGCTCGTGTACCAGATAATGAACACTGGCGAAAACAAGCCCGATACACAAGGTCTAATAAACAAAACAACAGGACATAACGCAGGGGGCCGAGCGGACTGTCCTGCGATGCCCCGCTCCGCTCCTCTGCCATGCACCGCCATCGACCGACCTGTCAGCGCCCGCCCGTCCGCCCGCTCGCCGACTGCATTGGAACGCGCGCGCGCCGGGCCGCACGTGTAGCCCCTAACGAACACGCCGGACGCGCCTAGGCCGGGCCAAGCCGGGCCGGATCGGGGCAGGGATGGGCGGGGCGGGGAAGATCAAAGCGGGAGGAGGCGGAGGGTGAGCGGGCAGCGGGCGGCGGGCGGAGCGGGGCGGAGCGGGGCGGAGCGGGGCGGAGCGGGGCGGAGCGGGGCGGAGTTGGGCGGAGCGGGACAAAACGGAGTGTAGCGATGCGGGGCGGGGCGGGAATGAGAGAATAAGGAAGGGGAGGGGTTGGCGGGGCGGGAAGCACGCGTCGACCGCTGATGCGCTGGATGCCCACGCAACGCCCGCGTCCCCACGCCCCCGCATGCCGCGCGCCGCGTTCGCTACACCTGGCGGAATGACTGAGGTGGGCGCGGTTCATTCTCACTTTCCTAGCAAACGAATATTAAAGGAGCTCCGGATAATTCGAATTGCCAAATAAACTTCCTTGTTAATTACTATCTTACACGCTAATCAGCAACAGCCTTTTGCCCCACACTACTAACATAATGAAATCCAAAACAAGCCTCTCTTAGTTTCTAATTTGTTGCATTCGTTTTCTGTCTTGTGAACAACCACTGGGATGTTTTCATTTAAGTTCGCTAAGCACACATAACACCCCACCACTTAACACAAATTCCAATGACTTTTTTCTCTTAAGCCTTACCACTAGATTCGTGTACTGAGCAATCGGAAGACAAATTTGTTCCCCTTCACATTCATGTTCAAGTCAATAATAAAAGTCTCAATTCGAAGATTTGAAGGTCGTATTACAATTTTACAAGAACTACACCCCACTCGTGCTTCCCAACGATCCCTGAAACACCTGTTACGCTTATGATAAAGTAATTAAACATACAATTTACCCCATTAAGACTTCTCATTCATTTCACTACAGATTGTTCAACACACTCGGCTGAAATTTCGGGTTTTGTTTATTTTATCTCGCCTATGCGTATATCAGTCATTTCGAGGATTAAAAGAAACACATTTCAGTGATAATTTATACAAATGACGTACAGGTAACATTCTAAATTCGACTTGCTCCATCCAAGCAAATCAGAGCCCTGTCAAGAACATCGGATCGGTGCACCAAACTTGTAGTTGCTAATGAACATGTCGAGACACAGATACACAGTGCGCCTACGCAAATCTCTACAGATCCTCTCGCTGTTCAGTGGAACTCCACGAATATAGTACAGGGATAAAGATATTTTATCGGCATGAGCTGTAGTACTACAGTACATTGATGCGACCCACAAGCTTTCTGTTTTACACGAGTAAAAATACAATATCACGAGAAAATTAGACACTCATTACTCAACTCGTTTTCTTATTAAAAGTACCCCATAATTTACATTTCCTATTGACGCACTTCATATCGTGGGAGAACCCCTAATTTTTATTTATTTTACTCTGACCGGGAGGTCCTAGGTTCGAGTCCTGACGGCGCAGGATTTTCGACGCTAGCTTTTCAGCTAGTCGAATTCATCGCTGTCTGGAGGAGAATTCTAGGGCCGGCTGTCTGATCGGTAGTTTTCCGTGGTTTCTCCGATCAACACCAGGCGAATGCCGGAGCAGTAACCTACCAAACGGGCCACGGACCGCGCGCGATCTGTCCTCCCTCTGTCTTGTCTTATCCTCTCCCCTTACATACACTCTTACACTAACGTGCATTACACTACCACATATTCCGGGATATCGGTCGGGAGCTTAGAGCTTGTCCCGGCTGGGGCGGTGCCACGGTGGTGGGAGAGTCCTGGTTAGGGGGAAACACCCCCTAGCCAACGGTAGGTCGGTGCCGGATCTCGCCATCCAGCGGGGGAAGATCACCGCCATCTCCCGAGAAAAACATGCACTACACGTACGGGACTAATGACCAAAGCAGTTGACGCGCCCGGAAACACGAAAAAAATCAATCAATCAATTATTTATTTTACGTCAAAAACAGTAAGAAACTGTGCGTGACATGCTACGGGTAGAAGTGTATTCGGTGCATGCTTTCTTATTTCTCGGATTTCTACCCTAGTCACTTTAAAGGTGAATTCTGAAAACAGAAAGAAACGAGCGTTTTTGGCAAGAATTGTTAACAAAATTTTGCTCCGATGTAATAAAATCTATTTTCAAGGGCAAACCAGCTATAGATTGTCCTTGTCCTTAATCATGTATTTTGCGAAGAAATATACTTCCTGCCGCGACAACATGGACAACGATAATTTGTATACTCTCTCTCTCTCTCTCTCTCTCTATATATATATATATATATATATATATATATATATATATATATATACTCGAGTATATATATATATATATATATATATATATATATATATATACTCGAAAAGACGTGCACAGATAATGAAATTAATACTACATTCCTTTTTTGATGCTCGATACAGTTTGTACTTGTATAGAAACTGCAGAAAAGATTATATTTGGGACTTAAACTTCTGTAACGATTTTAATTGTTTAATGTCATCTGGCAAAGTGTTGTAAAATAATGTACATGTATTATATGTGAATTTTATGTAGTGAGCAGTTGATACTGTCACCTGATGAATGAACCTACTACGTCGAGACATCGACGTTTGCTAAAAATACATTGCGCGCCATTTTTGACAAAAACCAATGATTCGTAAATAAGAGACAAGGTAATGGTAAAGGTTCTAGATTAATAAAGAGATACAAGAACGACATGGTTGGGATTTGCTCATCATTCGAACAATTCTTTTTTGAAATCTAAAAGTCTGGGAGGTATAAGATGTATTTCCCCAGAATATTATTTCCCAGAAACGTTTCCAAAAATGTTCAACCTTTCAACGACATTTGACTTGACATGAGAAATCTTTCCCAATGCCCACCTTTTAAAAACGAATGTATGTAATGAAGTATTTTCCGTTTACTCGCGAAACCGTTATGCTTTTAAATTTCTTAAGGCGATAAGGCGAGGCTTCATTTTTCCTGGCTGAGGGAACAAATATCGTACTCATTTATATTCCAAAGCACATAAAAAGTCCTGAGTACATTTCATTCCCCACAGAATTACTGAAGTGTTGAACATCGTTTAGATCGTTAGTTCTTAGGGTCTCGAACGTGTGTACATAGGCCGTCTGTCCAATCACAGACAGGAATATTGGAACTGAATTTTTGAAGACTGGGGCAAGCGATGATGCTACGTATGAGCGCTCGTAATGTGGCCAAGCGGAAGAGAAAATTCCATTTTCTCTACTGACATAAAAGGTCTGCATTGGTAACAAAGTTTTATTGAAATAATCATGTGTGTAGGTACTGTAATGAAATTGCTGGCAGCGTATTATGTTAAAGGTCATCTGTTTGTATATTTTCGCTCATTCCTCTACCCTCGCGAAATCAATGTCCATCGCTTATTTTCACAGTTTCTGAACGTCCATATGCCAGGTCATCCGCCTCTAGCCAGCGTGGAAGTCACGCAGATCGTGTTCTTAGGTGCGAGCGTATAATTCAAACGCCAGATACACAGCTAGCCTTGTAAAGTTCCTAAAACACAACTAGCATGCACGGGACGTAAAAAGTAACATACGAGACACGCTGCAAAGCCTTGTCCTATTTTGGAAGAAAGGATCACGCACATAAAATCAAGTACAACAAATGGAAACACACACTCAGCGCAGGAAAATTCTGGTAAACAAATTAATAATTGAAACTTTACACCAAATACAATGATCGTGGTGTACATAGAAACCGTTATAAATATTCCTGATGTCCCATAACAATGAAATGTATCGCTTTTCCTTTGTTTTTATATCTTTTTTGCATTGATGTATCGGGATGTGGCTCGAAAGTTAGTTCAGGATACTGAAATGTGAAACAACGTCTCGGTAGCTTCATGCACCAGTGAAGACTGACACAACGCGACCGAAAGCTCTTTGCCCAAAAGAACAGTTAATATTCCGGTCGTCCCATTTACTTCATTACTGTGATTCTATTAAGGTCTTTCCCAGATTTGTACATGTATTGATTTGCTATTGTTCGAAAAACTGCATCGAACTAAAACTCAAATACAGAAACAAAGCAGACCGCAACGCTGCCAGCTGTCAATACATCAATTACTGGCAAATGGGCACTTGCTCACTTCTGTAGATTTTTTTTCAGTCCACGAAAAATTGTCACCGAACCAACGCTCTAGATCGAGACCTAGGTAACTACTGGACCGATTAATGTGATTAAAGTGAATTAAACGCTGAGAATTAACTATTCATACCATTTAACCAGTTTTTGTCACATCACCGCCCTTTTCACACACAAAAACGTGTAACAAGAGCACGTGTTTCGCAAAAAATAAGTTGGCAAATCT
Organism: Teleogryllus oceanicus; assembly: GCA_964035755.1. Classification (NCBI taxonomy): domain Eukaryota; kingdom Metazoa; phylum Arthropoda; class Insecta; order Orthoptera; family Gryllidae; genus Teleogryllus; species Teleogryllus oceanicus. The sequence continues at coordinate 36,409,013 of CAXIVR010000003.1, forward strand.
GCTATCAACGAACAGCAGTTGTAAAGCCAGCGAATTTTACTGCCACAGCGGACAACTACATTCCATTTCATTCTCGAAAGAAACGGACAAATCATGAAGAATTAAGGAAATCTGTGATTACGCGCTCAATGAAATTAGACGTAGATTGAACTCCGTCCAAGAGAACACGAGTGGGTTAATATATAAGCAGACTAAAAATTAATTGGAGTCCCTATCCCGCTAGATATTGTTTATTTTCATATTTACATTGATTACACATTTTTAATGTTTCAATGGCGGCCCATACTTTGAACTTACGGATACCTACAGAAATTAATCCGACCTGGCACGGAAACTACTAGCACAAACGAAGCATCCAACCAACATTGACAGGATCGCATCTCCCCGTGGCGGCCCGCCCCTGAAGCACGGGGCAGCGACAGGGCGAGCGGCGGGGGCGAATGCCACCACCCTCCTCGGCGCGCCCCTAGATTCTGTATCTAACAGACTCTACCGCGGGTCACGAGGTGGCGCCGCCTGTCGGCGGATCGGGAGAGCGTGTTCGCATTAACCCACGCCCTCCGGCCCCCTCGCCTCATGAATAGAGACATGCGCTAAGCGGCTTCCAGGGTTCTCGTGGCCCCAGGCCTCAGGTAGCGCTCTTCCGCATCGGCGGAACCCTCCGTATTATTAATACTTGATCAATTCACCGAACTCGTTTTTGTTAGCATCAGCACGCACGTAAACGATAATGGTGATTTATGAGCGAGCTGAATTTACAATTGCAAACACTTCCCGATGTTTTCCAACGCTCAAAACGCGTATTTCATTACAAAGCTGAGAACAAAAGAGCGCCCACTGTACTCAGGTATTGCAGGTTGTCTCTATGGTCGTTTTGATATTTCATATTACACTAATTAAAGCATTCAATTTACAATGTATTGGAGACCAAAATATAAGAGATGTGAAAATGATTAACAGTTAATGCCTTTTCTATGTATGTATACAAGTATATTAAATTAAAAAATCAATTACGGTCAAACTGAACAAATAAAATCGTTTATACGAAGTTATTAATTATGAATTGATGAGTTCAATTATAAAAATTATTTACCGAGTGTTTTACAAGCGAGAAAGTCAATCAGCAACACTATTTATTAAAAGAGAATTTCATTAGTTAATTAAAGAACAATATCTAAATAATTGTTGCATCATATCGAATTTTGTTACTACCGCTCACAAACTCGCACTGAATTGAGTTACATCTTACACTATTAATACATTAGAAACTTTAAGCGCTTAAAGAAGTTTTTTATGTCGAATTATTAAAATAATTTCTTTCTTTCTTGCTTAACGTTTCTTGAAAAATACAAAGCATAAATATCATCTGAAAGTCAAATAAGAAACAAAATATTTCCCCCAAGATATTTTCAACATAATTCACATTTCACTATTCTCATCTCTGCTAAGCACACACCAACTTTATTTAACACTTAAGACTATGTGTTAGGTGTCATTTCCACCTTTTCATTATGATCAATCACTGAGCACCTATGCTTTCAACGCGTAAATGTGGTTTTTCCCACTTGCTAAATTCGTGGAATAACAATTCAATAAGACGTTCAAATCCCCCAAAATAACTCAAAAAACGAAAATAATTGGTTTGTTGGACTGAGCAAAAAGAAGGCAATTCAATTCGCCAAAACAAGATAAGTAACATTTCGCGCGGATATGCGTATTCTCCACAGCTTCCTCTGATTTTCACGCCAATGTCCGTAAGAAATGAAATTATTCGTCTCTCCAAAATCATGGTGTCACACTTCTGTCTACAGTTCCAATTCTTGATTGTTGTAGATATGAAATAATTCGATGATCGCAATTAATTCCACTAAATCTTGTTTCGCGACAAAAATTACAGATGAGCGAGTATGTTGCATTTTATAAAATCCGTTAGAAAGGTGAAAGGGCCTAATGATCGTTCGCGCAAGACATAGTCCCACATTAAATTTAGCCACGCTCCACCTGCATAATACGCTTGTTTACGCTCTGGCACTGTCCACCACACCTGCCACTGCCGCGCACGGGAGTGCACGCTTCGGATCGCAGGCGGAAACGGCCTCCATAGTAGCACCATCCCCACGGCCACCTGCTATCGTCGGCCGAAGCGTTAACGAAGCCGCTGTCACATTCACGCCCTCCCGAGCAGGCCCCGGGGGTCGTTTAACCCAGATTCTGCCACGTCAAGAACCCCCGCCTGCCATAAAGAATTTTATATCTGTCGTATGGATCTGCCTAAAGTATATATTTAGCGAGAATAGCCCCCTGTTATTTTCAAACGTAAATATTTGTTTACAGAATCTACCATCATTAAGTCAGATAAAAAAGATTGTGTGTTAGAATTTCGCGTGAGATAAGATGATTCACCTTAAATATGGAGAGGCATGCAAAGGCAAATCATCACTTATCTCAAAATATCATCTGAACCATTGTTTCACGTTTAAGGAAAGCAGTATTTCGGAGCGCATAGAGAGCAACAAGAAGACGAAAAATGGCGTATTAATAAAACAATTCTTCAGAAACAACTTCCAAAAATCATGACACTATTCATACACTTTCTTCAATAGTGGTTGCTTCAGGTTTGCTAATGGTTAAGAGTGTTAATGCCTTATTTCACGTGGCGAGACATCGGGCCATCAGGCCCGCCTTCCGTCTAATTACGCAAATTTCGCTACGCTCCTCTCACCACCTAGCGGAGAAAGGAGGTATTATCTTGGGGGACGAAACAGGCTGATCTCACTTTTGCTCAGAGGCTTCTTTTAGGCTTGAGGATCTTTTACATGCAGTAAATATACTACATGGGATAGCCGGTTTTACTTCCCCTCCGAAGGAAGGCGTACGAGGGATTTTTTCGCCCTTAAAAATCCACGTCTTCGATCGGGTTCGAACTCGGATACAACAGTCCGGTACGCTGACCGTTATACCACCGAATCGCGTGAGACAGAGAGAGTAAGGAATGCTCTGATACCACCAAATAATTACCCACAAGTGACAGAACAAAGTTCTCGACATCAATTACATGAGAGAGTATAAATTATAGTATGAAATAAATTAATTGGAAATAAATTGTCAGGTGGTCAATATGTACAAAAAGAGATGCTAAAGCTGCATGCTAAAAGAGGGGAAATCATGTGACAACTAAACTTGCCTCAAAACATTCCCTCATGAGAGAATCGCTGCCATTACGTACGAATCGGGTTCGATCAAAATTTTACTAATAATTTTATACAAAAAATGAGTGTAGTCAGCCCCACGTAAAGTACCCTTTTCGGCCAGCGTCACCTCCATCAAGCGCGGACTCGCACTCTCCATCGCCGTCGCATCGCGTCGCACGGAGGTCACGGCCTCCGCTTTAAGCGCGCCCCCTCCCCCGGCCCTTACACATCGTCTCTTTCGGACGATAGGGGGCGGCGGCGGGGACGGCGCGGTGGTGGAGGCGGCGGCTGCGGAGGTTCGAAGCGACGGGGCGAGACGATGGTCGCCCAGCGTTGTGCCAGGGGGACCTCGTCTCAACTACGATCTTTACTGTCTTCTGCTGCCTCTCTGGCTCCAACCTCTAGAATTGCTGCACACCGTCTCCTCGTTCCGCATACCTCAATTTTCTCTGATGCCGCATGATCCTCGTCTCAATGATTGGGGTTCTTGTCTGGATGATTCAAAAAAACGAATTTGAACTCCCAGAATCTTCGCGTATTAGAATGGGACTGGTGACACTAAGTCATCTATTTCTAGTAAATCGTGACACTTACGTGTCCCGTTTAAGTCAAAACTATCCTTTGGATGACATTCTATCTCACGGCCTGCTTTCCCCTATTCGGTCTCACATCTTCAACTTTGAATTACATCATAGCACTTCGTCAAACTCAAAAAAGTCTCTACCTAATTATTACAGAAATCAGTTGCGCTAACACTTTTCCAGCTGCATATAAAAACACGTATGTTCTACATCGTTCTTCTCTCTTTAACCTCCTCGCTTCCCCCATTCTCACACTCGACTTCTCGTCGGTTCTCAGGACCCCACGTCGCATTGTTGCTTCCATCCAGCGAAACAATTACTTCAGTTATTATATTTTTCTCTCCGCCACATTCTCCTCTCTTTCACACACATTCCGAGACCCGTCTCTCATCCACCTCTTGGCGGCTCTCTCCCTTCCCAGCAACGCACCCCCCCCACCACCACTCCCTCCACTTCACGCTGCGCTGCCCTCTCGTGTCGAGCCCCGACACGTCGTAACCCGCAGCCCGCTCGGCGATAAAAAGCGTAATTAAGAATGGCGATACGCGGCGTCCATGACTGCGTCGTGGAGTGCGGGGCCGCTCTCGCCCTGCGGCCCCGCCGCAACGGCCCTCGCGGCAGGTCGATGGCGCCGCGCCCCGCGGGCGTCTCGGCCTGCGACCCGCCCGCTCCGCGCGCGCAATTACACCGAGTCGTCAAAGCTGCACGCGTGCGGCTGCGACCTCTCCAATTGCTCGAATATAACTCAATGCGATTGACGTGGACAGGAGAAATACTACCCTCGAGGTTGCCCGTGATGAGTGGCATTTTGAATCAAGAAATTTGTTTTAATTACGTCCACATAAAGAAAGGGTTTAAACAGAAACGGGAAATTCCGTCACAATCACATCTCTAGAAGGTTACAGTAATACCTTACAATACTGGTTAAATATTAATGTATTCAAAATTTTTCATTAGTTTCACTATAGCAATCTAATGCAATGTTGCTAATACCAAAATACAATTTAGAAATGAAAATATTTAAGAAAAGATATTAATCGCGTCAAAATTACTGTCGCCTGAGGTTTCACTGCCAGCGTGTGTTTCACGGTCTCAGAAAGTAAGTAACGAAGAAAAACAATGGATGAGTAACCTCATACTCCACTACGCAATACTGTCACATTTCAGCCTAGACTAGGAACCCGCAAACAAACCAAATCCTCAAAGTTATACTTGATAACACTACGACCTTCAACGTTCTCGATTCCAGGTCACATCAAATTAACGAAATTACTACAAGGATTTTAAAGAATAATAGCTTCTGCATCTAGAACATGTTATAAATGTTTCACCTCACCTGGGCTAAATATAAACATAAAAAGTGGATCTTGAATAAATAGCACTTCCGTGATAATGGTATTTCAGAACAAATAAACAGTGTCAATATTTCACAATTAAAACTGGTTAAATATCAGTTACAGCTCTTTTTCTAAAAATAATACAATCAGCCCCAACAGCGGTTTCACTGCATGAGATTCAAATACAAGAGACAAGATTCTAGAGAAACATTTAGCAGCCATCACCCCGTGCCCGCAATTACTCAGACCATCGAAGTTACGCAAATGACAAAACGGGCAATCCGATTTCAAACCCGCTCCATATGAATAAGAACAAGAAATACTACCTAACCCTATATTAGAGTCCCTTTTTACCGGCAGCTTTACTACCAGAAGATTCAGTCATCAACATTATCTGCATTAAGAAACTTCTTTTAAAACGGTTCACCACAAGAGGACTAACTGCTTATAAAAGAACATATGAAAAGAATAACTAGCACTTCCGCGATAATATCCTCCCCTTCAAAAGTGTAAAGAGTCATTTCTCCAAATTACTGGTTCTCCCTAAACTGGTTAATCTCCTTAAATATTGTAAACGTTAAATGAATTTGTAATGTTCGTATTGTACGTAATATAACAATATGTATTGTTTTCAAAATATAACTTTAAATAAGTAAATAAAAAAAAGAGTATCAAATTTACAACACATCGAAGGTTTCATTTCTAGCGTATTTCAAGCGGAGCCCGGATAAATATTAACAGCGGAGAAAGCTTCTTGATGGTCCACTAGAAAACATTTTCACTCGCCTCTCGACCTCATGCAAATAAATGTAAAAAAGTTAAAGACTGAAACGTTACTTTCCATTCATATGCCAAGACTGCCACTTTACACACTACCGAAATACGTATCACTTCGAAACATGAACGCATAAGCCTTCTTCATCACTCTTTACTGTCTCCCCCAGAGTTCCGCTTCTTCCTTTCTCTATCTTTTCATTTCCCACTCCAATTTAATTTCAATGCACTCCCGCGAAAGAAGTCCCCGCTTAAAATTCATTAAAACACGAAACACCGAGGACAAACGCAACAATTTATGCGTAGGCGGGAAAAAATAATCACGCCCTTTTATTAGCGATTGCTAGTGTAATTATTTGAACACGAACGGCTAACGCGTAATCTGGGGTTTCCAGTTTCTTCTTTTTCCCAGGCCTGCGTTTGCATATGGTTTCGGTTTTAAATCAATGCGCGGCTTAAAGGGCCAGTTGAGCGCATCGACGGCGAACGGGCGGAGGGTGGAGGGAGGGGGTAGGGATGGGTGGCAAGAGCTGTGCGCAGCCGGCGCTGTCGATGAGGGCCGATCGAGAGCAGCGGGCGCGGCGGCAGGGGAAGGGAAGGGAAGCGTAGGGGCGGTGGCAAAGAGAGGAGAAAATCGACGTGTGTGCATCTGCGAGTGGAGGTAAGAGGATTAAAGATATAACCGGGGAGGATTCAGTTACGCGGAAAAGTGAGAAAGACCATTGATGTGGGGAAATGGTTGAGGTAAGTGAAGTGGAAACGACGTTTCAGTGACGTATATGTGGCGGTAAAGGCAACAGAATGAGAACGGAATGGAAGAGTCGGAATCAGAGAGAGAAGACGAAAAAATAGCAGATCAAGAAGTGCGAAGCGTTTGTCGTAAGAACCGAGACGAGGGGTGGAGTAAAAGTTATTCCTTGTAAGGCTGGCGAATGTATATAAAAGCAAGGAGGGAAAAAAACTGGAGCTGAAAGGGGGGCGGTAAAAAGATGTGTCGACAAGCACTTAAGACGAGAATATTCACCGTAGATGGAGGTGACTGCATAAAAACCTGAAAGTGAGGAATTTTGACGGAGAACGCATTGAAGATTCAGCAGAAGCCGCAGGTTGACAAAGAGCGACCTCCCACCAAGCAGACTGGAAAGAGACCGCGCAAAAAGAGAGCACACGACAGAGAGCGATGCTGCAGCATGAAGGTAATAGGACTGCGGGCCGCGAGCGGAGTAGGAGGTGTGGCGGTAACCGGAGCGTGGCTGGTGGTGCGGGGAGGGGGGGCGGGCAGGGAGACAACCCGTCCGCCGTAATCGCATCGCGGTGTGAACCGCGAGTATTGATTGCCGATACTTCAGGGCGCGAGCGAGGCGCTGAGCGAAGTCCCGCTTCGGCCCAATCTAAATGTTAATGGTACGCAAGCGGCAGCGGCGGCACCGGGTCCGCGCGAAGAAGCTGCGCGGGGCGGGCTGCCGCGCGGAAGACGGCCGCGGCGGGGGCAAAGGCGGTCGCGGGGGCGAAGGCCCACGCCCAAGGCTAAGGGTGCAGGCTTCGCTGGAATGGTGACGGTAGCGGAACACTTCCGGGATCGAAGCAGAAGCGACAGTGGATTGGGGGAGAGAAGGGGGGGGCCGGAAACGGGAGGTGTACGAGGGGAAGAGGCATGAAAGAAGCAGACTAGTGGAGTGGAAGCCAGGACAGGATGGAAGTACAAGCACAGCGGGGAGTTTAAGACTAGTTCATATACTGATTAATAAAATCAATACTCTTCTTATGGTGCTTGTCAAAGAGGAAATTGGACGGATGTGGAGCTGGAGCGCCCCAAAGAGAGAAGACGTGCACCAGAGGTGGAGGCACTAGGGGCAGAGGTGAGGGATGGGCGGAGGCAGGGTCAGAGGTAGAGGCAGGACAGGGGCAGAAGGCAAAAGTGAACGAGAAAGAACGACCCGAGGCAGAAGCGAAGACGATGGCTGCGGAGAGCAAGGCAGGGCAACGGGAAGCGGCAGCGTCGCCGGAAGGGAGCGGTTGCGGGACGGGGCATAAGAAGCGGGAGCGACTTGATCCGAGCAGAATAGAGTTGCCTCCTCCGCGCCGGCCCGAAACTTCTCTGCCAGCGACTACGTCGGCGCTGAATAGAAGAGCGAGTCCATCCGGACCGCGCTCCGAGTTGCCGAAGCCCAGGTCCTTAGTGCAAAGTGAACGGAGATGGGTTCGCTGATTCGGCCGCCAACTAGCGTTACGTGAGTAACGAAAGTCGTTTGCGTAAACGGAAAGGCTTTCGGGCTACCTTACTGTCGTTAACTTTCGTGAAACTGCCCTGGTATAAACTGAAGAGGACACCAGATGCAGTAGGCTTTGAAAGTGTATAAAATATGCAACAGATGTTTCCTAAAATAATGAAATTTTCCATTCACTTGCGAGGAAAGCATGTTAATAAACGATTTTTGCGCCATGACGGCACAAGCTTTTTTTTTTTTTATGCAATTTTCGTAGAAACATTTTTAATTGTTTACGAGTGAAAATGGTTCTGCGCAGTTAACTATTGCATTAACCTTACATTAATTTTTTTTAAATTTTCAAAAATGAATATACAGAATATTTATATCATTGCCAAAACGGAATTTGCGTTTACGCGATAGTGTTTGTGCATTCATTTAAAGAACTTGCCACAGTGCGAAATGCTGAAGAAAATATTAATATACAGCCACATTTTAAGATCACGGTCGGATTTACATCGAACATCGAATTACTTCAATATACCATGAGTAAATGGTATATTTTTAAAGTCGTATGTTCGTTAATTCGGCCACGGTGAAGTACCCCCAAAAAATACTTTAAATGAAAGAAAAATCTCTGTTCTTCAAGATGACAAGGAAAAAATTGGCCCTTACCGGACTAATTTTTTACTAAAAGAAGTTTAAATTAGTACAGGCTCTTATGGAAAAACTTTCGCGGGCACACGTTTTTTCAAGTTATTGAAGAACTTATACGATCAAAGTACCTTTTTCTTTTATTCAATACGTAGTAATATTTTTTAGGATGATATTAAATGTAACATAACTCATCGGACATTTTGAGGAGTAATTGATAAAAAAAAACTGCCGCGAAATTCATCGCAATGGGACGTACTGGCTCTCGGCCTAGGAGTTATGTTGTAGAAATTATGATATTGTACACACTGTTTCTCTTTGATTACGAGAGAAAACCGCTTTAATTAAAAATTTTATGCCACACGCTATTTGAAGATAATTCGTTTTCAATGTACACAATGAGGACTAGGATTCAACGCAGAAAGAAAAATAGGGCACCGAAGTCTACCTAACCTGTATTAACAATAGCCAACATATGAAAATGAAACATCTTGCGAGGGACTAAATATATTAGTAAACATTGTTATTTTAGAGCAACTATTCAATATTTCCCTTTTAACTATTTACAAATAATTATTTAAATGCTCAGGTTACGTTTACAAGCAGTTGTAGTTAATGCATAGATGTAATAATTGTTTGAGTGTTTGACTACCGACTGACACGAACATACCACCTTAAATGCAATAGTGTATAAACAGCATCCCTGAATAGACACTCTTCGTGTTTGAGCAAAGCGCTTAGGGTTTTAGAGTTGACTGAGTAACGTCAACGTTGCGAAAAGTCTGGGAGAAGAAGCCTGGCAGAATTGTTATTGTTTCCCTTCTTCCTTTAGTTCAGACGAGCTGCACGTTCATCACAAGTCATAATATCCGCTTCGTTCGCATGCTTCCAAGTTTCGAATCAGGTTTTCATCATCTCATCGAATTCTCACGAAATCAAAAAGAGTGATCTACGGCATACCTCCTTTCAAGATTTATATATAAACATTAAACCCAGTGTTAAAACCTTTCATGTGTTTAAGTGCCAAAGCGTAGTAATAAAACGTTCCTCCATTCCCCCTTTCTTTGAACACTCGTGAAGCTTTTTTAAATAGAAAGCACTTGGACTTCGATGATTATCGCAATTTTATTTAGAAGCTCTAACGAAGCAGACCAGTTCCTGCTCTCAATAGATAAGAACTCGTTCTGTGCTTCTTGTAATGTGTCGTCCCCTTGAATCCCAAATTCTCGTTCAGGGAACGAAACAACATCCTATTATTTGACGAAATCCCAATGAGCAATAACCTTAGCTACATTTACCCAGGGTGATGCAGTAGCTTTTCCTTTGTTTCATTAATTTTGCGGCTCTTCTCATCAGACGTTCCTCACAAAGACCCAATTTATCGCCAAATGAAGTCTTCGATGAAAAACCGCTCTCTCGACATCGCCGTCACTCGTCGCTACTAATTCGCTACTCCTCTCCGCCCGTTCGTTGATTGGCTGGCTGACAATGCTTCGACTAGGCATCGAGTCCAACTCGGATACGGAGCCAAGAACTCATCCGCACAAAACTCCATTCCCGATTAATATCGTTTCGGTTTCAATTTAAATGCATAATACTTTCACCATTGCAAATTACAGATGCATTTTCATTTCGCTCCAATGAACTTTTAATTGCTCTCCTGATACACTCGCACGAAACAAAGATGATCACTACTATTACTCGAGATTCAATCACAGCACGCACTCCTCAATCTTTCGCATGAAATTCTACGTTTTCCTAGATTTGTTCGCTTGTAATTAAAACTACCATCAAATGCACCACAAAAGCTTCGCATCCCTAGAACACTTTCCTTCATTGTGATCGAAATCCCGTCACTTGAAAATTGAATAATTGCATTACGCTTTACCATTAGAACTTTTCGGAGATTACAGTCAATTAAATGCTAAACCCCTGCGCCTTTCGCATCCCTTTGTTAACTTCCCCAACAGCGACTTCCATCTTTCACAATTTCTTTGCTCATATCTTTACCATATTCTCGTTCCGCTCTTGGTACCAATTTTCGCGACTCGGCAAAAGCAAATACGTTCCAACTAACGCATCCACGGTCGCGCTTCAGAACCTCCGGTGATTCTCTGGCGATTTCCGCTCTCTCCCTTTCCTCTTATTACCGTCCCCCCAACGCATTCGATTTCCGTCTCGAAACCAGCTTCGTCCCGCGACACGTGCGTCAGCGGGCTCTCCACGCTTCTCCTCTTCCCTGCTCTTCCACGCCCGCCGCTCGCGGAAGCAGCCTGTCGCCGCCAGTATACTGTGGGCTACCGGGGTTACCGGCGGTAGCCCGAGAAAATTACAAGAACAATATGTCACGATAAATTATTTTAAAAATAATTATAACTATATTCTTTTTCAGTGGCATTCATTTTTCAAGATTCTGTGTAATCTGTTCTGTTTATCTGTATTAAATCGCTCGGTCGTCGGCGCATCAGTCCTCTTTCGAGACGGCAACGCCGAAGAAACCGCTGGCACCCAGCGGCAACCATACAGCATGCGTTCGTTGCATGATTCACTACCCCTTCCTACTGGTAAATATGGACCAGCCAAGGACTCAGGTTGCCGATTTCCCGAGCGGTTTCTTGACACGCTCGGAGCAGTTCGGGGGCAGTGGGCAGTAAACAGAGTAAATTACATATGCGCCTTTGTGCAAGACACACGCTTGGTAGTGAGTGTATACATATATACATACAATGTTTGTTCAGAAAGTAATGTCAATTAGTTTTTCCAACGGAACTGTACATCCCAACTAGCTCCGCTAGCACGGGAATGGTGGCGGAGGGCTTAGGGAACAAAGCCTCTGTCGAGCAACGCATGTCGATCAAGTTTTGTGTTAAACTCGGCAAGACTGCTTCCGAGACTGTTCCTATGCTGAAGACGGCTTTTAACAATGATTGTCTGTCGGATAGGTAAGTTTATCGATGGCACACGGTCTCTGCAGAAGCCGAGTGGCACACGTCAACGTCCCCTCGCCCCAAAAAGGCCAGGCTGTCAAAATCAAAAATCAAATCAATGCTGGTTGTGTTTTTCAATATCCGAGGGATCGTCTATCATGCGTTCGTACCACCAGGCACAACAGTGACAGGGAAATTTTACGTCCAGATGCTCAAGAGGTTGAAACGTCATGTCCAACAAGTCCGACCCAACATCGCCACGGACTGGAAGCTGCATCACGACAATGCATCCGCACAAGCTTCGTTGTAAGCGACTACCTGGCCAAGACAGGCCTCACAACAATCCCACGACCTCACTAGAGCCCGGACGTGGCCATCTTCAGACTTTTTTATTCCCATGACTGAAAACTCCATTGAAAGGGAAGCATTTCGAGTCGGTCGACAACATTAAGGCAGCTACAACGCGCGCCTTAAAGGACATCCCGGAAAAGGACTGTTGCACCGCCTTTGCCGCATGGAAATCGCGCTGCAGCGGTGTATCAATACAGGAGGGATGTACTTTGAAGAGTATTAAGAAATTATACCGATCCGATGAATAAATTCTTTGTTCTGAAGTTATTGACATCACTTTCCGGACAAACTATGTATTATACTATATATATATATATATATATATATATATATATATATATATAGTATAATATATATATATATATATATATATAATAAAAAAAGTATAAACTACAAAAACTACATAATCGAAGATTATGTACAGTTATATAGTCAAAAATTATTTCTAAGGTCAGCGGTAGCCCAGAGCATGAAAGCAGTATCCGCCATTGGTCGCCGCCGCGTGAAGCTCTCATTCAATATTCGCATTTCTATGCAGAATATATCCTCATATCATGTTGCTATGAACGAAAAGCTGCTTCTCCTGAATTTTACACTCAACATCAAACTCGTTCAATTTCGAAATCACATTTCGGATTTTTCGGAGATTTCGAGTGAGCAGTTTGTTGCTTCCTTAGCAAAGACCGGTAACTGTTTAAGGATACAGAATAACATTAGCATTACGCTCGTGTTTGAATCGTCCGTTACATTTACTTCTATGTGATTGGGATACTACATTTGTATCAAAACCACAGATAAATAATTCAATAACATTCGCTAGCAAAATACGCTTATTAAGAATATATATTTCCTACATGTTCATGCTTTTCCACGAAGTTTCTCTTTGGAACTTTTTGCACCCCGATGAGCCGACTCCATGTTATGAGAACTGCAATTAAATCTATCCTTTTTTGCCCATGCGTTAGTCAAATAAACTTCACTCACGCGAGTAACCTATAGGTGAACTATGTGCATAGATACATAATTCTTGTAAAATCTATTGATTACAGCACATGCTTTCTCGTATTATTTCTATTTGCCGAGTTCAACGAAAATGAGATTTGCGCCATTCTTTTAAGCGTCCCTTGTTATATCCTTGATACAAAAAAGACTGAAGAAAAAAATTTGTGTCGGTTTTTGAGAAAATGTTTTTTATATTTTTATTAACTCCAAGTACAAGTTTTTTCTTCAAAAAAGTTGTACTTGGCCTTTTTTTAGGACTTGATTTTTGGAACAGATTTCTTTTAAGACAAAAGTCTTCATCTTTAGTATTGTAGCTACTTAACTTTTTTCAATTTTCAAAAATATAGAAAGTTTGCCGGAAATGAGACTAGCACTAATTGTTTTACCGTCCGTTAGAGACAGAGACAGAGAGAGAGACAGAGAGACAGAGAGAGAGACAGAGAGAGAGACAGAGAGACAGAGAGAGAGAGACAGAGAGAGACAGAGAGAGACAGAGAGACAGAGAGAGAGACAAAAGAGAGACAGAGAGAGAGACAGAGAGAGACAGAGAGAGACAGAGAGAGACAGAGAGAGACAGAGAGAGAGACAGAGAGAGAGACAGAGAGAGAGACAGAGAGAGCAGAGAGACAGAGAGAGAGAGAGAGACAGAGACAGAGACAGAGAGAGACAGAGACAGAGACAGAGAGAGAGAGAGACAGAGACAGAGAGAGAAGAGAGACAGAGAGAGAGACAGAGAGAGAGACAGAGAGAGAGACAGAGAGACAGAGAGAGAGAGAGAGAGAGAAGATAAGAGGAGAAAATTGAAAGAAAGGTTTTTTAGATAAAAAATTTAAAAACTGCTTAAATTTCATGCACAATTACTAATAAACGAAAACTAATAATATTTTCGAAAAATTGTACATGATCTTATTTCAAAATATGTCTTTAATGATCAGATTTCATTAAGAAAAAAATCTCAGCTTAAAAGTTGTATTTGTAGGAAGACTCCGAAAACAATTTGAACTTCCGCAGTTTTCAAAAATTCTGGGATTTCAACAAAATTGAGACCTGCGCCATTCGCTTAAACATCCTTTGCGCAACAAACTTCAATCAAAAGAATGTCATTTTTAAGACGATTTTGAAAATGTTGAGGCTTCGTGCAAAATACTCCCAAACATTAAAATATGTTTCAAACTCGCACGGCATCGAATTCCTTTAAATCGATCAAGGAATATCACTTTTGAAAAAAAACACTGTACAGGGTTGACCATGAGCGTTGACCATAAAAGGACGGACAGACAGAGGTTTTGCCGACAATTGAATTTTCGGTATCAAAGACCCACAAAATATGGATTCTGACTTCACAACGTTTTAGAGGAAGTAATTTACTTTACATAGAAAGAAAATTTATCCTCTTGTTCGTACCCGGAGCCCGAAAATAAAGAGTTTTTCTGTCAAAACTTCGCCGTTTTCCGGCGAACGATTACAATACTCTATCTTCTTACGAAGTAAGGGCGAGAAAGTGAGACGTACTTTCGAATTATTTGAAACAAAACCAACAGAACATTTTATAAGAAAACTTCACTTTTTATTGTAGTTATCAATGTTGTCTCGACTAATAATTTATAATTATGTAATCCCATTCGCAGAGAGGGAAGGAATTATTAAACCAAATTATTTCTCTGACCTCAACATTCCTATTTCCAACTAGCTGCCACGGCGCGGACGTGCGAAAGAGAGCGAAAGAGCAATCGACGTTCGAATGGGAGAGAGGCTCGTACGGACGCCAACCCCATCACTCTCAGCCTCCCATCGCCACCGTGCGCGCCAGCCACGGCGAGAAGCAGCGAGCGAGGGAGCTGTAGGCAGAGCGAGCGCCGAGGGCGGAATCGATACGCAAGGCGCAACCGGTGGCGGCGGCGGCGGCGGCGGCGGCGGCGAACAGGCCCATCCGCGCGCCTAGCCACTCGCCCACCGCGTCCTCCGCACACTGCGCCCAAACGAACCCATGGGATGCATCGCACGTCTACTTTCATTTCCACGACCCTTACAAGTGTTATCAATTATTCCCAAACCATTTCAAATATTATAAACCCTTGTCAACCATTGCAAATGTTAAAATATTACATAGCTTTTTTTTTTATGATAAGTCCGTTTGAGATAGCCGAGATTACAAAGAAGGGAAGTTTTAAACTCTTATACGTTCCTAAAGGCATGTAGAAACATGAATGATTACGTTTGTCCATTTATCTTTCATACTGCATTTTCGTACCTCACGATTTCGTACAACTGCCAACCGGTTTGAAGACGGCTCTACGCACAATTTCCTTTCGAATGTTTATCAGTGCGTACCATTCGTAAAATACTGTGCTTGAGCCAATAAACACGTTACATTGCTCCAAATTGTGCCAATCGAAAAAAAATCAACTTACATTAAAAAATGAATAACGTTTCGCCCTTCATTGACTTGCTTCTAACATTTCTGCGAACTTTCGACGCTTCTTTTGAAAGCGGTATCCACTGTACATTTTCTCTGATCTGAAAGGTAATGATTGAACTTTTCTCTTCATATTATCTTCTCTTCATTTTTGAACTCTTCTCTTAAATTGTAAAAGTAATTATAAATAATGCTGGAAGTAAACTTAACAAAACCAGAAAAAATTTGAAAGAACTCACTTTCAGATATGGGCAATTCTTTCATCACTGTCGAACAAGATAATAAGAACATTTTAAAATAAGTTAGTGATAAATTTTCAGCGAACTATAAACATAAAAGAAACCAAAATGCTCTGACACCAGTTTCGGGTCAGTGTGCGGGAGCTGCTGAGAAAAGCACCGCGCTTGCTCGTCCGTAGTCCTCACCTCACCTCTTCACCCTCCCTACAGCAGCCACTTCCAGCCCCTGTTGCCGCCGGCGGACGGGTCGACCTTAAATCCGGCAAGCGGCCTGTCGGACGAACGCGGGCGAGGTCGGTGAGTGGGATCGGGGGGAGTGGGGAAGTGAGTGGGAGGACGGGAAGAGCGCTGTGGCCGCGGGCGAAGGCAATTAGCAGCGGCCGCCCCGACGCAAATGAGGCAGCGCCGCCCATACTGCCCGCCCCACCTGCGCGCGCTTCACGGTTCGCTCAAAGCGACGGCATTTCGCAACAAACCGATTTCGCCCTATGACAATCGCTCTTAATGCTTGAAACTTCAAGGTTTGGAGCAATAATCAATTAAACAAGTACGCTAATTCCAACGAACAAGTATATGACAATCATATCCCAATCTTTTAGTTATCACGGTACCCTCTCCTCATATCCCACCACCTCCTCCCTTCATATCACTAATTCTACAAAACGTCGATTCGCAACAAACTAATTATGGCGTATGCACCTCAAATGAAACTAAGCCTCTTTTTTTCTACAAGCTGAAATTTGGGTGTTCTAAATTCAACTTTTTCCCTTAGGTTTCATCAAAGATGAACGAGAGTAATCTATCATATAAATTACTTTACCAAAGAATGCTTGTTACTTCCAAGAGCCAAGACATTTAGCCTTCTTGAATTAAATAAACATACAAGCCAAACCCTACGAATATACGTATATTTTCTATTTTCAGTTACCACTGTACCCTTTATTTCTTCCTGTATCGGACAGATCCTTTGATGATATCACCAATTTTCAACAAAACTGAAAATCGTCGATTCGCTACAGATTTCGCATGATCGACAAATGGCAACGATTGCCAATTTAAAGATATCTTAATTAACTCTAACCTCTCATCACTCAAACAAATCTTTGGCTCGCAAGAATAGTGATATCATTAGTATTTTCTCGCGCTTACTTAGAAGCTCGCGCTTACGAAGAAGAAAAAGTCTTGTAATCGTAAAACGGAAAACGGCAAATATTCAACAGGAAAAATCTCTTATTGCCGAGACCTGATTCCGAAAAGTGAATAAATATTGTTCCTCTATAGTAAATTACTTCCTCTAAGAGGTTGTGTAGTCAGAATCCATGTTTTGTGTGTCTTCAATACTGAAAAATCCATTGACGCCAAAACGTCTATCCGTCGGTGGTCAACGTTAGCGTCTAAGCCTTCAGCTTATTGTCCCCCAAACTGATATTCCTGGATCGATCTGAACGTACTCGAGACTTCAGAAGTTTGAAACGGAAATTTTGATTTTTGAAGGTACTTCACATGATGCCTTGACAATATTTTCAAAATTTTCTCAAAAACCGTTCCCCATGTTTTTATTAAGCTTTGTCCTCGCATTACGTAAAGGAAGCCTAAGAGATTGGGGCAGGTCTCAATGTCGACAACATCCCTGATTTTTCGAAGATTACGAAAGTTCATTTTTTCTTCGGCATCTTCATACAATTACAATATTGAAGCTAAACATTTTATTCTGAATGAAATCTGTTGTCTAAGAATAGGTCTTGAAATAAAGCCATGTACAATTTTTGACCATATGAGTAGTTTACGCGTAATTTTGTGTGAAATTTAGGCAATTTTTAATTTTTTAATACATTTTTTCTCACAAACGGCTTCAATTTTTTTCTTTAATTTTTGTTGTTGTTTGTATCAAAGAACGGTAAAAAATTGGTGCTAGTTTCATTTCCGCGGAACTCTATATTTTCGAAAATTGCAAAATGTTAACATTTGAAAACTACAAAATTGAAGATAGAGATTTTTGTCTTGAACAAGCTTTTTAAAAAAAATATCATGTACATATTTTTCAAAATCTGTTTTTTCTGTGTAATTTGTGCTCTATTTTTACGCAATTTATAAAAAAACATTTTCTCAAAAAGCTCTACGATTTTTTTCATTTTTCTTTCTTTTTTTCCACGAATCGAACGCTTAAAATAACAGCGGAATCTCATTTTCGTTCAGCAATCTGAGTTTGCGAAAATTGCAAATTTAGAAACAATGGAAGAAAGTACGTTTTGTTGTAGCACCACGAGTTTAAGAAGTCCATGTGTTGGAAATTGAACATTTGTTCTAGAAACATTTCATAAAGATAGTTATCAATACAGCCAGTATATGGAATAAAACAGATTTTGGCAGGGAAATAATCGATGCCGTTCAAAAGAACACCATTCTCCTTCAAAATGATTTTATTTCTGATGTGTCACATTTCTTCTACAACAACGAATTTTGTTCATTCCACCGACGAATGGCGCATTCCGAGGAACAGTGTTTTCCAACCTTCTAGTCAATGCAGAACCTTCACCTTTAGGATGACCCTCATTTCCTAAAACAAATTTCCCTGACTTTTGCTGGTTGTCCAGAGTATTATTTACATTTTCCATTGTTAAGATTTGTGTAGTAGTTCACGCTATTTCATTTCATTACGTGTTCACTATAGGGCCGTGTGTTTTCCAGTGAGTTCTGCGATGCAACTCGATTGGTAAGTAATTTGATTCGCCATTGAGATTCGTGCAAAAATTACTGGACATCCCAAAACATACACCTCTATAATCAAACGATGAAAACCGATGTTTTTAAGACATATTGAAGCAACATATTGTTTAGGCAACAAAGTGAAAATCGACGAACAGTCAAGTTTAAGTACCACTGACCCAACAAAAGTTCAAGTTCTTATTCTCTTTTAAGGTAAATTAATAATCAATTCGCCGATGTTAAATAATCGATCATACGTTTCAGAATATACTTTCTGCTTAACAGCGTCCGTCAAATTCTGACTCGCCCTAAAATGGTTCGTGCTCAACAGAAGCGTTGTGCTCATTTTGACCCTACAATTTCCACTCCTGTCAAAGAGAGCGTTCTCCGTAGCAGCGTCCCCTGACGCTCAGTGGAGCGGACGGCACGTGTTAATGGCGTTTATTGCCACTACGCTCGTCTGACACTCTCACGCCGCCATACCATGTCAACAAAGTCACTTGTTCCAGAGGCAGTTTATTTTCGTGCATCGCACGAAGCTTTTAACAGGGGCTAACACTCATGTTAGCAAGATCATATAACGAGAACAAGCAAATTGCCCGTTATTTTTTCATTTTGATAAGTATTCATATTCATAAATATGTAGCAAAACATTATTTTCCAGTAAGAAATGCGACATCTTCCATATTCTTGATATGAACTTGAATTTCAAACTAGTGGTGCTACAAAATCGCACATACTTTCTCAAAACTGTTACGTAAATTATAATAATGATATTGCAATTAATATCCTACCAGTACATGACAGGTCATTTAATGAAAAACGGCCTCTTCCTCGGTTCCTTCCTGCATTGAAATTAGTTTTCCGTCGGTAGTACGCACAGTATGAGAACAAACGGATAATCAAATATTCGCATTTTCACAGAGACAATCGAAACTGTTTCATAGTTTTTGGATTTTCCCGAGTTCCCAGGTACCAAACGGACCTAAACAAACCTCTCATATGACCGGAGGCGATGTAGTTTTCTTTCAATTTCTGCGCGAATTGAAATGTGTAGTTAGATATTTCAGCTACATTGTACTCTCTCCATCGAAATGCTTCAAACTCACATCAGGTATATTTTCAATATTTTCTAAAACCCTTCATAAATAAATTTGATCGTTTTCTTGCATACATTGCGAATAGCATACTTAGCAACACTAGAAATACATATTTTATTAATTATAAATCGACACGACGAACTTTGAAGAACAAGGGCTGAAGCACCCAAAAAACTTCACGTGAACCTGACGCTCGCCATCGCGTAATCACAAAACGAGTATATGACAATCATAATATCGACAATCAATCCATGGAAAAATTAATACGAAAGAACTTAAATAGGATTTTCAGAATCGCTATGTCTTTCATCGCAATAAATATTTACATAAAAGTAATGCATGAAGTTTTTTGTGTAAATGATATCAGCATGCATTTCACTTCTCACATAAATTCAAACATGCTCTATAAACGATAAATTATTCACTACATATACAACTATGTTAAAAATGGAAAAAAACATAAATTTCTATATCGTGGCTAAAGATCAGCGTGTTCGATACCACGTATTCTGAAACAAACATGAAAAGCGAGTGAGTGCTGGGTTTCTAGTAATCTTTTGCGTAAACTCTATTAATTCACACTAGTTGTGTATGCACGGATTACAAACATTCAACACATATAACCGTTATCAGAGAGCAGTGGAACACTGAAATGCAGATGGTGGTACAGAGGTCAACACCGAGCAGCAAAAAGCACAGGAGAACCGTAATATTTTCCGCTTCTGTAATCTGTCTAATAATACATTATAATAATAACAACGACTGTTATAACAATACATATCCAGTTACCCGTGTACTCTTCCTTCGATTTTGAAGCTTAATTCTTCCAGAGGGCTTTGTGTCAAGGCAATGGTTACTTACAACTTCAGCATTTGCAATTCGACGTCATGCTAGCACATGAAACACGTTTCTAATGTTGACAAAAAGTCGAGTTTCTTTAGCAAACGAATACCAGCGGCAAGGTAACATTTAATAATTATATATCATTGTTATTACAAATTGTTTTTGAAGCATATGATAGTTTCTTCCGATGATTTTGCAAGAATTATAAAATAGATGTAGATTGTATTTCAAGTTTATTTAAATGCTACAGGAACCCTCTGGCAAGCTTTATACTTAACCATCCCCCTCCCCCCCAAAAAAATACATATTCGAAAATTATTACAAATGAGCAGGTTCTATTGCAAATGAGCAATTCCTATTGCAAATATAACAGAAAAACTGAGTTACAAAAAATTTTTAATTTGCAATTTGAACATTTGAAATGATTGGCACATTGATTTATGTTGTAAGAATCAAGTGTAGGTCTCGCACTGATGTTTTTCTCTGTCATTTTGAACACAAGTCAGATAATATTACGGTTCGCAATCCTGCGAAAGAGGGGGCGGGGCGAACTGGGCCCCCGGCTGGCGAGGGGTGGGGGCAGGGAACAAAGGAAGGCTTGCAGGCGCTACGGGGGCTCGGTACTCACATTGCGGGGCGTCCTCGCGCGGAGCGGTTGGGTCATGGCGCTTCGCGGCACTCACATGCCGGCCGGCCCGGCCGCCCCCTGCGCCACAGCGCCACACGGCACGTCAGCCACGCGCCCTTCGCTCCCGCTCACCACTCCCCCCCCCCCACCCCTCCCAATGACCCCTTCCCCGCGCCGGCCCCGCAGCTCCCTTCCAGGCAACTCCGACGACGTGTAGAAAGCGATATCCGGTTGCAGGGTACACCTGCCACTCCGCAACTCGTTACTGCTAGTCCACCCCGCCAATCACGGGATCGCGGGAGCGAGGAGAGTACAAGGCAAGGAAATGCCCACTAAGTCGCGTTCAAACAAACCAATGGTTTATCTTTCATTGGTAATACAACGGATGTATTTGGGGATTACCGATAAATCCACGAGACGTACAGCTGTAAGTAAATATCTGGGGAATTTCCAAAGCACAAATAGTGTTTATCAAGGTTATTTCATGAGTGAAAATAAATAATTGAATATTTACTTGATATCATTTTATGTATGTACTTAATTCAGAGCTATCAATGTAAAGAACAGGGCTATAGCTAGTTCAAGCGATAACATGATAATAGTGAAACTCCAGCGATAAATACCAGGCATTCGACACAGGTTGATGCAGATGAAACTCTTCAATCTTATTACTTTACTTATTACTTATACATTCAATATTCTCTTGTATGTTGTGTCGATATAAAATATACATTTACATCGACATTGAAAAAAGTGCTCTCAACACACACACTTTCTTGGGCATCAAAACATTTTCTCTTTTAGTAACTTCATATGATAAAACAAATACGAAATCACGGGACTAAGTGCGTCAAATAAGGTCCAATTATTATTTATGAAGTAGATATGGAAATAATAACACGAGTAATTATAAATAGATTTCTCGAAATTTATACATACACTCGCACACACACACACACACACACACACACACACACACACACACACTCGCACACACATACACTCGCACACACACACACTCGCACACACATACACTCGCACACACATACACTCGCACACACATTATTAAAGTAAACAACAGTCAATCAAAATGCAATTTTCTAGAATCAACTATATTATTTCAGTAGTATAAATACCTTTTGCGACTCTCACACGCAACGAATCTGTATAAATGAGGTCTCTAAAGAAAGAGAGTTTCATGGAGACGTGACATATTGCACTCTGACTTAAAAATATGAAGGATTTGTTAAAACATCTGAATATTCATGCTAAATGCAACCCGCAACATTCAACCGGATTTTTTGCATCTATATCGTTAGATAACTCCCATACGAAGCGTTTTAGGGCCTAAAAATTAAAATTTTGAGGCCAAAGGCTTCAAAAGATCTTTCATCACTTGTAATCTACATGAGATCTTCTTGAACATTCTATTACATTTTTGCTGATTCGGCGCTTCTCGATTCTACCCATCTGTTCAGAGCCTGTAGAATTTGCAACTGTAAGTGAAATTTAACTAATTACTTGATATTCTACGCGATTGAATACACGGGTGATCCGCTCTGCTCGGCAATAACTTAAATACGAATAGTGTGTATTGACAAGGATGTCTTGTACTGTTATCAATTACAAGGAGGTGACGGAGTAAAACAGGGCATTGAAGAAAAATATATATTATAGGCTTAATATGGAAATGGAAAAGAAGGGAAGACGATAGGGTTTAACATGCAACAGTTCTCGCATGGGTACGCTAGTCGAAAACGTTATACTGGGCTATTTCAGAAGACGAAGTACATGTCACGACTTAGTAGATTTCAATCTCGTTTATGAAACACCACAGCCTCATCAATTTAGCATGGAGAAAGGGATGAGACTTTCTCCTTACACATGCAAATACGAAATAAAGAAATAAAAATAAACCCAGCTCATCTTACCAAAAATTATTTTTAATTAAAACCTAAGACATGAAGTATGAAGTGAAACTCTGGTTCCATTTAGGAAGAATTTTGAAAGAACAACTTAATTTAGACACACAAAAAGCCGTAAGCTCAGTACGCAATTACAGATAGTTTAAAAAATTGATACACTTTAATTACTTTATTTCTAGATAATGTCCGATTAAGCATCATTTCTAAAACGAATTATGCTTGTTATCAGCAACATTTCCGGAGTATTTTCATAACCATCAAATTTCGTG
Organism: Teleogryllus oceanicus; assembly: GCA_964035755.1. Taxonomy (NCBI): domain Eukaryota; kingdom Metazoa; phylum Arthropoda; class Insecta; order Orthoptera; family Gryllidae; genus Teleogryllus; species Teleogryllus oceanicus. The sequence continues at coordinate 36,432,163 of CAXIVR010000003.1, forward strand.
AAGCTGACAGCATAGCATAGCCCATCCGACGGCAATCACAAACTGCCTCCTACGCAAAACCGATATTCTCACTATGAATACTCACCCAATACGCCCGCAACACGTGGCACTCGCCATCAATAACAGCCATTCACACCGCGACCTCCGCAATTATAACTAATACTTGTAACAGAACTGTCGTCATGTGCACGTTCACATTAGCTGTTTGAATGGGGCATCAACGATCATTTATTACAACAAATATGCTCGCCGCCGACTAAAGGAAAATACAACATTCTAAAAACTGATACAAACGACGCGTTCATCAATTTTCATGTAACTCTTCACAGTTCTTCTGTTTTCCACAAAGATAATTATTAGATTTTTTCATAGCATCCAGTCGAGTAGACATCACATCAAGGCAGTATATCCACATACACAAACATTGTAATAGCGTTTCTTATTTCCACATAATCCACGTAAACACATCATAAAATTCACATTTCTTGCTACGTTTTTATTTTCTATTTAAAATATCTACTGAATATTTAAATACTTAATAGCTTGACCACGCTAATGTCACATAACGTACACTCTTTTTACATCTGAACAAACGATATTATTGAAATTAACCAATTCGTATCTCCCGAACGAAAATCTGACATAGAAATACCCTTGGAATGGAAAATTCCTTGTAATCGTTACGGTAAAATGAGTCCTACAGGCCAACGTTTAATTAACACTGCGGTGGCCTCGTTAGAAAGCATTTCATGAATTTCAAACCACTCTAGCTCTCTTTAATATTATATTCACAAGTATTATTCAAAGCCTATTAATGGATTCCATTACGAGAATAATGTATAAGCATTGCAGATTCTATTGTAATGACAGCCAAGTCAAAATACGAGGTTCTAAGGAAGCTACCAACTAAAATCCTGATGAACAGGAAGTGAGCTCGAATCGGAAACTCGAAAAAACTCATATGGATTTTCAAATGTATCCCATTTTTTAAATAGAAAGGATCTTTATGATATACGTACCGAACCGTGCATCTCAGGATAAACATATATAAAAATGTCTTCACCAAAAAATCATTCGCACGTCTTACCCTCACGGCCCTCAGATATTTTTATCAAGTTTTCTTCGTGAGATAAAATATTTCGCAAGGGTGTTGAGGAAGGGCATAAAAATGTATAAGATAAAAACAAACTGTTGAGCATGCACTACTCCACATCGATTCGTCAGCAATGATACGCTATGCAAGTTGGGTTTTGAAAAGGGTACAAGATGATATTCTTGACCAGTTCGTAACTTTATTTTCTAATGAGCCATAATTTTATCCCTTTGCCCATATTAACGTCAAAAAACAATTACTGAAAAACAGCATAGAAACACCCCATACTGTTCATCATCGCTTGCTACATGGTATAATTGCCCATTAGTGCTAAAGGTATAATCAGCCCTGTATTTCATACCGTTATGCTCACACACTTAAATTTCCTTAAGAGTTGGCACTTTTGGATGCAAAATTATCATTGTTCATATTTCAAGCCGTGTGATTTTCTTCTGTGGGGGCACAAGTACTGAAAGATAGCGTGTAAACCACAAATCCGGAAGAATGAAGGCACTATATACAGGAACAAATTTCTGCAATATCATAAGAAATTATTTCCCGAGTGAACGTGAATTTATTAAGCGTGTGTCACGAGTGAGTTCGAGCCAATGGAGAGCATTTTCAAAATCTTCTCCAAAGTGAATATAATTTAAACTTTTCTGATGACTTCGTTTTTATGCACTGTTTCTACCGCCGTGTCTCGATTTCCGTGTGAACCGCTGTGACCTCGCTTGTTCGCAAAATCCCCGCACTATCAGCTCGCTTATAAAATGATGGCACTGTACTTTTATACAATGGTTACACTGTATTTGTAGCTTCTTAACGGAATAATTTCACTTGCAAAAAATATGGAAAACGAACACATTCAATATAAAAATGATATTTTCATTCTGTGTGGCACAGTCCACAACATTTAAGACCGTTCTTACTGAAACTCGGGATTGCGCGGCATACCGAAACTTTTCCTCCTCTTAGTGTCATTATTCAACAATTTCTCAGATGTCTTTTTTCTCGTTTTTTTGTTTGTTTGTTTGTTGTTTTTCGAGTTTTTGAGTCGAGCTCACAACACCCATTCGTCAGGACTTTTGACCGAATCTTCCCTGGATACCCCTAAACAAATCTAAAACACAATCAAGAGCATCGGATTTATTTCGAATTCAAACTATCATATGACTGGGCTCAAGGGCATGTTTACAAATTCACAGTTTCGGCTTCACAGCTTGATTTCCAATTGCGACACAATCATAGATTTATTTTTGTAACTGGTCGTGATCCCAGTTGTAGAAGTGTGAATGAATCCCAGTGTAGAATGAAGTGTGTCACCTCATCCGACGAATCATTTAGAACTTAAGTTAAAACAATAGGTGTGAAACGCAGTAACTTCTTGAAAGAGAGATTTCTGTAAAATGAAGGTGCGCCGGATAATTGAGAACAGCACTTTGTTCCGCTCCAACAACCTAGTACTCCGGAGAAAATTCCGCGTAAGAAAGAGAACAAAATTAGCAGCCGAAAGTTTGTGAACACGCGAGAGGCGAGCTGTGAACAGGAACAATCTCAGATGCTGATGGCGGTTAAATGGCGAATGACAGGACAAAAACGGAGCTGCGAAATTCTCCTCGAGAACAAAGTGAATGCATCTGCAACAGACAAAACAATCTTCCCTTCCCAAAACAAAGGCTATAATTTACGACCATTGACGGAAAGAAGCTGCAGAGATCAAAGGAGATACGCCAACGTTCCGTTCCCAAGTAAGGCTGGGAAAGCGCGCCCGCTCCATTGCTCCGTCTCTGAATGAAGAAGAGTGAGAGGCGAAGCTCAACAGAATGGAAATGTTACCACGAAGAAAATTAGCGCCTCAGAACCACGAGGATAATCAACTGGTAATCACAAAGAAAGAAACAGCCAAACAAACTAAGAGCGAAACAAGCGAATAAATCGATTCCAAAATAAAACGAATAAAATAACGGATACAAGGAAACATTAAAAGGATAAAAGAGCATCACGAAAAGAAACAAAAAATACTGAATGATACTCTTTTGACAATGACACTAAACACGCGCCCATCAGACAGAGCAACAGCCATGCAAAACACGCGCACGAAAGAAAAATAAACTTGCGTACTATGAAGTGAAAAGACGGAACGGCCCCCGCCTACGCACGCCCAAAAGCCGCCCACGCAAAGCGGGCGCGCGGGCGGGCGAGCCCTGAGGCATTGGCTTCGCACAATGGCGGAGCGGAGGTGTCTTCTTGATGAAACCGCCGAGGGCCATCTTCACCCACGGCCTACTTCCAGCCTACCCTTGAACCCCCCTCCTCCCTCCCCCCTCGCTCATCCCACGCAGCGCCGGCGGCTGCTCCAATTCCGCCCTGTTGACGCCGACCCGCCTCGCATCCTTCACTGCGCACGTCTTCCGTGCGACCCAGGTCCCCTCGCCTCGCAGCATAGGGTGCGGGTGCCTGAGAGACTTCCACCCCCGGACCTTCCTTCAGACACCACCGACGTTTTCTTCTTTCTTCATCATACCGTTTCCTTGCGTCTCTTCACGGCACCAATATCACTGCCCCGGATGCCGCCTCATCCATCCCTCCCTCTCTCTGCACCACACTGTCCTGTCGCTCCGCCGCTGCATGTCCGACCAACCCCACTGCCTCGCTTCCCTCATACTTTCACTCCTTTTCCTTACATCACACTGATCACTCGTTGAGGTTGCCGGAGGGCAGATCGCAGGGCCTCCTCATCTACTTCTTCCTCTTTCTACACTATACCGTCCTCTCACCTCGCAGCAGGAGGGCAGATCAACCCCACTGTCCTCCACGCCTCCTTGTACACTCCTTCCTCTCCCTACACCTCACCGTCTCACCTCACAGCCGGAGGGCAATCCAACCCCACTGCCCTGCTTCCATTGTCACCCATCCACTCCTTTTCCATACATCACATCGTTCTCTTAGGTACCGGAGGGCTGATCAAAACCTCACCCACATCTTCCTCTGCTTGCACCAGACCGTTCCTTCACCTCGGGAGGGCAGTCCCACGCCCACTGACATGCGCTACTCATTTTCTTCCACCCCACGCCACCTCGTCAAGGCACCGACCCCTTCCGTTCGTCCAATTCGGGCGGGGAGGGGGAAGACCGCCCCCTCGCCCTGTGCCAGCGCCCGAGGGGAGCTCCGGCAGCCGCCGGGCTGACGCACGCCAGCGCGAGCTGCGTAATCAACCGGAGACAATGACGGATACAGCCAGTCGCACAAAAACGCAATCTAGTGAACTACCGGCGCCATTTATGGGCGACATGCGCCGCCGTTCGCTTGCACGCGTGCACGAGGGATGAACCAGTAGGGGGCATGGCGAGCGAGCGCCCCTGGGTGGCCTTTGCCTGCATTCCTCTGCTCTCGAGCGTGCTCGCACAATCGCTTACGCTGTTATCCTCTCCCGCTCTTCCGCTCACGCCCCGGCGCACTCGTTACCACATACTAACAGCCTCTGAATACCAAACACGCAGCAATAACCACACGGCCCAACGAGGCGAATGTGAAATATCGTACTTTCGAAAAGTGTTGTCGCGCGCAACAACATAATGATGTCAATTGCAATGAAATACTTCATTAACTCCTTGTTCCACAAGACGGCTAATGATACAGGACACTGATATGACAATAACAGCACACAATTAAGGCAACACTGGACAAAAATAAACCTTTGAATGCTTCTAAATGAAGAGAACCGAATAATATTATTTCACAAAAATAACTGATATTATTTCACAACAATAACTGATATTATTTCACAACAATAACTGATAAATTTTGGGTTCAACAATTGATTTCATTTCGGATATGTCCAACCATCTTTCACTTTACAACATACGGAAGTTTATGCCTCTTTAAGTTAACAACAGCAATCATTATCCTAGTTCACACGTTTTCAAACTGGCCTACTGTTCCCGTTTCAGGAGAAGTTACGGAAAACGAAATTACAGCTTTTTTAAAGAAGGTACAAGGAAGTAAAACAATGTAAGTGAAGACGTGGTTGTTGCGGTCAATTTCATGATGCCCGGAGAGCGAAGAGCAAGAGCAAAACAACAGAGAATGTTCTTGGTTAGATTTTAATCAATTTTGCAAAAGTTAAAAACCGATAATAAATAATAATAATAATAATAATAATAATAATAATAATAATAATAATAATAATAAAATAAATAACCAAATTTACTTTTATTACCCAAAACAGACGAAAAGTAAACAAACAATTTTCGAAAAGTTCCCGTTAATTTTTTACGCTCCCAGCGCTCCTTTACTTTCATTTCACACTTCTCAATTTCACACGAAGCTACCACTGCCCCGAAATCACTCCAGCACCAATTCGTCGAACGGAGTCCTGGTATCGCTGTCATTGGGAACCAACACTCCAGTCGGAGCCACAGTCAAGAGGAGAGGTCACGTGAGAATTTTCGACTGTGGCCCGCCAGTCAATCGAATCGGCCGGGATGCATCTAAATCACGCGAGGCAGCTACATGGGGCGGCCGCTGGTAATGGCGCGCCGCGTTGCATGGCGTCGCGGTCTGCGACAGCGGCGAGGCCGTCGTTAGTGCGGCGCTGCGATTGCGCGTAATGACTGCACGCCCTCTGCGCTCGACCGCAGCGGTGGGGCGCATCGCCAAAGAAAAAAGCGCGATCTATTCACTCTACAATACAATATTATTTTTACTTTACTTTTTAAATCTGTGATTCACATAATAGTGGGTATCGTAGTCATTTAAAAGGCGTAAGCTCTCTTTAAATTTTGCTGCCATTGTTTCCATGTCACCAAGTTCGCTGTGCACTTGGTTAACCACGTTGTGCGCTGCTATGGTTGGGAGAACGAGGTAGCGTTGTACCTAGGTGGAAGCCAACGTCATTCCTCATGAGAGATAATAAAATTCCTTTCGAGATGTACTAGGAATCATTAGACAAAGGAGAATGTTGACACAGCAGAAAACTGCGTTTACTTTTTTCATTGATGTTGAATCATTATTTGAAGAATCTTATTACAGAGTTTCCATGTACCAGTGCGACCACGACCCACTGGTACATGAAAACTCTGTAATAAGACTTTTCAAATGATTTAACATCAATAAAAAAAAAGCAAACGCAGTTTTCTGCAGTGTCTACATTCTCCTTTGTCTAATAATTCCTAGTACATCTCGAAAGGAATTTTACTATCTCTCATGACTTCCTTGGAATGACGTCGGTTTCCACCTACGTACAACGCTGCCTCGTTCTCCTAACCATAGCAGCGCACAACGTGGTAAACAAGTGCACAGGAAACTTGGTGACATGGAAACAATGGCAGCAAAATTTAAAGAGAGCTTACGCCTTATAAATAACGATATCCCCACTATTCTACTTCAGATTAAATAATAAATAATGCAATGAAGAGGGTATACTTGTTGAGAACCTATCCCGCTTAAATATACGTACGGCTGAATTAATGGCGAAGTATAGAAAGCATACCAACGTTTTTGTCTCTCTCATTCGCATCCAAAGGAATATTCTCTCATCTGTTTGACAACACGATGCGCTGTGCGAATAATGTTTTCCCAGAAATCTGAACTTAAAAATTGAAGTACTTCACAAGAGCTACGTACAAGTGGAAAAAAGACACACTATTTTAAATCAGGTACTTGCATTTATACTAGTTTTTAAAAAACGTTTAAAAAATTATGTGATACATTGAATTATTGTTTTCGGTGAATCAATTTTAGAAACATAAAAAATTCGTAGTGAAACACTAACATTTTCAATTATTAGTAACAATTACAAAAACGAACATTAAATGAAATATAGATCTCCAAAAACAACACAGCACGTTTGAACGTGAAAACAACTTCAGTAACGAAGCGACGGTTGAGTAACACAAGAATAACACAAACTTAAATACGCCAAACCGAAAAAAAAAAAAGTTTTCATTACCTCTTCGAATCCGCCGCAACGCGTCGCAATATGTACACCGCACCATAGCCTATTAGTCTTCAGAGAGTGAAAACCCAGCGGCGTACGCATCGCACCCTCTCTCCAGCTCTCGCTTTCTCTCTCGCGCTTCTCCGATCCGTGAAGTCGATTACTTCGTCGAGCCGAAATTTCCTCTCGCAAACGGCGGCGGCGGCGGCAGCGACGACGCGGGGCGGCGGTGCCTCGCGATTTTTCCACGGCGCTTATTGAACGCGTCGCCGCCGCCCCCGCACACGCCGTCACCCATAGCCGGCATAGCCGCTCCGCTGCCTCCGCCGACCCCGCAAAGCTTCCATCCCCGCCTCCGCCGCCACCCGAGCCGACGTAGCCGCCTCCACACCCGCCGCCGCATCCGCGCACGCCGCGCGGAATTCGATTTGGGAGTCGAATTGGATGTAGTCGGCGCCGCGACGCCCTGAATTCCTATAAATTATTTAGCAGATCCGCTTTCAAGTTGATGTTTCCCCGTCGCCGGAGTGGCGCGTCGCCGCGTATGCGACAGGGCGCGAAGCGAGGCAACCGTTCCCACACGCGGCTTCTCCGTTTATTAACGGCTCCGGAAATTAGCGTCGCGGCGCTTGGTCGCCTTTACGAGTGCGAGACGGACACCAGGACGTGCAGCAACGGGGAATAAAGGGGTTTTGTGCCGTGAGATGCTTGACGAGTTGAGAGTTTAAGCAGTAAGCTGTGTAGGTGGTTGGACAGGCAGGACATGACAAAACAGTTATTGATAAGGCAGACTGTTGAGTGCAAAGTTTTCGCCATACGGAACCCAACCTGCGCTACCCGATTCAAAGATGGTTGCACGAATCTCGTGATAAAATGTGGAAATCCCGGAAGACGCAACTGCGAAGATCCTCGTGACAGGAGTCTAATACCGCTGCCCTACGGGACAGCCAAGTTGCGCCATGCGGAAGGCTTGAACGGTCGTCACTTGTCGAATCCCGCGTGACAGGTACGACTGAAGGACCGAGTATCAGCGAGACGCAAACTCGAGCGGTGCATTTGACGTAGTTCCATGTGACGGGTCTCAGACACCTGTCATCCGAGTTCACCCGCTCTGTGCCACCCGGAGGGTTTACATGGACTTCCCTCATTATACCGCGTTACCTTGTGACAGGTACGATTGAAACACCATGTACCACCGGATCGCAAGTCTCGTTCCGCATGGCAGGAGCCTGCGACAGCGGCAGTGGGGCGATTTCACAACGCGGCTTTGAGACCGGGAAGTAAGGCAACGGTTCTGAAACAGCGTCTCCAGGACAGCCCGGCGAACAGGAGGGAGAGGAGGAAGAGAATACGAAAGTCAATTGGGGGTAGATCATTTGGGTAATTGGGAGTCCGAGCGGCGAACGGCAGCCAGGGGCAGGGGTAGAAGGGCCGAATGTGCGCGGGGAGGGCGGGCACAGAAGGACGCGTGCGTGGGTGGAGGCCGGGGAGGGGAGGGCGCAAGCCGTGCGGGCCGCGCAAGCGCGAGAGAACCAGGCCAGCGGGACTCGGCCTCTCCGCAACAGGTGGGCGGGCGAGAGGACGCATCCGCCCGCGCGCGCGCGCCAGCAATCCCGCGCCCCGCCCTCGCGCTTCCCCTTACCCGGGCCGCCCAGGCTGCGGGACTGCACGCCCACGGGGCGTGGTAGAACTCGTGGACGGACAAGCCAGATGGAGGCGAAGGCGACCAGCATGGGGAGGGACGGGGCGAGCAAGGAATGCGAACGCGATGGGGCGGGCGATTGAACGAGCGAACAGCGGGCTGGCGATCTAGTACACAAATGAGCAAGCAAGCAGGCGATTTTGTACGCGGGCGAGGAACAGGTGATCGGGCAGACAAGCAAGTGGTGAGTATGGGGCGGGCGAGTGGGCTGGCGAGGAGACGGTGGACAGTGCGACAGAAGGGCGGCGAGCAGAGTTGGAAAACACAAACTTGCATAGAAAGAATTAATTATCAAGTTTGGCTTTCAACCCCCCCCCCAGAAAAAACTATTTTATATTCGTGCTTTGAAAAACGTCCAAATGGCAGACTAATCACGTCGTTATAAACAGTTATTCACACACACTTGAAAAGATACACAAAACTTTATTTTTTTTGTTATAAGGTGTTCCTCCCTTAGATTACTCGAGTCGAGCCACGAAAAGCAAGTGGACTTCAAATACTCGACTTTTCTCCAAAAAAATTTTGAGAAGTAATGATTTGACATAATTTTAATTATCAGATCAATCTATGTGATTCTGATATTGTGTCCACTCCAAACTAAGAAGCACCACTAACATTAAATAGTTGCTGATTACTAAAGCAAGTATAATTAAAAGGTCCCATGCATTGTACTGCACATCATTTTACTTATATTACCATTTCACCTTCCACTAATATCACTGTTGCCCTTTCTCGCATTCAGGTTCTAAAAATAAAATGAATGAAATTTCCAAAAATAGTGTGAAAAATAATTGTTGAGATTTTATTCGAAACGTTCTATTGGGACCTTAAACTATAAAGCAAAAGGGATAAACCAATCGGCGCGCATGTGAAAACAAATGTCCGCTCTCTTTTGATGGAAATACACCTCCAAAATTGGAACTGTATTTTAGGGTAGGTACAAATAGTTTAACATCAAATGCGTTCCAAAATGCAACCACATTTTGTACCATGTAATTGAAAGAAGATAAATATAATACCGAACACTAATAATATCCCTACCGATTTGGATTTGGGTCTAGTAACTAGTAGAAAAGTCAAAAAAATTAACTGTCAATTTCAACCAATAATTTTATAATTTATCAACAACCACGATCAATACTTCGGTGACTGTGAGTTTTATTCTTGAGCAATTTTTTTAATTACTTCAGAAAAGTCCTTCAAAATTCACTCTAAAATAAAATTTGATTACCCTCAATACAATCAAATGACAGTTCACTTAATTCCCTTACACACGAAATCTTCGATACGACCTAACATTTTCCAGCTCCCAGCGTCCACACCCACGCCAGTCACCAGCTGCCCACTCGCTCCCCAGGTTCAGCAAACAAAACCTGCCACAGCGCGCTACCCCCACGGCGTTCGCCGTCCGCTGGCCGCCCACCCTCGCCCTTTTACAGCGCGCGGCGTCTGGAGAAGCCAATCGCGCAAATGGCGCGACGCGACGGCCGCACGAAGAAAACGTCCCCTCGCAGCCCCCACCCCACCGCGCCACCCACGCACAGAGGTCCCGAACAACTCACCGAGCGCGCTCGGACGAAAATAGTTATTTACGACACGAGTGGATAAAGTGACATTTTATTTTGCGAGATCTGGGATTCACGAGGCCCATAAGGTCGAGTGGGGCAATCCTACGAGCAAAATAAAATCTTACCACGTGCGCCACATACTACTTTTTGGGAAGCCATGCTGACTTTCATTTTATTTTAATCCAAGTATACAAATCACATACCTCAAGGAAAGAAGTAGCTAATGCTGTCAGGCGAAAGTATTTTTTCTTTGCTGCATTCACAGATTTATCTGTGACACTTGAGCATCGTCTCACGTTTAGCACTAGTGCTAAGAATTGAGCTTTTAGTACACAGTGCGTGCCCTGAAAGAACCATACTTCCTAGTGACTGTTAAAAATAAATATTTATATTTGTTTTTTATAACTTTGACAGCTCTTCGTATAAAACTTTCAATTATTTATACTAATTTGTTTCATATCCTCGGTAGTTACATCGAACGTACAATTGAAAGGAAAACTTTAAACCTTTTCTGTTCATTAAACGTGAGTAAAGATGGCACTTGATGTCAAATTATTAATCGTCGTATGGATATGTAACGTGTTTTCGAGTTTCCTTTCTAGATTGTCAGGGTGATTAATCATTCACGACCGTACTGTTTTTTCGAGTACTAAAATGAGATCTTAACCTCAGCTGGGATCACTTGCAACTGTCAATACGACATTTTGAATAACACTAAACGAAACGGAGAATTTGTTATCCGTATACGAAGTTCGAAGCTATATTGAAAAAACCTCTCCGGGGTGCATTTCATTATAAATAATTGTATTTCTTTAAATATCTTGTTAATTTGAGAAAAAAGTCAAAATTACATTCTCACACTGCATTTGAACTTAACCAATCAGAAAACACACCGTAAGCAAAAATTATTTCTCAAGTTGATCACACTAACGACAGCTGCTAACTGGCAAAACTCCTTTTCAACTCCAAATTCGAACTCTACACTCGGAACATTTTAGTAAGGATGATGCAACATCAGAAACAGACCTTCATTCCGTGGACCCTTTGTGACGTATTCTGGACCACTGCTCGCCCTCCCATTGCCGTTGTCCCCTCCCCCGCCTCGCTCGCCCGCGTCGCGGTCGCTTCCGAACGGTCACTCGCGAAACGAATTAAAGCCCGGACCGCCTGTCGGGGCGAGTCGGGCGCTTGTCGCAGTTTGAGGAGAGACAATGCGGTTGGGAGCGCACGATCGCCCCTGCCGCCACCACCTCCGGCGATTTCACTCATTGGCTCAATTGGACAGGTGGACTCCCCTCCGAGTCTCTGTTCCTGTTCACCGAAACATTATAAGTATTACATGCACTGAATTGAATGCTTTTTCATTCCTACGGTGACCCAAAAATCGGTTGATTTAGGGTTTTGATACAAAACGTTTTGGTGAGAACTAAAACAAAACATTCAGTGAAAGAGTTGAAAGAAACTATTTCACCTCCGTCAACCGACGTTTTCTTCTGCATGGCCTAATATGAGTCAGAAAATATAATGTAGAACTTACAAATTTATTCAACAAGCCATTTTACACAATTTATAACATCTACGTGTTGATTTCCTTCTCTTATTAAGGCCATACTAAAGAATCCTGCATTATTCAATCAGATATTAAGAATTTATTAATTTGCAACTTGTTTCCATCTACGAATCCACAAACTCTTAGCGGAATATTCATAATAAGTTAAAAGTGGTATTTTTCTTTAAAACCACATTTTTGAACTGCAATTGTATAATCGAAAATGCAATTACACGTCGGAACTGCAATTATATGATTGAAAATGACGGACACTCAATGTCCTCAAATAATGTAACTATGTGTCACGGTGTTCAAAGGTAGGGCAAGTGTGTTTGAGACAATAATGATCTCAACTGACTCCTACACTTTTAAAATAGGAATCTTTACAATCCACTGTTTTCCTTCTATAAGAAGATAGAGATCATTTCTTCTCTTAAACATTCGTAATCTACAATTGTATACTCTGACACATAGTCGTATCACTCCACGGTACGTCGGAATAAGACCTAAATATACTAAACAAAAGTTCGTTAAATAAACATTTTAGTAACTTTTCTACCTAGCAACCAATCGTACAAATTGTGCCGGATGCATTACATCTCCAGGGGAAAAAAAAACATGAGCAAGTAGCGAACATCGATTTCCGAACGCGAATAAAAAGAATAATTTCACACGGGCTGACGAGAGCCGAAACGCCGGAGTACCCTACCTCTCTTACTGATTCCCGATTTAATCGCATACCAACACTCGTAAAAGCTAGTGCGGCGTCGCGCCGGCTTCCTGAGTGGAGAGTGGGCGGCGGCAGGTCTCGGAGAGCACTCCCCGGTCCACTCCATAAAACGCTGCCCGGCGCAGTGAGCAACCGGCTTCACGGTGCGCACCTCGAGGGGGCAGGGGGTGCACACAGCACACCTCGTTCCGGATAAAAAGAAAGTTTTTGCCACATTTCTCAACAACGTTGTGAGCACCAACCACCACTTCTACCGGATACGCGTTGTTTCGGTTTTTCTCCGCAGGGCACATACGTCCGAGTGCACACTTCGCGATTGCATAATAATGCCATTGAATCTTTGAGTAATAAATAGAGATTGGATTTTAAAGAGAATTTCGTTTCTAAATTCAACACATAAAACGGAATTAAAAACGATACTAATGGTTTATACGTGAGTATTTTGTGTAAAAATATTACGCAGTTTTTACAGCCTTTCTACCCTCTTTTCAGCAAATTTCCTTTTTTTTTTTTTTTTGCTTTTTCTGACCCATATTTTGGAGAATACACAAGAATAAAGATGTTCGTGAGATGAAAAACACTGAAAAAACTGTAACAGGCGAATGCCTCTAACACTGACAGCATGCCCGAGATAAATCGACATTTTGAAATGTTTAATAAAAACATTCTAGCTATATACTCGCGATGTAAAGTAAAAACTGAAGTAAATGATATATGTACACTTATTTACAATTTACCTCTTTATTGATAATTTTCTTCGAGTCTTTTTCACATGAACATTTATCCCTCAAAATCCGATCATTGGTGATGACACACCCAGCAGAATGCTACTCATACAACAAGTACAAAATGAGTTCAGACAATTAATTACAATAAAAGTTGAGTTTTACACTGTGTGAGAAAATTTTAAAAATTAGTTTCAGCATAGCGAATTTGTACGGCAATCTTTCGCATCAGGACTCAGAGAATACAGCTGTCGCCAAGACATTCAAATGAGTTTCAAGAAATAACGATGTCAGTTTGTACATTCTCGTCGGAGTCCAAACTATGGCTGTTGGGAGTAGCCGGATAATTCTCACATTCATTAGAAGGCTTGGGTAACACAACATGAATGGCGATGAACGGATCAATTGGACTTGGTAAGTGGATATAGCCTTGGATATAGTAAGGTGAATACAAGTGAGGCGTGGTGCGTGTTGCAAGAACTATTTTAGCATTAAAATGCTTGGTAAATTATTCGTTACGCATATTTACTGTTGTTTTACGTAATTTGTGAAAATCGAAGGCCCGAGCCTCGTCGCCAATTCGGAAAAGCGTAGCGAAGCGACAACTGAATAGAGAGATTGTAGTGTGCAAATAGAAATATAGGACTGACAAAGAAGAACTCGCAACTACACACTAGCTATAGAAACTTCCCAGCAACTGTCTGACCCCGGTTTATGTGTCCGCTGCTCATGAGTTATGTAATAAGCAAATAGCTGTTATTGCTCGACATCGTAACGTAATTTCATCTCCCCCAGCCACCTTAGATTGGCTTATGTCAAATTCATCCGGCTCAAGTACGAAGTATACTTTGAAACTGCTTCTTCCTCGGAATTCATTCACCCATTATGGGCAATGAGAACATTAGATAGATACAGAACATAAACATCATAACAAGTAAATACATAAACAGATTCGTTCTTTATAGGTAGCATATAGTACATACTTCCCGTGCCAAATAGCCAATAATGCCAAGTAGTGAAAGAATCTCTTTAGACGTTGAACAATGTATATAACAGGACACAGCACGGAGAGAAGCAGGACTAATGGAAAGGACTCAATCCGAATGAAGAGGGGGTGGGGAGCGGTGAGGTATGAGTGGGGGGTAGGCAAGGGAAGGGAGAACTGGCATTCGGAAACGCATTAAAAGCGGATCGAGGGGCCGTAATTGGGAAGGCGGTAATGAAAACCGCCTGTGGGTGTTGTTGATCGCCGAGAACGCTTTCAATGGCCTGGAGGTACATGCAAAAGTCACACCGACGCACACACATGCGCAAGAACTAGAGAGCAAATGTGTGCTTTTACACCCTAACCCAACAAACGTTATATACTGTGTTCCAATATTTAGAAACTACTGGCTCAGAGTACTCTGAATAGAGTGTTCACATTATAACGACTGTGCATACCTAAACAGAGTGCTAGTAATCAAATTTTCAACAATAAACACTCAGGCATATGAATTTAAAATATGCAATTGCATTTTCTCATATAACATTTTCGACCTTGTGCTCTCGACCGAGTTATTACAGCAAACATTATAAATATGCCGTACGGTTACTTACATAAAGAAACACACTGAAATAACATTTTTGTAACACGCACTTTCTCTCGTAGTTCTCGAATTTGTTTTTTGTTTCTTTTCTAAGGAATTACAATAATATTTAACACTGTCGAGTAAAGATTTGTATTACTAATTTGCAATGCGTGCAGAAATTGAAAGAAAACTATTCAGTCTCCGATCCTGCCAAAATGCCCATGGTTTTTTTGCTATGTAGGAACTCGGGAAAATCCAGAAACAATGGGAACAATTAAGGTTTTGACTGGAAAGATGTAAATATTTAATTGTGTTATTTCATTTTCATACTGCCCATATTAACTGAATTCCATACTCAGTGAGACTGATTAATACCCAAATGATGTCATGCGATAGCAAGGCTCCAAAGAAGAGGCCGACCACCATTACTTATGTACTACTCCCGAGACAGTTATGAAACAGCAACTATATCGATATTTTTGGTACGTACAGACTGTGTAACCGAACATGCTATACCATGTTACTGCAATTTTCTTTAGGCTGTTTTTGTTCAAATCTTTAATTTACTGCAGTGTTATAAATCGAGTGCATTGTATTTGTTGTTCTTGAGCAGTGTGTGTGCTACTTTATGGAAAACCATTTTGTGTGGTTTTGATCAGCCGCTTTTTTTTTGGTGTGTGTGTGTGTGTGTGTGTGATGCAGACCTCTAGTTATAAAACTATTATATTCTCGACCGTGGTCGATTTTGTCGCGTGTGAGTGGCAAGGATATTTCCAAAACATACCGGAGCACCCTGTGGGCGCACTGCCCAAATCGGCGGCTACTCACACACGCCCGTGCAATCAAATAAGCAAATTCACACACACACACACACACACACATACACACACGCACACACACACACACACGGCGGATGCCATTTGGCCCGCGCGCCCAGTCGCGAGCCTTATGCACCGACACGTGCGCCGCCTGCAGCGCTCACGTGATCGATATTAACACGCCGACCGCCTCTGGCTTTCTACGCGCGTTCGACTGCGAAGGAAGCAGGAGGAGGGGGCGGTACGTCGCAGGGGTCCTAAGGGACAGGGCAGGGACGGACAAACACCAGGTAGAGGCTGCGACCTCACGGATCCTACGAGCCCGAATTTCACTTCCAGGCAACAAAAAATTAAACTCTGTTTCTTAAACATTCCTTTGTATTGACCTGGCACAAGAGAACTGTTCCAAACGTGTCTTATATACGCATCAGTGAAGTTGCATTGTTTGCATTACCCCTAAATATGGAAGCTATATACCATATTCCCATAATGAAAAAAAAAAAAACAATTTGAAGAACACAAATCGTTATTCAAGCCAAATGAAAAATTACATAGTACAATAAATACACTTAAACTACGTTTGAATGTGTATCTCATTATTAACAACTATCATTAACTTCTAAGTATCAAGATTTTAGACCGACCAGAAATTATATTTTATTATGGAAATATCATGTATAATAATGTCAGATATATTCGCTGGCTTATCTTACGTGCAGTATAATGGTCACCAACACTTAACGGTCGCGGCTTATCTTAGTTTGAAAAAGAATATTCTTTTATGAAACAGCAAATGAAAAAATCTAATAATTGGAAGATACGAACTACCAAAACAAAAGAGGAGAGAGAGAAAGAGAGAGAGAGAGGAAGAGAACATTTTCCATATCTGTATCTGTATCATTTTCCATACTCCTGTAGCCAGAAGGAATCTTATCGCCACTCCCACCCGGAGGCAGGGGTACATTTGCTCAGCCCTGGGGGAGGCGATGCATGACGCGCCCCCTAGCGCCCGCTGGCGGCCGCCCGCGACTGCGCCGCCCTTGGTGGCGCATAATGGGCGTAATGGAGGCCCGGTAAGCCCCCGAGATTGGCGCGGGCTTTGCGAGCGGGCGCGGACGCCGCCGCATCGAAGCCCGCGGGAAATTGCGCACGGGGGTAAAGTTCTCCGCGCGCCGTTAACGATGGACAGACGTTGCGGCGGCGGCGGCGGCTCCTCGGCGAAAAGGGAGGCGGGGCAAGGCGGAACGGAGTAGCACTAGCCAGGAAGTTGTGATGGAGCAGGACAGAGAAGCAGGGCGGAGAAGGGGGAGGGAGGGGAGAGGGGGAGGGGGGGAGGGGGAGGAGCGGGGGGAGGAGCGGAGTGGCGGAACGATGCGGAGGAGTGGGGTGGAGTGGGCGGAGAACGAGGCGACAGGGGGCGGACGAGCGGGCCGGCGAACTGGGAAAATGAGTGGGCGGTGGAACGGGGCGGACGAGCGGCGGGGAAGGAGTGGAATGGAGGGCGCGCGGGGCGGGGCGGTGTGGCGCAGGGCGGCGCGAGGAGTTAAGGGCGCCGCAGGTGCCCCGCTGCGAGACGGTCGCGCGGAAATCTTTTTCCTCTCTCCTCGCGCTCTTTCTTCCTTTTCAGCGGCGGCGCTATTCACTCCGTGTCGTTTCGTATTCCCCTGGGATCTTTTCACGAAGGCCGGGACGCGGTTAGCCGGACGGCGGCGCGGCGCGGCCCGCCGGGACAGCCGCCACCCGGAAAAAGAAAGATCTCGCGCTGCTGTGTAGTTCGAGATGCAGAAAAAAGAAAAACTTCCACTGCGTCGAGGCTCCCTGACATAACTCCAAACCCTGTCATCGAAGTTCGTCAATCAAAATGAAAATAACTTTACGATTTCGGACTGATGGGAAACAGCCTCGGAGTGAAACTACGGAGTGAATTGACTCCTGGCATTTGAATTGCAGCATTTAATTCACTTATTGGTCACGTAGCTGTCTTAATAAATGACACGATATTTTTGGATCTATTATCTCGTTCCTTTTTACAAAAAGATGCAGTGAACTGCAGAGTACGAGGACAAAGCAGCTTTCACTGGGAAACTGCGTTTTGTCATTTATATCGACGTCTAATCTGTATTCTACTCATATTTCCTACTCATATTTCTTTTTCATTTTTCCTTATAAAATGATCTACAGTAGTCCGAATGAGAAACGCATTTCTCAACTAAGTCTTTCAAAATGCGACATAATTTTCGTTTTAGAAACAATATTTTTTCAGACCACCTGATCACAAGCTAATCGTTAAGTTTAGAAAATATATTTACAAATTCATCGCTAGTATTGGAAGAGAATAAAGGGTGTGGTCGGAGACAATACCATACCTTTGTCATGGCCTCCTTTCTTCGTATACGTACATATCAAAAGTAGAGAAAACAAAGGAGAAGATACGTTCAACAATCAGATTTAACAACTTTTGCTTTGCTATCTAGAAACGAATTTGGTGAACTACCGACGCATTTTAAATCGAATTTTTGCCACGTATTTGTTATGCAAATCGAATCGATGTACTTCGTAATTTAGATTGTATGAAAAATGTATCTTTTCTGCAACATAATTATGAACAAATACGAAAATCAATACAAAAATAATGATTAACAACTTTTAATACCGCCAAATGAAAGCAAAAGAAAGCATTTCAATATTATTTTCGAAGAAATAAATCTGTGTTAATATTTTACGCATATTAGAAGAGCCTTTTTTGTCAATACTTTTGATCACATCAAATTATCTCATTCCGCCAAAACAATTTCTGGGTTTTCGAACTATCAAAATTCGGAAACAAACTTTGCATTCGCAGACTCCATTTATAGAAGGTATTAGCAAATAAAATATTGCTTGTTCATACAAACAGAACATAAAAAAGGGCAAAACAAAAATA
This sequence comes from Teleogryllus oceanicus, assembly GCA_964035755.1. Lineage (NCBI taxonomy): Eukaryota > Metazoa > Arthropoda > Insecta > Orthoptera > Gryllidae > Teleogryllus > Teleogryllus oceanicus. Next base: position 36,450,780 of record CAXIVR010000003.1, read on the forward strand.
GGTTTGAAACATGTAGGTCACGCCGCACCAGGTTAAAGGTCAGATGGCACCTGCTATTCTCACGTAACGTAATCATTCATCCTAAAGAATCAGCTCACCACTCGTTTACAAAGCAATCAGCAAACATGGTTCACGTCAGTGCGAATGATACGAGAATCTTCCACCTATCTACACACTTCCCAAGCTCTAAGTACCTCCAACGGTTCCTGCAGAGAAACAAACTTCACGTCACCCCAACCGAGTCCCGTTTCTTGCAGCGAAACTCTACCCGCCAACTAAGTAACACAGTAAACTACATTCGCCTCGTCAAACAAACGCTAATTCCCTTCCGTAAACAGACGTGAAACAACTTCACCGTACGGGCGAAGAACCACAACGAACGACAAGGCCATCGGAGTGCCTGCGTAGCGAGAGTCGATGTTGGTGTTAATGTTGATATTGATGTTGAGGGAGCTGCGGGGGCGTCGCCCGCCCATTCGATCGTCACCACGCCGCTCATCCCCCCAGGATCACGCGGGGGGCGCTGAAGCAAGTACCTCAGCCAGCGACGGTCCAGCGACGCGTCGCGCCCTCGCTCGCGGGGCAGCAGGGGCCGAGCCGAGCCGGGGCGGGCCGGGCCGCTCCGCGCGGGCGTGCGGCGCTGCCCTCGCCGCCTCGCAGCCGTCACTGAGGCGCGGCCAGGCGCAGCGCGGCACGGCGGCGGCGGCACGGCCCGCGCGCGGCGCTGACGGCGGCGGCGGGGGCGGCGCCGGCGCCGGATGCTGCGGGGCAGGTCGATGGACGGGAGGGGGCGAGGGGGTGGACGCACGCTCGGTCGGGGTGCGGGGGAGCAGAGGGAGGCTCGGTCCCCCCGCGGGAGGGGGGAGACGAGGAGGGGCACGGGGGCTGACGGGCGAGGATATGCGGCGACGGGTGAGTGGTCAAAGGGAGGGTGCGAAAGAGCCATGGAGCAACGGCAGAGAAAGTAATAACAGGCTTTTGTAGTGTGAGAAAACCGGAATGAGGGGGGCAAAAGTACATGTTCGTGGGAGAGCAGGGAATGGATAGAAATGTTGCACAGAAATGGGGACGAATTTAATGGATATGGAGCAAAGAAAGACGTACAGAACAATTAAAGTGGAAGAATGAGACATGGCTCATTGCTCAGAGTGGACGTTAGGAGGTCAGGAATAGGATAATGATGCTCCTGCAATTTACGACCCACCCCACCAGAAACACGAAATAAGCAGCTCAAACAAACGTTGTAAGGGACGAAATCCCAGAGAAGGTTACTGATTGCACAACTGATGACAATACACAGCAAAGTCGAAAAATAAGAACTTTTAGAGGAAAAGTATCGACCAAAGAAAGTGCTGGTTGCCCAGAAGTCTGAAAAGAATGACGAAGAGGAAGGATCAGTGGTCCAGATGAACAGAAGTACAGAACACACAGAAATGAAGATCGCGTGGGCGATTCGCGTGAGAGGGCATAATAGACGTGGCAATAGGCTGTGGATAGCTGGGGTGACAAGGGCGATGAATCAGACAAAGAGGGTGCATTGGTCAAAGCGTCAAGGAAAATTCTATAGAGTCGAGATTCGAGGGGAGTGATACAGATGACACTTGTCACGTGTCTCACGAACTGAAGGTCCGCAAATTTGTTCAACATTTAGGGCTAACAGCCATCAAGCTGAGAATCCACAGAAATATTTCCCCCGAATCTGAATTGTGATTTAGAAATAGCTGTCCTTCGAATGATGATGGGCTGATTGTTCTAATCTGTACATGTTACAGGAACTACATATTTTTCTTGAATGGCACTTTACAGTTTGCACTGAATTTTGTTTTCAAAAAGGATCCACATTCTTCTAATCAACGTACTTCCTTCATGTTTAACTGCCCTTTTCCTAATGTTCTATTGTAATTCAAACTCTTCTTTCATTTTATACAAAAAACTTCCGATGTTCCAATTTACCGGTGTGAGAAATTTGATCGGAAAAGAAAATTACAGCGACGGGATGCATTAGCAAATATAGCTGCATATTCACAAATTGAAGACAAGGAGTGATGATCTCCTTCGTGGTGCCGTATTTTCCATGTCATCTAAACAGATGGATTTAGGTTGGACATTTCCTGGATGCAAATTCCAGAAGCCGGTCAAATCCAGTCGTTTGTTTCCAGTCCAGGATCCAGAAAATGCTCACGAGAACGACACGTGTAGAAAAAAATATTACTTTTTTATAGAATAGCATCACAGTCGATTATAATATATTTTCAAAAGGACAAATACTTAAGATAAAACGTAAAAAATAATGAAATACAGATTTTAAATAAATATCAATAATACACATTAATATTTACAGGGCAACATTTTAAGTGCTACAAGTCAAAGGGGGAAAGGCATGTTCCACTCCCCCCCCCCAGTCCCCTTCTTGGATTCGTGTCACTGGGAGAGGTGCCTAAGGCATCAACTGATGTCACTGCAGGGTCCCTGTCCCTGATCGGGAGGTTCTGACTACGAGTGCCAATGGCGGCAGAATTTTCAACACTAGATACCTAGATAGCAGATTCAACCTAGATAGCAGTCAGCTGCTGTCTGGAAGAGAATTCTAGTGGACGGCAGCTCTGACTGGTAGTTTTCCGTGGTTCCTCCGATCAACACCAGGCGAATGCCAGAGCCGTACCCTAACAAACGGGCCTCGGATGACGCGGGCGCGCGCGCGATCTCTCCTTCCTCTTCCTTGTCCTATCCCCACCTCTTACTTTAAACTCACTTTCACTTACATGCACTACAGTACCACCATGCTCGGACACAGGTCGGGAGCTTGTCCCGGCTGGGGAGGTGCCCGGCTGGTGGGAGACACCTGGTTGGGGAAAACACCACTAGCAGACGGTAGGTCGGCGTGTGATATCATCCAGTTGGGAAAAAGCATCGCCATCTCTGGGGGAAATGTGCACTATACTTACGGGACTAATGACCTTAGCAGTTGGTGTGCTCGGAATGACTAATCAATCAATTGGAATCGTTTCCTTTGATTTCCCCATAGTCAAAATGGATGCCAGAGCAGTACCTTAAACGATAGACCACGGACGGCACACAATCCTCTCTTCCCCATCCATATCTTGTTACTTCCTTAAGACTGAGAATTGTTGATCACTCTCCCAATTAAGTCCCTTTTCATTTGCCTACAAATTGCTACGACAGTGCTGCAAGAACATACCAAAATCCACGGAGGGTTGAAACGCCACAGAAAGAAAAATAACTAGAACTAAGACGTACAAACACAACATATACTGAAGAAACTTCATCATTCAAAGAAATCCAAAGGTCGGCTACAATAATGAAACTAACCACGGTGATTTTACGGAATTTTATAACATTATAACTCTTAATATTTCATATTTTCTAGTTAGTTTGCAGAGAAGTCTACACTCTTGCTTCGGAACGCAAAGACTGATGGTACGCGAAGTAAGGCGATTAACGTCGACCTAGGTGACAAGCAAGGAACGACATTCGAGCAGACAGGAATGCGCAGAAAATAACAAGTTGGTAGGTGCAACAGTGTTGCTTTCGACACAGTTTAACGGTCACCAAAAGAAAATAATATTGCCACAAACTTTTAAAACAAGAAGTTATTCTTGGAATCTCGGTTAAATGTGATGTTAACATTAAATTGTTTGTTGTAAGTGTAAACGGTTAATTGTTAATAGATTTATTTCGATAACAAATTAGAAACATTTTTCACAATACAGTGATATTTAAGAATTTGTTGTATCATTAACTTTAGTGCATGAAGAAAGTTTAGTGCATGTAATTTTAATAACTGTCACTAGGAAAACATGACTAATAACGGCAAATTCGAGAAACAATGTCATAAACTCCTACCACAAAAAAAATGTACCTAATTCTTCATTTTTCAATAACTTGAAATTTTCTTATAAGATTTTGATAGAAAACAATAGTACAAAATTATGTCATACTAGTGGACTCCGCAATGCTCCGCTATTGCAATGTATTACACGTCACACGGTACTGGACACGTGATTGTTAATTACGTTTTAGGATATGCTCTGCAAACATTTTTTGAAATGACAGACTTTTTCGCAGGTATGGGCTTGTTCTTTGTCCTGGTTTGGACACGATTGTCAAGAATCTTATTGTTACAACCGTTCTCCCTCAAGTTTAGGCATGCGTTCGCTCTGACACAGTCTTGGAGAAATTTGATTTATTTCTCCGAGATAACGTTCAAGAAATAATTTCGGCCGATACTTCACAAGCGCAGGGGCAGAATATGCAGGGAAGATGCGTTTAATACTTGAGGTTTGCGGTGGGTTGCTTAGAGCTTCCGTTCAGGGACGCTTGAGCCAACATAAACGCAGAAAATCATGTGCGTCCATGTGTAACAGTCATACGCACATTCCCATTTTACTATGCCTATATTCTTCGCGCAAGTGCAAGCAATAAGTTAACAAAGTTTTATCGTAATGGGATGAACAGTATGGCAGCGTATAAAAATACGAACAAACATTGATTTGTATTGAAAGGCAAGGCTACACTTGGACAGTAGGTACAGAGTTTTTCCTACGATTTATACGAAGAATTACTTGTATATTCACTGTGACTAAAATAATCTAGCAATTACAATTCAGTACATGTATCAACGTTAAAGGAATTTAACCGAATAATCAAAGCAAATTGATGTAAAATCAACATTCAAAATGATATAAATAGTAAGAAAAACTTCATAAAATTTGCTATATCATACGTATGACCCATAACCATATTAAACACAGATTTGAATTCCATTCCACTTGTAACAATCCAGCCGAAGTCTATCCACGACACTTTCATTCAAAATATTGAACTTACGCTCGACGTTCGACACAACACTGTTATACTAGAAGCTCCACTATTCAATGGTTCCGATTTTCATAGGATTATAGGTTCATAGGATCCGATTTTCAAACACACGATAAATTGCCAATATAATCAAAAACACGATCTTGTTCCTTCCGCAACCTTCGCCACCCATGAAAAACCTTAATATTGAAAATGCAGGATAAAATAAATAAAATTATTCGAATATATTGGATAAAATAATTCTGACTTCATATACAAATTGTCGACATTTAAAATCCTAAACTTGGCAAATAATATATGAAAAGCATTAATGAAGAAAAAGAAGTGTGCGAAGTTACTTCTTCACTGTACATTTCTTTTCCGATATGTCAATAATTTTTTCCATCAAATTTTTTCCCCAAGATTCCATGTACTTATAACACGTCTTAAAGCATTCGAGTTCACCACGATAATGTATCCATTCCAAATTACTTTCATCCTCTCCAATGAACCAATTTATTCCCATTGTTCCTATAATGCAACAGTCAAATTAACACCTTTTCTTTCTCGAAAAGACAGTATAGATAATATTAATATATAAAGCAAAGAAAAAGATCTCGAGATTTTGAAAGAAATATTCTTTAAGGACACTCATACTGAATAAGTATTGTTTCTTTTTTACTTTCGCGTGTACCACGTACTACGTAGTACTGGGAAAGTGAAGCAGCGCTGCTTAATTTTCCATATAGTTCATCGGAAAATCGCGTGATTCAGCGTATCAGAGCGAAGGGGCGCGAGTTAAAATCCATAGCAGAGGAGAAGGATTCGGGAATATTCATAGGGAGTGAAGAGTAAGTTGCGTCGACTGAAAAACGCCTTCATAATACGATATCATAGAAGCAGGCCGATCGCGTCAAGCCGAGGACCCTTCAGTATTTACTCGAATGTTAAAATGTCCAGTTCAGTCTCAAAACAGAAAAGCAGTAACAACATTTACAGGAAAAATATGAAATGCAGAGAAATATTAGGAAGTTAAATGTTTCGCGTGATACGTTAAAAATATTCGCAAACGTGAAGGAAGAAACACAAAATAAAGTCAAGATGCTACATTCGAGGCAGGAAGGTCTTTAAACTAAAGTATTTCCTGTATTGCGCTGTACCCGCAACCCATCAACTTTGCATAACAATCCATAACAACAGTGGGAATAAACAAGCTTTTTCAATAGCATAATACAGTTGTCTACAGCTCCTACGGCCGTCTCTCGCATCCCAATCTCGATGCCTCTCTATCATTCTAATCGTCTTCTTCAAGGCCTCTTTTCTGCATGTCCTTCATAACTTGCTGTCGCCATTCATCTCTGGGTCTACCTCTTTTTCTTCTGTCTAAGGGGAGCCACTCAGAGATCTTTCTGGGCCATCTCTCAAAACCGAGCCTTTTCACGTGACCAAACCTTTTTCTTGATTCAGAAAACCAATCTTTAATGTATTTATGTATTTCTTGCCAATATTTGTATTTTCCAGAATTGGAAGAGTTTTATTAAAGGGACTGTGTCATAAGCTTTTTCAAGATCTATGAATACAAGATATGTTTCCTTATTTCATAATAATATTATAAGATATGTTTCCGTTCATAATAATAATACATAAGGTATGTTTCCTTTACTTGCATAATAATACAATGCAGTAAGTTCTAGGGCCTATGAGAAGATTAGTTTTTGCTGTGCAAGTTCGGGCCATCTCGACGTCTCAAAAGTGACAGTGGATCGTGAGAGAAATTTTCCGACTTGGTTCTAAGGAATACGCACTTTTAAGCTCTTTTAAACTTTTAGTCATTTTCAAGGTAGGGGCTTTAATCTTGAAAATAAGTCTAAAAACTTAAAAAATACTCAAACAAGCAAACAAACAAAAAAGCATCCAAAAGGGGTTTAACAACCACAAGTGCGAACCTGTTGAAGGAAAAAAATGCGGAAAACTGTTTTTCACATCTTTTTTAATACTACTTCAAAACGTTCACAGATTGGTGAATTCACAAGCATGAATTGCCCATTTCATCATTTCATGTCTTTCCTTATGGAATGTAACGCCCCTGAATGGGCATGCCTGTTAGCAGCTAAAAAGCTAAATAAAAAAATTTAAAAAAAACACATTTGCCTGGAAAATATTTTCTAATACGATTTCTTAAATCATTAGCGGTATTTTCGGTGACTCCATACATGTGAGCGAAGTAGTGCGGAATACTAACAGAAGAAATCATTGCAGCAACGTCTACATGGTGAAACAACTGTGAAATTGGAACAATCTTAAAATATAAGAATGAATTACGTGTACGTATATGTGCACCGCAACTTTTGAACAACCCGGAGTGATTTTCCCCTTTTGCAAGAACAATATTCTGAGCAACCGAGTAAAAGTGTTGAGGAATGTTCGCCATCCCAAACGTTGACCTAAATTTGGTTACAGCCCGAAATATTTAGTGTTGGAAACCGCAATGCAGGACACTGTCGCCTGGCGGCATCTATGCTAAGCGCTGCTGGGAGAGATGGAGCGGGGCCGATAGAGATCGAGCTGATAGAAGCTAGAGGAGCATAGACAAACACCTGGTCGCGAAAATATAAACAAACGCGGCTCATTTCAATGAGACGCCCTTTTATTCAAGGTTCATCAGCCATGAACCTAAATTTTAGGGAACTCGAAAAATAAGGTACATTCTTGTTTGATTTTGTAATTGAAACTTTTAAATTTTGATTCTTTTAGATCTAAAGTATTTGTTTTAAAAGCATTTCAACAAAATGTCAATAATTTTGATGTAAATATTATTTTATTTGTTGGTTTGTTTGCGCAAGAGCCGTTTGGAAATTGGACATGGGACAAGGGTTGTGTTTGAACTGTTTGGAATGAACAATGTACTTTTTGTTTTTATAATCCAATAAGGAAAGGGGTAAGGAAAGTTTGCAAATAAATACTCTTAATATCAAAAACCTCAGGTATTCATAAAAGTCCTTTTACTATGGTATAAATGAATATTATCATGGGCAGCCAATTTGGAATTTCTGCTGAGCACAAGGGGCTGATTATGTGCACAGATTTCAAACACACAATTCACAGGTTTTAGAGACATTTTCAATCTGTATGGAGTATTATTTGGATAAAAATGAAGTGAATGCAGGAATGCCATTATCTCAATTTGTAAGCATTGTAGATAAGGTCCTTTTGGAAAGGGACGCTCAATCTAACCACATGAAGATATAAATAGTTCGGTGCATTATCGGGGGGAGGGGGGCGGAGTCCTGCGCTTGTGATGTAACTAACAATATATGTGTGTATAAATTAATTTAAACAAAAAAATATTCAATTTCAGACTCTAAATAAAAACACATCGACTTTCCTGCATCAATATTTGTATTAAATGTCAAAACGTATTACATGAAATACAGGACGATTCATCTTCATATCATATCCTGTTCCTGTTCTTTGGCTCGACAAACGCTACGGGCCATGGCCGATCAGCGGTGACCCAGCCTTTCGGCCATGGGATTATTCGTGTGGTTAGCACGAAGACATCCATTCACTGGTATATGATGGTCTTCATAACCTTAGGGTGGGCTTTCTCATCTCCACAAAGCAATAGATACTGCAACATTTGCAAGGAAAGCGCACAAGTATAATTTTCCTCGATCGGGAATCGAATCCGAGGGTTGCGCCGTGGAAAGCGAGCATGCTAACCAACGAGCCACCGAGAGAGGCTTCATAACATAAAAATGTATTAACTTATATCATACTAAGACAAAATACTATACGTATTTATTCTGAATGTTCAGTCTTCGAGTGAAGAGTTCCGATTTTTATCCAGTCAAAGACGATGTATTAACTCAAATTATTACGTCCAACTGTTATAAATTATAGTTTGTTCAAAAAGGATATCATAAACAATATGAACGATTTTCAGCTTGAAGAAACTTAAAATTATAAAAGCAAATAAGCAATTATCGGTGGGCGTCTGAGCACCCATTGGTAATACAAGGGTTAGAATACAATTAGGGACGCTACAACAGCGCATACTTTCTGGTAATATTATATTATTTCCAACGGTTACTTAATAATATTAGTTGAACCCGTAAATGTTTACAACCAGCAAACATATTTTTCCTTACTGGAATATGAACTTGAGCTCTATGCTCCACGATCTATGCTTTTATCGTTTAAATCAGCGCTGATTCAAGTAACCAACGAACAACAAAATGAATGTTGAATTTTAAAGAAAAATATTAATACAGTGGAAAATCTTGTTGGGGAGTATAGCAGAGTAGCCCAAAAATAAAAGATCCGTTTCATATACGAGAATCCGCGACACAATCCAGGTGGATCGGAGAATATCCAATTTGGTAAAACATCCGTGAACAATTTAGACGTTAGTGTGATTCATACACAGACGTACGTTTTCAGAATTCTTTTCGGGTACCAAGAATCCCCAAAATGTGTACATTATATACTCGAGAAAGTCGCTAAAAATTACACTACATATAGAAGGAAAAAATTAAGTTTTTCGTATCCCACAAAACGAGTTTTCCTGTCAAAAAATCGCCTTTTCATTCATTTCAATACTTGCTCTAAAGTACGAATAAGAGTCAGAAAAAATAAAGTACATGAATGTTCCAACCTAATTCTGTAGCAAAGGAACAATTCAACAGACGTAGGTACAAATACTACTTTAACTGAGGAACGGAATTCTAAACGTATGAGACACCTCAGGCGCATGGAGGTGGGAAAAGGAACTGGTAACGTTTATTAACCAGAGGGTAATGCAACATACACTGTAGCTAATGCGGCGTGCGGAGCGGGAATGACGTGATGAGAGGACGGGTTGGGAATGCGGGCGGGGAGGGAAGGAGCACTATGGACATGGCGGGGGGGGGAGGTTGTGGCAGACGAGGTGGCCGCGGCGTTCCGAGCTCGGGTGCCAACCGGGGCGGGGCGGACGCGTTTAATAGATCATTGTGACAAATAAATACCCGAGCAACGCCGGGTAATCGGGTAGTAAAAGCAAATAACATACACATTGTTGTAGCTTTATTGCAGGTAAAATACCACGTGTGCATAGAAATTTAATTGGAAATTTCCAATGCACGAAAGGTATTTAATAATACTATTCCACGAATGAAATTTCTTCCAAAAACGTTTCATAATACACCAAATATTAATTATAGTGTTCTCGCTCCAAACGCACAACACAGTGCTTCCTATGAAGAACCGCACCTTGTGACAGGCCAGCAGGAATAAGGTGATAAGAGAAAGCGACAATTTTGGGGGGATGCGCCGATATGATTGGTGCATACCAGATGCATTGTTCAACGCCATTGACGCTAATATGACGATGGCAATAGTCCATCAAATTATTAATTCCGAGAGTGAGATAAGTTCAAAAGTAAGCTAGCAACGTTCAAAACTTTGAAAAGTAACGTACTCTCAGCAGCACACAAACGAACATTTCAGGACACCGTGGTCCTCTGAGAAAGTCCTACCATCTGTGGGAGGTTGACAATGGCCACAACGATTTCCCGTGGGACACTTCGAGGAAGAAAAAGAAGCTCTGGGAGTCATCAAGGAACAAAAGTCACAAGAACCGCAAACGTTACAATGACTACAGATTGCTAAACTTCTTAACTACAGCTGAACTTTTTTTTTCTTTTTTGCTAAAAGATCACGTACAATAGAAATCAAATTTTTTTTGACGGCTAAACCCAACATAGAATTTTCTCAAAGATGAATATTCCCCAATCGATCTCCTCACCTGTACGACTTGTGAATTTGAAAAGAATCTTTTAATTTTGGGAGGTAATTTACATGAATTCTCTAGCACATTATTCAAAATGTTCTCAAAAACTGATCCAAATACTTCCTTTAATTAAATATTTCCTTGAATTTTCACTCACGATTAGACCAAAATAGGTTTATAATAATGGCACAAGTCCGGTGTCCGTTAAAACTTGTGCAATTTCTACAATTGAAAAATTAAAAACCCATGCCTCCAAATAGATTACTTTATGGACCCAGTCCTACAACCTCATTTCTGAAAATTTGATACTGCATGACTGTTTCCTTTGCACTACTTTGTGAATTGTACATCGTCAATAGACATAGATACCCCAAATGACATGTGTAAGCAAGTTTCAGAATTCCTGAATGCGAATATTTATTTAGCCGAGCTCACTAAAACATCGTACGCTCCTGGCCAGGGCGTATTCTTGACTAGCAACGAACAGAGATCAATTTTGGTAACGAAGTTACCAACATGGAAAAACGAAATGTGGCTCAGAGACTTACAAACTGCACAACTGGACTGTAAAATAACCCAGCACAAAGAAAATGGACACGAGAACTAGTCGATCAGTTCATAAAATGATCGGATAAAGTCGATTTGCAACCGTTGAGAGAGGGACCGCGGAGGTATGTCCGCTGCCATTTTACGAAGAGCACATATGGAGAATACTTTCGACGTCCACGAATTGTGTGAAGTTGAGGTGAGTGCAAATGACATCCAAACATTAGTTGTTTTTTTTATTTATTTTTATTTATTTTACGTCAAAAAACAGTTGACAACTGCGTATGACGTGCTATGGGGAAAAGTGAATTGTGTGCACATTTTCAAAACTCTGTGATCCCTACACTAAGTCATATACTACTTAAATTTTGAATTTTTGAAAGGGAGAAGAAAAACAAAAACTCCCATGTAATAAAATCTATTTTCAAGGATAAACAAGCAATAAATTTTGAAAGTGAGAAAAACAAAAACAAAAAAACTCCCATGTAATAAAATCTATTTTCAAGGATAAATAGCAATAAATTTTGAATTTTGAAAGGGAGAAAAAAAACTCCATGTAATAAAATCTATTTTCAAAGATAAATAAGCAATAAATTTTGGCTCTTATTACTTCCTGCCGCGACAACATGGAAACGATAATTTCAATAATTGTATTTCCCACCGAATTCTAGAAGACGTGCACAGAAAATGAAGTTACATTTATGTCCAGAAGCAAAACAAGGGGCCATCTCAGCATTTGCTCAATGGATCAGGGAAACTGGACGAAAAACCTGATCGAGATGGGGGTCATTGACCCGGAAGCTGTAGTACAATAGTTGTTACAGGTTGTTTATACTCATTTATACAGTCCAAATGGTAAATAATGCATTATGTATCATTGTTAAAATTCATGTTACTTTTCTTGTGATGCTCAGTATAGTCTCTAATTGTATAGAAACAGTTATGCAGCAGAAACGATTTCACTTGGGATTTAAACTTTTCTATTGAATTTAATAGTTTTCTTGAAGTTTAATGTACATGTATTGTATGTGAACTTTTTGTAATGAGCTGTTGATACTGTCATCTGATGAATATGATTTCTACGTCGAGTGTTATAGTAATAGACTTCGGCATTTTCTGAAAATATATTCCCGCCCTTGAGCAAGTCATTTTTTGCAAAAACCACTGATTCGTAAATAAAAAGACACGGTAATGGTAGAATTCCTAGATTAATGAAGAGAAGCTTACATGAATCACGTGGGTGGGATTTGGTTATTATTCGTACAATTCGTTTTTGTAATCTAAAAGTCTGGGAGCTATAAGATGTATTTCCCCAGAATTATTATGCCATATCTCAGGCGGGAATGAACATTCGCGAAGTATACACAACGAGCAGTATGAAGGCTGACTGAATTTGCAAGAATTCTGAACGAAGTTTTACGAGGTGTTCCCGTTTGTAATAAAATGTTCGTCAGTTACTGATAGTTAAGTCGCATCATACAAAAAATATTGTAAATTTCTTCAAATTGAACAAAACAGACTGCAGGGTTTCTACTTTGATGGTTGTATATGTGGTTTTAGCGACCGTTTGCGGCAACGAGTATTTCGTTTTTAGTTTCCGCGTGCGGAATACAAAAAGAAATCTTCAATTTATTATGTAAACGTGCTTGCATTCAAAAATCGGTGGTCAAGAAAAATAACAGGCCACAAGAATAATATGTCCCGAAACAGGTAAATATGAACTTCGATTTTAAAGCAGTCTCTGATTTTCAGTAACTAATTTCAAAACGACTCTTTTGCCGGTGAAATGGAAGTTACTACAAGGGAGCCAGATTCTAAAGAAAAAATAAGAAATAGAAAATATGTTTAAGTTGGAAGAAAAGATTCCTGTTTTTCATTGAAGAAGTATATTGTTCTTGTACAATTTTAATTAAAAGTAACTTAAAAGAATTCGCTAATGATTAACTCGAAGAATTGGAGAGAGAAATGCTGTAATATCTTGGAGAAAGAATATTTCTCAAAGATTCTTAAAAAATTTAAATGAATTAAATTAATCAAATAACATAACTAATTAAAATTAAAAGTATTATTCAAATCCTTCGAAAAAATGTGTAATAAATAACGATGGTGCCATCATCATGAAAATCAGTAGAGATAACTTAATTATTATTACTAATAATTATTAAAATCCTTATTAAAATATTTTCTACAATTCTCTTTAAGTTTGCCATGCGGTTCCTACGATATTACTTTTTTATTTATTCTTCCTGATTGACGATCCCGGACGCGTAACTAATAAGGTCATTTATCCCGTAAGTGAAATGAATGTTTTCTCTTCAGGAGGTGGCTCCGCTGGATGGTGAGATCCGGCGCCGGCCTACCGTCGGCTAGCGGAGTTTTCCCAAATCGGGTATCTCCCACCAGCGGGGACACCGCTTCGGGGCAGGCTCTCCACCGGTCTCCCGGCATATGTGGTAATGTAGTGCATATAAGTGTGAGTGTAGGGGGGGGAGGTTAAGACAAGGAAGTGGAAGGATAGATCACGTGTGGTCCGCGGCCCGTTTGTTACGGTACAGCTCCGGCATTCGCCTGGTGTTGATCAGAGAAATCACGGAAAACTACCGATCAGACAGCCGGCCGCTAGGATTCTCGTCCAGACAGCGACTGAGTTCGACCTAGCTGCCTAGCTAGTGTCGAAAATACTGCCACTGTCGGGACTCGAGCCTATGACTTTCAAGTCAGAGGCACAGCAGCGTCATCAGTTGATGCCCTGAGCCACCCCTCCCGATTTATTCTTCCTGTTCAACAGCAATGCTTTACAGGGATTTTCAAATACATTTTTTTCATAATAATTTTTGGGACGATCCCGCAGTTACCAGTCTAGTAATCACCATTCATGTGATGTTAATAAAAGCAGATGAAATAAAAGCATATAATTTTTATTTTTATCGTTCTATGTTAAATTCAATATTATTTATAAATTTCATCTTTGAGTTTCCTGAATGTTCATGGCGAATGATTACCGATAATACTGAAAATTACATATCTAAGTATGACCTTGTATTGTGTTTCATGTCCGTTGTTGCATAAAATTTTAGTTGATGCAAAAGATGGGATGGGCAGATAACACCACAATCGAAAATCTTCGAGAATAATAATAATAATTATCATTATTATAATAACAATAATAATTCTGTGAAGGATCAGGCTGCCATTTTCGAATTCAAAAACGATTTGGGAACGAATAAATGGCGCGTGGAGGCACGCGACCTGTGTCAATTGTTCTCATGTTTCAATTGTTCGTCATTGATAGGAGCCGTAGAACAAACTTTCGGGCTAAGTTGAGTAGGTTCATTGTAAACTCAGGAAATGAGCTTAAAAAAAACTTTACAAACTATACTATGCATTCTAATGACTGCTAAAAAACGTATGCACATAATTCGTAGCAAGTTAATATTTGCCACACCAAACTTTGTAAACCGAAGTTTTCAAAGAAAATATCTTCATAAAGGAACACAACTTCGAACGGCCGGCCTCTAAACTGTGCATTATAGCATGACAGGACCGTTTTTTTCCTTTCATTCTATTATCGCAAACGGTGATATTAAATTGCAGGGAAAATAAAATAGTCCTTTTAATTAATCTTGAAATATTATTTCCGCCCTTTTCCTTCAGTTTAATTTTACATATATTTCGGTTTTCTATACGTTTCTGAACGCCCATGCTCTGGAGTGGGGCGACTCCGAAGAACTAAAATCTTAAAAAATTTTGATAGATCTTTCAAAAAGGGGTCTCAATTTGTAGAATTCTGCTGAAGAAATTATCTGGCTTCTATCTTCCCCCCTTTGTTTTGTTATGTCCTCCACCTATCCACCATCTTTCAACCTTCTGATCATTTCCCCAAAATGTCCCGCAAAAGTCACGTCATCATAAACACCTTACCCTATAAAACTCCTGTTTCTTTGGCAACACAAAAATCAGATTTTAAGGAGAAAGGACTAATCGTGTCGGAGTTATATGCAATTGTAATGGTGTTAAAGTAATTTCTTTTGTATTCGTAATCTGCAAACTTATATTATCTTAAATCTGTTTGAAGCCGGATTGTGGAGTAACCTATCATCCCGCAATTCTACACATTCAGGATTGTGTGTCGATGATTTCTATAAATTGCCAAAAACCATTACCTATCCATATAAATTAAAGTTATTTAAATTTTAAGAAATTTGTTCATTAATGAGTGTGAGGTTAAAATATTTTAAAGCTAAAGTAACTTTGTTGACATTGTTGCTATGCAACGAATGTAATTGAGGTAAATAGATTGGTGCTGTTAAGTAAATTATTGCCCATTATGAATCAAAAAGATAAATTTTACTTATACTAATATAATATAATAGTAATAGTAATAATAGTAATAATAGTAATAATAGTAATAATAATAATAATAATAATAATAATAATAATAATAATAATAATAATAATAATAATTAGCATGCCGACTTCCCAGTCGGGAAGCCCGGGTTCGATCCCGGACCGGCCATCCTGACTGGGGTTTTCGTAGTTTCCCTAGGTTATACAGGCAAATGCTGGGATGGTTCAGGAAGGCAACGATCACCTCTCATCATCATCCTATCACCTCATAACTCACAAGTCAAGGTTTAACAACCTTGTCTTACCAAGCGATACAACCGAAAAGCTGATCCCCATAATGGCACACGTTAATCTCGTCGGGATAAATATAACTCGGCCTCGGGAGAAAGCATAGCGTGATCAGAAATGTATGCGCAAATAATAATAATAATAATAATAATAATAATAATAATAATAATAATAATAATAATGTTTATTGGTTTTTATTAAATTATTTTTTTACGTTTTCGTAAATAGTACGGTAAAGTCAACCAGCCTCATTGCACAGTTTTACACCCAAATAACGCGGACACTAGGGCTGTGATTCTGAATGGGAATGGCATACGGTGTGGACGTTTGTGCTTGTGTGTGAGGCATGGAGCACTCCAGTCCCTCATGTATTACTTTAATATCTTTAGCTTTAATAACAATTTATCTGCGTCTCCGATATTGTACGCAAAGTTTGAGCACCTGAAACAAGATAGAAACTGGTTTAAGGAGATCTGGCAATACACTTTGATAGTGAAGCACAATTCGGTTTCGCAGTCTGAGTGAGTAGGGTTAGAAGGGGGCCGCAATCGCTCAAGCCCATTACTGTAGGAAGTCGGCGCTGGGCGTATGCCCGGAACTCGAAATCTGCGGAGACAGTATTAAAGCATCCCTGCCCGCGACGCCAACTAGGAATGTTCAAACGTTAGTGATTATGGAAAACTACAAGTGCTGAATTGTAAAGGCAGTAGATTTAACTAAATCCGTTATCAAACAGTAAAATAAACCAAACAAAAGTTTAATTACGAAAGGCGTATGCTATAGTACAAAATTGTTTTGTGAAAACAAATAAATGAGTAAAGAATATAAAATCTACACTCGGGGAACATAATACCCTACGTTCCCGAGATTGTGTCAAGTTTCATCAACTGAAGGAAGGTATAACCTTTGTTTTGCATATTACTTACGGTTTACGGACATGCGGCCCAAAAAAGATGTATCGGATGCTGTTTCCACCAATAATATAAAAATTACAAACCGACCGGGTCACTGTATTGTATGGTGCTCTTGGCACGATAACTCTCGGTCCAGTTCGGTAGTTTCGTGGCGCGCATTTCGGTTTCGTAGTTTGAGTGACTGGTTAGAACGGATGGCAATTACTCATGCTATCTGCGCGATTTTGTGCCGGAAGTTGGCTCCGCGCACGCCTCAACAATTGCATGCTGCGGAGCTCGAGAACCGCAGAAGCAGGATTAAATGTTCCTGGTCAAGACGCGCGCTTCAGATGTATATACTACAACGTTGGTGATTACACAAGCTACAGGAACTGAATTGTAAAGGCACCGACAAGTTCAAAGAAACCACTATCAAGTAGTAAACAGAAGCGTAAGTACAGATTTATTAGGGAGAACATATGCCATAGTACAAAATTATTTTGTAAAAGAAAAAAATGAGAAAATTATATAATAAAAAGATGACCGACGGAGGAAGACAACCTTAAAGAGATAAAACCGAACTCCCTGCTTCCGTAGCCGACAAATAGAAGTTGATCGTACAGGCGGGCTGCGCTCACATATGTGCAATTCCTGGGAACACAATAGTCCTAATCTTGAATACACATGCGGTTGGATTCCGAGAACGCAGTGTACCTAAACTACTATAACAAATATCAAAGGAACGATTCCTTCATTGGGTATGGTAATCGAATTCGATTCCTTCATTGAGTATGGTAACAAACGCACATAGCCCAAAATTTCATTTGGTGACCTCTTCAGGGTCACCCTAATATTACTTGGCGGTCCCCTAGAGGACCCAATTGGGATCATGTTACTGATAATAATGGAAATTTTGAAATAAAGGAAATTTAATAGCCCCTGTTCAAGCCTGGAAGTAAACTACTGAGCGTGTCTGTAAGAGTGTGCAGTACCACAAACTCTCTTTAAAATGTATGTTCGAAAAGAGCAAAGAACACTTAATATTATGACATAGCTTCTATTTTCATTAGTACCTCTGGAATTTCGAAAATTGGAAAAGTTCTAGTGTTTGGAACCGGTTCTAAATCTTCAATGATGCAGCTAGATATTTCTTTGTTAATGCAATGTATTCCTCGATATTAGATTTTTCAATTATTTCCTGTACACTTTTTGAAACTATTGATAGTTTCGTGCACTTTTGAGTTAGGTGTAAGAATCACCACAACATTATGAATTAATTACACGTAATAAGTGTGGAAATGTTCATGCACTCAAATTAGCAATTAGCTCCAGCTTCATTAAAAATTCAAGTAACTTAGTATATGGCTTAGTGAAGAGATCACAGAATTTTGAAAACGTGTCCAATATTCACTTCTCCCCATAGCACGTCATACACAGTTTTTAACTGTTTTTGACGTAAATAAATAAAATAGCTAGCGTGATGTCAGTATTGTTGCGTATTGTTACTACTCCAGGCAACCCCGGTATTTTGTTTTCCTTAATCATGATATCGGATCGAGTCAAAAGGCAATTACTGCAAGAAATCACTTTCCAGAATTTTCACAAATTTTCGAAGTATTTGCGAAAAACTGAAAGAAACCAGGCTTGAATTTTGATTAAGGAGTAGGACAGGGAGATAGGGTAGTTATACGAAATTTCATCTGGACATTTTTCTCTTGTTTCGTAGACTTGTTAACACAATTTCATTACCATCAGAATAAAAGTACAGAATACGTTAACACATTACTTTTATAAAATATAAAAAATAATTTGAAAGAAGAAGCCTGCGTTATGCCTGAGAAAATATTCTTTCACTGCAAAGTCCATTTAAATCAGTTTATCCATTCCAGACATTGCTCCGAGCAAACAGATATGGAGACAGTGAATTATTTTCTTTCGGAGTCTCATCTCTATAAGTACAACAATAATAATGATGGAAGCTTAACATCAATCCCATATATTTCAATTCAATAAGATTCATATTTGCATTAGTTCTCAAATGTATACCCCACTATAGAATTCTGAAAATCACTAATTGCTTCTCTTGCTTGGTAAGGATTAGGAAAGAAGCTTCTTGCCAATGACCACCACTGACACTGATTTATCCATATTTTCCTATCCCACGACATATCCCATTTTTCGTTACCAAGGCCCAGCGATAAGAATTTTTCTGTCGGAAATTTGCCGTTTTCCGACGCACGATAACAATGTTCAAATATTCAACAATTCAATTCTGCCTTATTTTAGGTGGTGAGACTGATGCCAACAGGTCTACTCTTCCGTCTGACCACGCAAATTTCACGATCCTCTATTCAACATCAAGCGGAGAAAGACTATCACTAGGGCGACGAAACTGACGATTTCAATTTAGCTCAAAGGCTTTTAGACTTGAGAATCTTTTACATGTAGCAACTCTACAACAAGGGACAGCCAGCTTTACTTTCCCGCCGAAAAAGGTATACAAAGGACTTTTTTATTTATTTATTGTTTTAGTCAAAAAAACAGTTAAAAACTGCGTATGACGTGCTTTGGGAAGAAGTGAATTCTGTGCACATTTTCAAAATTCAGTGATCCCTAGACTATGTCATATACGACATGAATTTTGAATTTAAAAAATAAGTAATAATAATAAAACAAAAGCTCCCAAGTAATAAAATCTATTTTCAAGGTTAAATAAGCAATAAATTTTGGGCTCTTATCTATGATGTCCTTTGTCAAGGAATAATGCTTCCTGCCGCAACAACATGGAAACGATAATTTGAAGGACTCTTTGTGCCTTTAAAAAGTCAAGTCCTATATGCTAACCGTTTCTCCACGGAAACGGATTTCTCATCTTACGAAGGGTGAGAAAGTAAAAAATTGATAAAAGCTGATAAGCAGCACAACCGATTCTAGTCAACAATGACAAACTAATCAACATTCACATGTGCCTGTGGGAAAAGTCATAACACAAAAGATTGGTTTATGGAAAAGAAAAAAATTTCTTACTGATGTAAGATTTCACTAGCAGTACCTTCTTTAAATAATGTTAAGTAGATCAATGAATTTTTGTCAAACTCATTAAGGATCTAACTTAAACAGACCAAATCATCTCACTGATGGGTTGAATTATTAAAATAAGTTTTCTTTATAAACCACAAATAGCTCTGAGACGAATAGATACTGATATAAAACAATTCATTTTCATGCATCATCATTATGAGACAACTAGTTTGTTCATGAACAGAATAATTAGTAATGGATATTTTCAAAACTATTACCATTTAAAACAGAATGTGAACAAATGTTATTATTATTAATCATCTCTGTAAAAGTTTGAAGAACGAGTGTTGGCAAAGAACCAATAAATGTTTCTTTTTTTTTTTTAAGTAAGCTATCATCATCCTAACTTCATCATTTAATGGAGATAAAGCCAGAATATATGCAGACTATTTTTTTAATTGAAAGTAATGTTGAAACAAAGTAGGGAAAATTACAAATGAATTGGAAAGTAAAAAAATGTAATACGTATGTAAGTGATATGCTAATAAATCATTGAAATAGAACAATGATTTCTTGGCATTATTTCTAAAGAGATTTCAAAAAATGTATTCACCAACGGCAAATATTAAATAATCATTCAAGTTAAAAGTAGTGAGAAATTCATTGACTGACAATTCTAAATGTGATATCCGGAAAGACTGTGACAACAGTAAAAAATATTGCTAAGAACTTCATTTCGCATATTATCCTCATATCCTTTCTCAGAAATCTAATCCACTATTTTCTTAGCCTTCATTATGGCAGTCAAACATTCCACTACAACAACTAATTGCTGCACTGCACACATCTAATGTCATTTGCTCTTCAATTTGTTTGTGATGCCAAAAACTAAGAAATATTTTTTACTGTACACAACTTCTCAAAAAGTAGCACTCACCCATACAAAGTACTACAGCATTTATAAAAACCATTGCCATCTTTAAAATGAAAGTAAACAAACTTCTGTTTGTGGTTTGACAATGTTTAATATTAGAATTATCTCCAAACAATCTATAAAATGCAATTAATGCAGAAATAAATATATCAGTGACCTCCAAATTAACCATCAAAAATAAATGGAACCCTCATATCAAATCCACCAGACTAACTACTAACTTATTGTCAAAACTCAGTTTCTAAAGATTAAAATATAATCTGCTTCTCAGCCTACTGATGCAATGGACACAGGTTTACAACAATACTACACTTGTAAAATTTCCAGTTTTCATCTAAATATATTCAATATGTATAATGAACCCAAAAATTCTTTTGGATGATAAATTTGAAAGTTTATGACAATTCATGCAGCAAGAGTAATTTACGAATAGATATCATTTCTCCCTGGCAAAAGTATCTAATTTAATAAAAATGGTTGTTAGAGGTTATCACTTTCAAAGAAATAATAGAGAGAAGTTGAAGAAGTGGCAGATGACAAATGTACCTGTTTCTTCCTTGTCACTCTTATAATAAACATATTCAATTTAAGTTTGTTATGAACATGTCAACCTTGGTTAATAAAATATGGTCCAAATATCAAATTACTGTACAATACAGATCAACTCTTTAATATCTAAGAACTTGTTAAATATTTCCTTGAAGATGACACTGAATTTTATTTCTTAGGTTCTCATACTTGGTTTATATTACTTATTATTTGTAAAATCTGAATACTTATGGTAACTTTTACAACGTGGGTGAGAACATTAAGAATAACTGACCAATCCCTGAACTATTGCACACTTTTTTTATTTTGCTTACCATTTTCAACACTTAAGGTACCTCAAAAAACATTTTTCAGTAAAAAATTGGAAGTTTTGTTTCTCATTGTTTCTTGGCATTACTTTCAATGCTTAAAACTGTTGTTTCTACATTTGTAATTTTTAATTTATTTGTACTTTTCTGAATGTGCGTGCATATGCCACATCCCAAGTATTTGAAAAGATATGCATTAAACCTGGTACAAACATATAGTGAGAAGTGACTGTGTGTGACACAAGGAAACATCAAATAGCTAAAAACAGACCACACCTGAACGTAAAAGCAGGAGGAGATACTTGAAAAGGTGAATGAAGACAAAGAAACCAAGGTTGAAGGTGTATCATCCTGAGGCACTTTATAGCAAATGAATTTTAATCTGGGATTTTTTATTTAATAGCAAAAGGTTAATTGTTGTGCCTAAACCTGAAGTTGTTACAAAAAATGCTTATTATCAATAATAAATTGCGCGGTTAATTGATATTGTTAACAGTGGTTTCTAAAAGTTCTAATTCAAATCTTCAAAACAAGTGCCTTATCAATTTTCAAATTTAGGATCAGGGAAGAAAGTGTAATCCAGTCAATCTTAAAAAGCAATCGTCAAAAAATGTTTAACATTTAATGAATTATGATGTTAGACATCAAACCCTGCTTTTTGGAAGGAAAAAAGACATATCAGATGAAATGATAAAAATTTTTTTTATTTAAATATTTTTGACTTTGTTCATACCTAGTCCTATGAGTAAGTGTGTTTAAATTCAGATATATAAAATAAATAAAAATCTTAAAACACAGGTAGACGAGTACCTTAAGACAACTGTGTTATTTATTCAAAGAGCAACCCTTAAGGCAATCACTACTTTTAAAAGAACAATGTTCTCATAATCCTCTTACTGGAACATATGAGTACATTTTTTATCTTAAAGCAAGATTCTGTGGGAGATGATTATCCATATCTGACATTCTAATCATAAGAAATCATTTCACAATTAACATGCAACAGATTTCAACATATAAATAAAATTTCTAGGAAAATTAAGATCTATCTTCTGCCACATGTCTTTCTCTGAAATCATTGTATGAGAATTGTACTAAAATTGTAGAAACAAACAACAGAAATAGGGAAATACAAGAACTCATTTTCAACTAATAAGAAAAAAATGTCACCAACAATAACAGATTAACAAACAAATAAAATCGAATGAAAGTAGTTCAAACCCTTAAATTAAAGAAATGAATCTGTAACACTTCACTGAAAAAATCTTAAACACAAAAAGCTATTTCAATACGAATATTTAACTTTTAAATATTTTGATCATTATAAGAAACTAAAAATACAGCTTTCATACGGTTCAACAAAGAAACAACAAATTGTACAAATTTTTTTTCTTTTTAAAAATACCTTTGAAATTTAATAAGCCTCTAGAATGTGAGTGAATACTTATATTACTGTGATATAGATACAGTCCTGTTACATAAATAATAAAAAAAAACTTAGTGTGTCATTTGCATTGTCGTAATGAAACTCAATTAGAACTGTTTTTTCCATAAAATAATAAAATTCTAAAGAGGGTTTGAGAAAATATTTCTCTCATTTTCAACAAGTACTAACCCATACAGTCTATCTAATACCTTGAATTAGTCAGCCAACAAGTATTGGTACAGGGAAGAATTTTAATTTTTATTAGTTCTAAGTGTCAGTTGTCAGAATTTAACTGTGAACAATAGAAGTTGGAAATTCAATCATATTTTTCAACTTATTTATTGTAAATTCTCTCCCAATCCTTCTTTTGTATATCAAATACTATCATAAAACAATATATGAACTTCATTTACATACTTAATTATAATTGTTCACCATACAAATATTCAAAACTGAAACAATAGTTATTAACAAATCTATAAATCATTTTCTAATTTTAGACTTCACTGAATACAATATTCATTGATATTTCTTTACGCTTCTTTCACATTTCTAAAGATGCTGCAATCATCAATCACACTAAAATTCAAAAACACCACTTCCAGGTCTTGGTGTAATAAAACACATCCACGAAGAATCTCATTTTACAAGTAAACAACAGCAAATTCAGAAAATATGTTCATTTCTTCACTGAAAACATGGAAGGCAAAAATGAATTTCAATTTGGTATAATTTTACCACTGATTATTCCAAAAATATATATATAATAAAGTAAAATAATTATTATTATTGAGCTCATCTTGGTCCACTCCATCGAGTCCTTTTTAGAAAAAAAAAATGAACTAGTACGAAAAAATTAGATCTCATCTTTGCTTGTAAGTGCTACACAATTCACTACAATGTGCTAAATGAGTAAATTAGCACTATTAGAAAGAGTTCAAAGATGTTTACTCATAATGTAATCTGTTAATTTCAAAATATTAACTACAACTCAAGAGTTAATTTATGAGAATAAAGAGTTAATATTATTAAATCTCATCAATTTCATGGATTTATGTACTTAAAGGTAATAAAAAATACTAATAAACTTCAATAGATTCTTTTACAAAATATCCAATACATCATTTTTAATTACACATAATCCCTCCTTGAAAATTTTCAGATAAATACAACATAACTTCTGGTAATTGACTGGACAATACAATATTTGTTTTCCTTAGCTATTTACATGCCAACATTCTTCAACATTAAAACACTGGAGGAAGAAATTACATACTTAAAACTATCAAAATAAGAAATTAAAGGGATTTTTTTATTACTTTTATGGGAAATCATTATAATGCAATCAGTCATTCCTCAGAAATTTTATTATATATTTCAACAATAATAAAATGTTCACACATTCAGTTTTCTAACACATACTACAATTCATGTCAGAAGAACTTAATGTTTATTTTGTTTGAAAGAATATTTCAGAGCATCAAGTGAAACTGGAATGTAAACTTATAATTTTCCCATTTCTTTTTGCAAAATCTCACTTCTTAAAGATTAAAATAACACTGAAATCAAATAAATTAGCATCTCAAAACAAATATAATATTTACAATGTAAGCTTAAATGGTACCCACCAGAAATAATTCCATCCATTTGTTGTAATGCTGCTTCCAACATGCGACTGGCCTCTGCATGCGGACTGCCCAGCGTTGCTTCACGCTGGGCTTCAAAGTTTTGTTCAGCTTTACCCATACTGCAAACCTATTATCAACAAACATGACCAAAATTAAACACCAGAGCATAGTCTATACAGTAGAAAATAAAATCATAGAATCATCACGAATGAACTTTATTAAATTTAAATACAAGGGGCTCTTATTTCTCAAAGTAAATAATTAAGATCAAAGTAACAATGACAGCTGTAAACATATGTTTTTTACATCAGGGAATCTATAAAGTAAAACAGCATAAAATTATACAAGTATTTCAACAGAAAAATTTCCAAAGACTAAATACAATAATGTTTGTAGGATGAAATTTGTGCAATCACTACTGTTTTGACAGAATAATATTGCGACAACCCTAACCTCACAATGACAATAATTTGCTTATGTTCCAAATGTACACTGAATATACAGTCTTATTTGTTGAAATGTGTCAAAATTAAAAGAAAGTGTGACTACAGGTTTCAATGCCAGCCTATTGATAAGGAAACAAATACAGCGTTCATTAGCGTCACTGGCTGTCCAAAACGTCATATGTCAAATACGTAATAAACAGCAAAATATTAAAACAAGTACACCATCTCACTCTCACCTTTTAGTAAGGCACTCGGTGTAAACTTAGTTGTTATGATAAATCAAATAAACACTAAAAACGGGTAAAAATTAAAAAATGCCGAACAAAAACACTACAGAACTCACAGCCTCTACGATACCGACGCGCATGTTTTCCCAATGAATGAAGAACTAAAGAAGTCAAATGAGAGACTGGTAAGTATTTCACAATTTATCATAGATGGTGATATTGAGAAAAATAATAAAATTTAAGTATTTAACAATGGAACACAAAATTTATAAAGATATTTTTACTAAACTATATCATAATCACAAGATTTAACTGTACAGGCACAATTATCCAGCAATCACAGATTCGCGCCTTACTGTGATCTGGCACGCAACCCTCCTTTAAGTTATGTACTACGGGTCCACGAAAGAATCACTTGCAGGCGAACTGTACGATTCAAAGAAATACGTAGGGGATCGTAAAGTTTTCCATCACCGGTAGATCAAGTGATGAGAAGCGTTTGAATTCATGATTATTTTAATATTTGCATAGTGTTGCGATATTATATATTTCCAGCCTTCCTTTAAATTAAATTATCTTTAAGTAATAATTATTACTTCCTAATTACTAACTGACTGACAATCAATTCCCCGATTCTCGATATTACATATTTTGGCTAGCACAATTATAATGCTTAAATCAATAGTATCTAAGGATTTTTCTTATCGTCTGAACTTGAAAATTCACTGCTTTACGAGGGCGCAGCCGATAACATTTACATTGGGAAATTACTGATGTAAACTTTTATTCTCAAAAAGGGAAAAAAAACATTATTGAAAATTTATAACTCCCAACACTACTCTGCTACGCTGACTTATTAAGCATTTTCTTCGGATGCCGTAGGACAAATAACATAGGAGAAATACAATAAACGATAATAAATGTTTTATTACAAAGAAAATCACATTCATACTAATTAAAAACAACAATCGCATCTTTTCAGTCACCACACGCGCAGATCTGTACTGAAGAACTGACTGGTTCTTTAAATGACCATTATCGTTTCATTACTTTTTTAATAAAAAAAATATCAGATATTGGACCTTGTACATCCATAATTCAGTCTTTTAACATTGTTCTACTTCTCTTTGAAAGACTTGCTGCGCACTTAACAGACGAACAACTCCTGGACCATTAAAACAGCTTCTTCATTGGTTCCGTCCACGGTCCACCAGCATCTCGTCCTCCATATTCCAAATATAATTCGTAAATTGGATTTTAAAATTAAATTTTCAAAAAATGTCTATAACTTTATCGAAATTGCTATCTTAATCCCATTAACCTTACGAGTTTAACATTTAAATTCAACGACTAAAAATTAACAACATAGCTCGGAGTTCATCTCAATTCGTCCATTCTGTTACAGATTAATTTATTGGGTTTTTGTATACATCGTTGTTTGTAATGCAAAAACAAATGTATTCATTCTGAATAACTATGTACCTCTTCATTCGTTTTATTGGATTCCTAACTAGTTAATGAAATAAAATCTCTATTTTTAAAATGTAATCTTGCGTCTTACTCGAATGTTATCCTTAATTAGTACGAACACTGCAGAGATAAGGCATCCTGCCTATTCTCCACTGATGTTCTAGTAACAGTACCTCTCTTGAATGTTCAGTTTTATATGATGCGACACAGATCAAAATAAAATACGTTTCTTGTTGCTTAGTTCCACATCATTGCCATATAATACTAAGACTGGCAATGAACGACTCTATTTGAAGCCGGTCGGTTACGTTCTCCGCCATATTGTGTCACTACAATTTCGCTCAAAGACATGAAATGCTATACGTCAATGGTCCCCAAGAAAATTTATAAACCTATGTTTTCAATACATTGCTGTTGAGAAAAACTAGAATATCAAACGAAGGATATAAAAACGGTATCAAGGTTTGTATAAGCTTATATTATTTATTTCATGTCAAAAACAACACTCGTCTCAGTCAGTGTATGATAGTCATGACTATGATAAACGCAACTTTTAAAAATTGCAAAATTTCCTTCAATTTAAAATGAGAGGAAGATTATGATGGAAGTAAGCTGACTTCAAAGTTAATACAATGTTTTTTTTACAGATCTGAGAAATCCTCGTCTCATGCCGCGCGTTGGGGTAGCCATTTGAGATATACCCTCCGTAAACGTTCTGATATATTTATTTACTTTTGTTGCCGTGCTGGACAAATCATCTGTAAAATACCCTCCCCTTTACTATTATAATATTACTAGCTCTTGATATTATCTACAAATAATTATACAAATATTCTGACGGAGGTAACTCTTCCTTATTAATTCATTATTAATTTTACTTTTATTTCTTCCGTTGCTCTGCTATGCTCATAAATTCTCTCAATGTTAAACATTCATGTTTTAAATTTTATTTTCAATTTTTATCATGGGTTTCAACATACAACATTTTACTCCTTACCTGTTGCATGTGGTGCATATAATTCTTTACAAAATCACGATTCCTGGAAGTTCTATTGATTAAAACCGATTATTGAATTGACGGAAACTAATGTAAACTATCAGCCTTTTCTTTTAAAAAAAGTTAATTTATTCTTATATTTTTACAAGTTCTATTGAGCTCGTAAATGATTACCTTTTCTCTGTAAAACATTAAAATACCGTAGGTTTTTAATAGTGTTCGTAAGCTTACTGCAATGCCTTCTCAGATGATTTCTCGGTTTAATCGGCCTATTGTCCGTGGAATGTTTTGATATCCCTGTTATCGCGTTCTGCCTATCAGAAAAAATTAAAAATATTCCGGTAAGTCCTCAACGATTTGGTATTTAATAATTTTCA
This sequence comes from Teleogryllus oceanicus, assembly GCA_964035755.1. Lineage (NCBI taxonomy): Eukaryota > Metazoa > Arthropoda > Insecta > Orthoptera > Gryllidae > Teleogryllus > Teleogryllus oceanicus. The sequence goes on from CAXIVR010000003.1 coordinate 36,478,828, forward strand.
TTAAAACCAATACGCGGTGGCACTGTCTCTAGCTGTGCTTCGTATGAAACACATACGCGCGACTGTCTATCTTCAGCTACTTATCGAAACTTCCTCCTATTTACGAAGCTCTCCTAATATAAATACCATCGAAACACGGAGTCTTTTTGAATTCAAATCTTCAATTACATTAATAAAAATTACAATTATAATTCAATACTAATATTTTGCGCAATACCAAGCTATCAGACTAATCATAAGTTCCCGGCTCACTACTATTTAAATAATACCCCAGCCAATGCTGAAAAATTATTCGTAACGCCCCGATTTCTTACATGTGAACGCTTCAAAATCTTTCGAGAGACTGTTTCTTTTAAGTTTCCCAGAGTATCACGGTTTTCAATTCCCTCTCCACATCTTTTGCATTTAATGTGTTCGGGCCCGTGTCTCCCCATCTGAACAGCGCTCTGACACCAAGCATAGAATACTACACTTGATCGGCCTAACAACGTATATTCTTTAATTTCCGAGCCGGCATTCAACCCCATTATTATTAACGCTTGATACGGATTTTAGCATTCAAATTAAACTCAGGGTTTCTGCCTTATCAAAATACGTTAAATTTTTTAGGTGTATATATTGAAATAAACACCATTTGGTTACTTTGTCCTCTTTCTTTACAATAATAAAAGCCTAAAGTTTTTTTTTTAAATATAATAAAATTATATCTAAATAGGTATTTAATATTTAATTAACTTTCTTGCGAGCTACGAAAGCAATACAACAAAAAACGTATTTTCATTTTTCGTTTAGTTAACTAAATATGCTCATTAATTCCATGAAAAATCGTCAATTGTCTCTATGTTAATAGCATTCGTGCAATTAAAATTCAAACGTGCAATTAAAACGACACACCTACCATTCAGAAACGGAGCCAAATCGTGTAATTAAGAAACTATAACCATGGTGTTTGCGGTCGACCATGAAACATGAACAAAAATCTTCATCACATATTACGTACTTACATCACAAATTCCAACATTGGGCAGCTTGAAAAAAAAAAAAGGTCGGCCAAAGATCATAATCGAAGACGTCTCCCCTGAGGTGAAGTTAGCGGACCCAGAATGGGAACCTTACTGATGATCTCCACTCACGATCAGTTTCACTGCGGAAACAAAGGCGTGGGCTACAACTGGCAGCGGCGATGCGCGATTACTTGCTCATTCAAGCTCGGTGTTACTTGATATTCCGAGGGATAGAGCGCGTTGAATTTTACGTAGGCGACAGGAAGCACGCGACTGTCACAGCCTGGCGATAACTGCCATGCAGCAAGGAAAAGCGATCGGTAGGGGAAGGAATTTATTGTAATAAAAATGCTATATATATATATATATATATATATATATATATATATATATTGCATTTTTACAAGCATTATCCGACGATAGAACGTCGTCGATCAGGTCTTAAGGATTTAGTGTGTCTGAAAGTAGGTTCTCTCTCTACTGAAGTAATTAATATCACACATATAAGAATTTTATTCGAAATATCAAATACGTGCATAGTATATAGTTTATATATGTTTACGAGGGACCGGTGAACAAGTGAAACGTAGTACCGTGTAGCAAGTGATAGATCCCAGGGGAGGTAGTTAAAGGGCATATATCCCACCCTCCAAATTGAATAACGCGGAAAAGACAATTTTCTATAAAAAATATTTGTTAGTTTTCGATCGAGTAACGAATTCGCTGCTTGAAACATGAACAAGCATGTGGTTGGAATTACTTCGGTTCATAAAAATCCGCTCATCCTTTCTCGCAAGTACGCAGTACGCGGAGGGGGAGGAGGGATAAGTTTTACTATTGATGGCGGAGATATGGTGGTAATAGAAGCGCAGTAGCATTACATACGATTCCGAAACAAATATTACAAACGCGCATCTGAAATGTAGCGAAATATGTACGAAATGTATCGTAATAGGTAAAATTTGTAAAAAATGTAATTATACCCAAATAGTAAAAATATGTAAAATAAAAATAGTTCTGATTCATTCAGAATGTCTGTAAACTTAGAAAATGTAATTGAATTGGGTATCTAGTTCCTGTAGAAACCTGTAATGACATGGAAATCCGTTCCTTAGCGATCAGTTTCATTAGCCGTTTGCGCCATCTCGCTACCGAAAGCATCTCGTATGTTGTTAGGCGAGGAAAAGAGTCTTTGGAGTGTGGGACGATGTTCAAACGGTGCAAGAGGCATTGAAGAGTGTCAAGTCTGCATTAAAGACGCAGAGGGCAATTCAGAATAAAGTATGGAAAGAGAATGAACTCTGGAGAAGGATCTAGAGAAATTGCAAATGAAAAAGTACGAAGTAAACAATTTAAAATAATTGATCTTTTTAGGGACAAATAAATATTTTTAAATTTTTAGTTCGTGCTGTTACAGTATTTTGTTGAATATATTAATAAAATCAATCGTTATGGAGAAATTCTATTGCATTTTGACATCATCGGATAGAGTGAACTTCGGATACAGTGAACAAAAAATGTTAGTCCCCTGAAGTTCACTATATCCGGAGTTGACTGTATACACAACGAATGAATAAAATTAAATTGGGGAAGGAAATGTTAGGCTATTTGACTTATGAAACAACACAAAATATTTAACGTAAATAAATTAATGTTTTACAAGTAAAACATTTAGTCTTAGGATTACGAATGTAAAAAATGTAAACGTAAGTTCTGTTTATCAGTTCTGAAAAGAACGCTATAGCAAAACTGTGTCAGAAGTATCTGTTCCCCCTCCCCCAATATTTATACATGTTGTATTCTCGCTCATACCTGTCTTTACTTTTCGTAGGAAGTAATCATTCTTGCCGTGGCCAGCTTCGAATATTTTATCCGCATAATGTTTAGTACCTTCCATTTGTAAATATTTTGTGAAAACAAAAACAAGGCAAGGCCCACTAAAATAGATATTTTTCAAACACAATACTACGTCATGACATGAATACCTCGGGTGGAAAAGATGCGCTTGATTTTTTAAAAATTTGAATTATTCGTAAATGGAAACGAAAGAAATATTGAACGTAACATGTGTATAAAGGGGTATAATTGCACTCATGGTGTATGTTATGTACAAGGAAAAACAACAACAGTTCTTTTGCAATCAGTTTATTCCAGTCAAGACACAATCCAAATCCAATCCCAAAATACAAGCCAGGTCAAACCAAAGTTCCAGAAGATGTACCTATGCGAAGCCAAGTTTCAGACTGCCAGAAGAATCACACCCCGTAACACACGCACATCGACCAGAACTCACTACTGTCACTAGACACTCTATCACTGCTTCCGAAATGTCACTGTCTACCGCCCCGGACGGGGCCCTATATATACGCCCTGAGGCATCGGAGCGAGTCTCTCACTTCCTGCCTCCGTGGCGGGGAATCGAGGGGAAATGCCCCTCCTGTGACCGCCTTGCCGACACGGTCCGGTGCCCGCGGAAAAGCGCCGCCACTTGCTCTGCTCCTGGTGGCGTCTTCCCGTACTGCTCATTCCTTCTCTGGCCGCGCCCCCCGGCGCAACCCTGCAGCGGCCACAGCTATACTGTCCAGTACAGTGTGCCCACCTCACCGAACCTCGTGGGCACAAATGCTGTGATACACAGCAGTGTACAAGAAAACCCGCTCCGATCGTCGCTCGCTTTCTTGAACATAATTATAGAAAGTTCAATCATGAATACAAATCCATTGAAATGTGCATATTAGCGGCTTGAGGGATATTGAAAAAAATTATGGCTTGAGGGATATTGAAAAAAAGATTTGTGTAGTTTAAAAAAAAACAATATTCCAAAATTAACTTAACGTCATATTAAACTGTTCTATTACCACTAAACGTTAGAAAAGTTTGAAGAAAAGTTTGGAGCCGTTTTTGAGAAAATGGCGTTTAAGCGTTTCTGAAAATGCGGAATTTTGAGATAATTTTAACAAAATACCGTTGAGTTATCGAGAAACGTGACATTATTAAAAGAATTACTTGACATTATTTAAAGCACATGTGCTTACAAATACAAAAACGTGACGAAATCGCTATTAATGCAAATACTATGACGTGAGAGGCAAGTGACAAAAAATACATTTTTGTCATTTTTGAAATAAAAAAACCCTTTTTGAGAAAATGGTGTTTGAGCGTTTCTGAAAATGCGGGATTTTGAGTTAATTTGCACAGGAAACTGTTGTGTTTCTGAGAAACTTTGTTTGACATTATTTACAGCACATGTACTCATAAATATAATACTGTGAAGAAATTGCCTTTAAAATAAGTATCAAGGACGTGAGAGACAAGTCCAGAAAATTACATTTTTGAAAAAACAAAAGAAAAGAGCAATATGGCGTTTATGTCATCGTATATGGTTTGTTTGACACAAACCGTACAAAAAATTTAAAGAAAAAAATTGCAGCCATCTTTGAGATAATTTTGAAAATGTTCCTAGGGCTCCATATAAAGTTCCCCCGAAATTAATGAATGTTTTTCAAAGTCGCAGAGCGTCAGTTCACGCAAAAGCGAAAGGGGTTTCTTCAATATGGAAAAAATCCTACGCACTGTTTAGACGCTAGGTTTGATCATGTACACCAGACGGACAGACGGACGGACGGGCGTTTTTCTTTCAATTGTTTTTTCGCCACCCCCACACAACCTGGATTCTGGATACACCATGTGTTAGAGGATTTGTTTCTTAACTTAGCAACTGGATTTATCTACTTTTCCGTTATCATGGCCAGGCAATGATTTTTTTCTGCCGAAAATCCGCCGTTCTTTCGCACAGCATTATATAACTGTCTGTATACTACGTGTATTACTTCATATATACGTACGAATACGAGGAAGTAAAAATCACTGTCAGCAATATAGTTTTGCTACGTTTAGGTTTTGTTTGCAATTTTCGAAAATAACAAGTTTGCTAAAAATGTGACCTGCGACAATATTATAACCGCACTTTGCTTCATTTCAGAAAAAAATTGGAGACATTTTTGAGAATTTTTAATTGCCTATATTTCATGCAAAATTGTGCAAAAACTTCTCATATTTCTGAAAAATTGTACCTAATCATCTTTATGGATCCAAAAGGAAACCGGGAGAGGTGGGTCAGGATATTAACTGATGTAACTGCAGTACTTACGATGATGCGAAATACGAAGCATGTTCAGACAGCCAACATATGTTTAAATAATCAAAATTTACAGAAACAGTCATATTTTGCTTTCTTAAATACAGTATGTGGATTAAAATCGTAGATTAAAAAAGAAGCATCTCTCACCATAATTTTAGGTCTTTCAAAAGCATTTGGACATTTTCGTACATTAAACATATATCTCAAAATAAACTACGTGCTGTAATGAAGAATCATTACTGACATATCTTTCTAATTCATCGCCAAATGAAAATACGGTTCCGCGAGTTACGATCTTAGGCTCTCCTCGTCCTATGTAAACACATCGAGTAGAAAAATGTTATAAACAGAAGTTCTCTTCACTAAATATAATGTTCGTTGCAAAAAAGAAACATACAAGGGTACCACGCAGTAGATAAATAGAGCATCTTTAAAATGTACGGATCTACCCTAAAAAGTATGAAATATATTGAGTACTTTGAGTTACTTTTTTCTTCTGCATCTTCAGTAAATGAAACGATAGTTCTCAACAGTATATGTCAGAAAAAATAAATCTGCTTTACTAGTTCAAAGTCTCTCCATTCATTCAAATCAAGCACCAGATGTCACTCCAACCAGCCAGTAAACATGTTATGCTACGGATGCAAAGTCCGAATACGTTGTTAAAATTGAGATCTCACAAGTCTCGTTTTTCTATAGCTCACTTATTATCTCATTTGGATTTACACCCCTTCATCTGCATTTTTTATTATTTTCAAAAAATAAATCAATGTTTCATTTACTCGGAATAAGTTGGCAGGTTGGAAATTTTAATGTTTGAGTCAGAATTATTTGTGACTCCAGCTTAATTTTTTTATACGTAAGAGTTTACAGCACAAAGGAACATGATATAATATTTTATTGACTCAGCATTTTGGAGATTGGTCTCGTGCTACGCCGAATTATGGAAATGGCAGTGAAAAAATCACAAACGAATTTAAATGAAAGAAATATTTAGAGAAGTTTAATTTATTTTGTAATTTATCCTTTCTAACGGAATATCCACTTTAATAAATAACATCGGTTTAAGCTCTGTAAAAAAATGTTAAACTTCTAGTAACTGTTTTGAGGTCTTCTGTTATACGAAATGACATAAAAGAGACATTGAGAATTTTGGGGAGCCCTAAGGGTAAAGAATACTAATAATTAGATGATGGATTTTGATGACCTAAATCATCGACAAAAAAATAATAAAATGCTTTAAAAATGTTTTAAACTACACTAAATGCAAAGAAAAATGACGTAACAAATTTTATGAAAACCAGTTCAGATGAACATCTCAGCTGTTTGGTGTTGGTGCAATCAAGGCTTCTTCTTTTCGTTCAAGTGAAGTCAACTTGCAAACTTTTCAATGGACTGTTCTTTTACACAATATCTCTGACTTTAGTTATCGCGAAGTCGGCCAAACCAACAATGGCGCTGACAGGCGTTACAGGAACCTTGGAATACATACAGAGAACGGCTGACATTACAATTTCTGATCAAAGAAATAGAAGAGACTATTCAGGAATTGTGGAGAATATTTACTAAATCTCTTAAATATTATTTGAAGCAGGTATCCTTAAAATGATATTAAAATCGATGAAATCAGAGAAAATGCTTTAAAATTACGGGAAAAGATAATGGAGTATTTCCTTTCGCCATTGCATAAAATTAATTTCTACGCTAAAAGATATTGTTCCAAAGAGAAAAGAAAAAAATGACATATCATTGAAATCCGCACCCCCCTAATAATGAATTAATGAATACTGCATGTAATCTCTCTCTCTCTCTCTCTCTCTCTCTATATATATATATATATATATATATATATATATATATATATATATATATGGGTGAGTGTGTGTGTGTGTATTAAGTTGATTTGTGTACGCTTCAAAACTCAAAGTTTTGCACCAAATTCAAATTTTGACAGGATATACAACCCGCTTCAAAGATTGCTTTTATGTTTTTGTCACGTCAGTAACACAACCACGACCGCGTCCGTTCGTCTGTCCGTCCGTCTCTCTGTCCGTCCGTCCGTCTGTCCGTCTCTGTCCGTCCGTCTATCCGTCTGCTGTCTGCCGTCCGTCGTCTGTCCGTCCGTCTGTCCGTTCGTCTGTCCGTCCGTCTGTCCTCCGTCTGTCTGTCTGTCCGTCCGTCTGTCCGTCCGTCTGTCGTCCGTCTGTCATCTGTCTGTCGTCTGTCTGTCCATCCGTCTGTCCGTTCGTCTGGTCGTCCGTCTGTCCGTCCGCTATCCGTCCGACGGAGAACAACCCTAGAGGCTAAACCGTTCTGCCGATTTTCTCCAAAATTGATATTTCCTAATCGATCTGGCTGATGTGGCAGCTCTTTGAATTTCAAACCGATATTTTAATTTTCTGGGGTACTTTACTTGAAGTTCCTGCGACATATTCAAAATTTTAAAAAATATCTCCAAGGTTTTTGATTAATTGTTTTTGTTGGATAGTGTAAAGGACGATTATATAATGGTGCAGGTCTCATGTGTGAAGAAAATTCTAATTGTGTAAGTTCAAAATTTTTTGGAGTCTTCCAACAACTAAAATATTAAAGACACAGGATTTTTCCATAATGAAATCTATTTCTTAAAGATAGATTTTGAAATTAGGTCAGGTACAAGTTCTCGAAAATTTCAGTACTTTTCGCGTACCTTTGTGCCAATTACGGGCGAGAAAGTACGTGCTGTTTTAGCATCACTAGTTTAGTTTTGTATCATTTTTTTGTTATTTTTTCCTAATTGTGACGTTTTTTAATATAATAACCAGAAAATCTGGCATTAAAATAAAGAAAAATGAAGCACATTTCCCAAAATAATTTGGTGGGTGGCATTTTGAAAATCTTGTTTCAGTTAATAATACTTAGTTATGTATACCATTAAATGCCACATTATAAGTTTTTTAGCTTTCACTTTTCTTTGTATTTACCTGTTTAATCGTATACATTCATGTAATAAGTGGAGTAAGTTGCATACAATGTATAAATTGTACGTTACCATCGTATTATACTTGGGCGTGAAAGTAAATATTGATGCTTCTATGACAATGTAAATAATAGTTTTTCGGTAAAAAACTGTTTTTGTAAAAACGAAAATTCTGTTATATAATTAAAGTCTAATATTGAAGGGTTATAATAATTGTTAAATTGAAGGTGAAAACGCAGAATACTCAAAAACGGCTATTTTTGTAATAATTCCATCTCTAGCAAAGATACAACAAAATCACTCCCATTATACTTCTGCTGGTCCAAATTCTTCGTTAACCGACGCATGGGAAACATATTATTTAAGGAAATAAATGAATTGTATTGATCTTAAATATGATCGTTTATAACAATTACAAGCACATTAACCATACGCACATGAGTACAAGTGCTGTCGCTCTTTAGAACTTTGATTCATAATGAGAATGACCCACAACATTGATGAGCATTCATTCATATGCGGGAAAGTCATAGTGAGATATCGAGGAGACACGGTCAGCACTCGTGATAATCCAATTTACTTTAAATACGCTTTCTAGTCCGAAAGATGAAAAAGCATGTAATAAATCTTAGTTAAATGAAATTTAAACCCCAGTTAATCTCCTCTCTATGAAATAATTAGTAATTTCAGCAAACGCGTTAAAACTAATAATGAAAGTAAAAGAGGCCTGTTAATTAACTGTCTTCTGCTGTACTTTAGAACTGCAAGTAATAACACAGATGAGTATTAATTTGAGGGAAGCTCAGTCTGATAGAGCGGTCCATGAGAGCAGCGCATGCGCGATACTCCGGCTGGCTGTGGCCAGTGTACGTCGTGCGCGTCGGGTTATATTACGCAGAGGCCTTGCGCTGCGCAAGCGGGGGCGGCCGCTTCAGACTTTGCCTCAAGCGTTAGCGGCCAGCCCGCTCGCCAATTCCTCCTTAATGCCCCTGTAATTGAAGACGGGGCGTAGGTCTCCTTCCTCCTCTCCCCTCCACCCCCGCTCAGGCACGTGTCTGCCTCTGCAGCGCGCCCTCCCACCCTCTGCAATGACTCCTCTAGTGGGTTCTGCTTTGTCACTCCCAAATGTTAAAAATTACACAATAATCTTCTTTTCATACTTTACTACGTAGTTTTTAAATGAATATTGGACAAACTATTATTTAGGTATAATTTCTAGTCTCTTAAGAGAAAATAACATTGTTTATGCATTTCTAACTTACTTTAAATATCTGTGAATGAATGAATCCTCAACTAAAGCAATTACAAATATACACAAACTTATTTATCAATAAAACGTATAATGGAAAAGCATATTTAACTTCTTACAACAGCTGTCTTGTTCAACAAAGTGCTGTTATAGAAACTGTTATAAAATCCACTTGACGTAAGGTATGGAACTGTGGGGATCTCCAGTGAATCGAACATTGAGAGTCTCTAAATATTCGAAACAAAAACATTAAGAAAGTTATCTGGTGCACCGTGGTTCGTCACTAACGAAACACTTCATAATACCGAAACATCTCAACTATTGAGGACGTCATTACGAAAAGAAACCAGGAGTATTTGAATAAAATAATAAACTAAATAACATACAAATGATATATCATTATTAATCCACTGGACAATAGTGAGCATATATATAGACATACCAACACACATTAGAACTTCCAAGTCGCAACTTTAATCGCTAATTAGATAAAAACACTTTAAATGTAACCAGGAAGTCTACATTATAATGTTATTTGTATATTTTCAAACCATTTACTTAATGCTCTTGAAGAACGGATTGTAAATTGTACAGATGTGAAATAAAAAGATACTGCTTACAAGTTTCTGAGCAACATTTGAAGAAAGAAAAACACTGAAATATTCTCATTATAATTCCATTATTTTCCGGGGCCTTCAGAATCAAGACTTTGTACGTTCGTTTGTTGAAAGTAGTATCTGATGGAAATGTTTTTGATTTTCAAAGAGAAATTAGTCCAACATTTTTATGTTGATAGAGTTATCAATTAAAACTATTAATACATCAAAAATAGTATAATAACATAATTATATCACAGTCCATCTTTAAAAAATATGTTTATGGAGCGTTAAAAATGTTAATGTTAATTTCTCACGTCGTCTAGTTCATTGACTTCTAAATTCAGTGATCTAGGAATCCCACCTACTCAATATTTATAGTTTGAAAATGGTTTCAACAATTGTTCTATGTCATAAAAATAATTATTCTTCCACAATATATTGCATATAGATTTGCAACTACCTCAAGTGAGATCATCAGCCTATAGATTCATGCTCAAATCGAAACTTCAAGTTATGATTGAATTTCCTCGTTTGGTGGTAAGTCTTAAATAATCCCTACTATGTCGTTTTGATTTATTGAGGAAGTCTTAACGGATAAACGGGTTCATTTTCGTATGTATTTGATATTCACAAATCTTCAAATAATATTATAACATCGTTCTGATGGACTGTCTTCATCGTTAAAGCATTAGTGACAGAGGCAACCTCTATGAACTAAATTCTATCCCTTCTCTCAGCACAAGCACCTATCATAGAACACAAATATCATGCAACCACATTGACTACGTAGACATTTTCATTATATCCCGAATAACTTCTACAAAACATCTTCATTCATATTTTATTTCGCTTGGTCACACAACCACGGCCCCCTATGAAAGGTCATTCTTAAATTTCTATAAGAATCCAATTCATTCGCAAGCATTCGAAGACATTGTCTTCACTATTTACAAATTAATCTCTTTCTCACTCTTTCTCCCCCACTCACTCTTCCTTACTCACTCTCCCTCATTCCTTTTCCCCTCACTCTCTCAATCTCTCTCTCAACGTTTCTCAATCTCTCCCTCAATCTCATTCTCAATCTCTATCAATCTCTTTCAGGCTCTCAACTCTCTCCTCACTCTCAGTCTCTCTCTTCCCCCTCTCTCTCGGTCTCTCTCGCTCGCTCACTCTCTCCCTTCCCGCATACCTCCTGATCCTCTCAGCAAACATTTACACACTAGGAGCTAGCGACATCTCGTAGCAGATTACAGAAACAGACATATCACTCGTCCAGTCTTCTAAATGAGATCAAACTGATACTAAAATAAATGCAACCATTTAATGATAGAGAAACTAGAAAATGGGTGATCCTTGAGTAGAGAGTACCGTTTATTCAGTTTTCTGGCAAAAACGAATGTAGCAGTAATTGTGAGAAAATTCTCTACATAGGTAATTTTCAAATGTGTTAACTAACTCTTACATTGCTAAAGGAATGTACAAAATTATTAAGATGTATCAGTTTAAGACAATATTTCGAGAATACAAAGGTCTTTAACTAACATGAAACAAGATTTCAAAAATTGATATTATTCGAGTCATCTTCAGATAAAAACTTATCTTAATGGAAAGAAAATGCAGGGAAACCTAACCTTTTAAAAACTAACAGCATTAATCAGTGGGAGGCTTTCACAGAAAATTCCTTCCTAAATTTAAATCAAACAACAAAACCTTACTCTTAAAATAACTCTTAAAATGACGTAAAACGCATCAATTTTATATAAGAGAAACGGTTGCTATTGAAGTTGTACTCCTTTAAAGTTATACAAACAATATTTTGAGAGCAAGGATGAAGTAAAATATTTTAAATCCCACTTGCCCTGAACTTACGCAGAATTTTGTAATGCTGCAATCTGTGTCGTCAGTCTGCGCAGGGAGGCTGCAATGAAGGACAAATTGAGTAATACGTCAGAAAACTAGAAAAAATTATTTTTCTGGAAATAGCGCAAAATAAAGCTATGAAAAAAGGAGAATTTCCAAAAAGTAGATCTCTTGTCGCATAATCCACTTCAGGATAAATTCTAATTTATGTATAGTACATTTTCATTTGTTTAGATTAATTTTAACAACCAAAAAAATTATTTAAAATGTTTGTTTATTGTATTGTATTGCATTCTAAAATGGAAGAGCGCATCGTATATCATGGCTACCTAAATTTGTTGTTCCTGTGTGAATATTCTGCATTTCGTAAATCATTGTTTTAAAAGTGAAAATAGCTTTACATTCATACCCAACTGTGATTGACAATCCGTGCTACAGAGTGGATTTATCCTCCAAAAGTGAAGAAGTTCGTCCAAAACTGCATATTTTTACATTTTACTACATAAGAAATACAGTTCGTGTTTCGTGAGGAACCCGAGAACCTAGTCTTAGGACCTAGGCTGCATCACCCGCCCACCCCTTTTTCGGGTTATGCACAATGATAAAATATGTTGTGTCTGCTCTTCTCCTTATATAATAATCTGCTAACTGTTAATTTTTTCGTCATGATTAACGTATTTATCGTCAAAAATTGTAAAACTTGAGTGTGACATACTGTAGAGAAGTATAAGTAAGAAAAATAAATAAAAGGAGCTTAAATCTGTTTCTTTCATTCCTGGGGGATTACCCTATGATAACACAAAACCGTCATATTTTTTGTGGATTATGTATTGACGAAACAAAGATAATTTTTTTGCTTGATGAATTGTAGGATTGTTTTAAATATGTTTTAGAAAATAACGTTGATACTGTTACCAAGTTAAAAATCGAAATTGAAATGTTACTTTAATGTGTAGTCGTAAGTGTGAAAAGGTGAAAAAGCTATAATACGCCCTCATCTTAAAGAGCCTTGTCCAAACAGCATCGATTATCCAGATTCGCAGTCAATTGTATACGGCCATTTTAAAAGAAATTCTCTTTTCTCGTCAAACAATAAGCGATTCACAATCCAACTACTCATAAAATGTTAAACACACAAAACACACTCATTCACACACATACATGCATACATACATTTGCGTCAAAATTCTAAGTTTTAAATACGTTTTAAATGAATTCTGTGGTGGCAGCAGAGATTTTGTGGTACTCCATGACAAACTATCTGGAGAATTGAGGTATCTACTACAATAGTATTAAATGTAATTTTAATATGATTAATATAATAAATAAATTACACATGTATTAACGTTAACACATTTAGCCCCATCATAAATTTATTAACTGACTATTTTTACCATCCGTTCATTTCCTCCCTTTCCTTCTCGCAGTCTGCTTTCGTACAGCGTACGATCAAAATGGCGTCATACTTTGACGACTTTCCATGAAATTATGCGTTTAATCTGTGTTACTTGGGTAAGTACTATTTTAAATAATTATTTTACTGCTCACTGTTTATATATGATTTTGTTGACGTTAATACATGAGTAATTTATTTATGTACTTAATTGTAAATTGTAGAACCACTGAAGTTGGGAAGAGTGTTCCCGAAAATTGTGTCTGGCTATATGTAATCATATTAAAATTACATTTAATACTATTGTGGTAGATACCTCAATTCCCCAGATAGTTTACGTTTTAAACGACTTTGCTATTGAATCCAATTTAAAAATCGAAATTGAAATGTTACGTTCATGAATAGTCGTAAGGATGAAAATATGAACTAGCTATTGCATAAATCACCCACATCTTAAGAGCCTTATTGAACCAACATCGATTGCCTACATTGCAACTAATTTGCAATCAATACGGCCCGTTTTAGAAGAAATTGTGCAATTCTACACGGCCCGTTTTAGAAGAAATCCTCTTATATCGGCAAAGAATAAGCAATCCAGAATCCAACTAACCATAAAACGTTGACATACACACAAACGCTTTTTCCTCCAATAGAAATGCCGTCCCGAAATAGATGCCGTAACGGGGTTATCGCGCGCCGTTTGCGATACGGCGTACTTTGCGAATGACGCCTCCCGCGCCGAGCCGTCGTTTGTTATCGGCGGAGCAAAGTCCACGGAGCTCATTGGCGCTTTCCCCGTTACACTCGGCGTAGACGCGCCCGGCGCGGCGCAGCGCACGTGGCGAGATGTACATGCGCTCCATTGTTTTTTGCTTGCACTTTCTTTCTCGATCGCAGCATCGGGTTAGTTTCCACCATGGGAGATCGGGATTGGCAAAATAAATAAATATATACTAGTCAATTACATATATATATATATATATATATATATATATATATATATATATATATATATATTATATTATATATATTATATATATATAATATATAATATATATAATATGCATGCAATGCAAAACACCAAACCGAAACCACTGAAAATCGTTCCAGTAGTGGAAATAAACGTGAAACTGTTAATTTTATTATGTTTTCATATTTCATGTGGGTGAAACGGAACCGAATCAATCTGTGTTTAAAAGATAATTTCGTACAACTTGTTACGCTCGGTTCTTGCTTCGAGCAGTGAGATGTAGTGGAAGCAACAGATATCTGACATTTTTCTACTTCAAATGGAAAGAACTCTTCAGTTTTCGGAGATCCTTCAGGAATATATAGGTATATATCTTCATAACACTTCAATATTGCCTCTACTACGAACTAAAACAAATCCTACAATTAAATATCCAAGATATAGGAGATATGAAACCACAATAGTAGGAAAATAAATTTACTTAACAGAAAATTCAACCAAACACGTGTTTCGGGAAATTTTTCCCATCATCAGTGGCTCTACAATATAAAATAAATTCGCAAATTAACATATGAAAAGTATATCTTACAAGGAATGCATAATCTATTAAACATTAAAGTATTTAATTAGAGTACGTACCCAAATAAATGACCCGGTAGTATCTCCTGTAGTTCCATCCGGCTCAGGGCCTGGTGGAACTACCGGCAAAGGAACCGCACCTTTACCGACGTAAGGAAAGGTCGCAATCTTTTCTTCCTCTCCTTTGTCTTTTCTTACCCCTTCCTTACATACACTTGCGCTCACGTGCATTACGCTGCCGCACATGTCGGGAGACTAGTCTGGAAGAGTCTGTTTCGGCTGGGACACTGCCACTCTACCTGGTTGGGAAAAATCCCCATATGCCGACGGAGTCGGCGCCGGATCTCCCCAATCAGCGGTGAACGATCACCGCCATCTCCCGCGATGAAAACATGCACTAGATTAATGATCTTAGCAGTTAACGTACCCGGAATCACTAATCAATCAATCAATCCTGTAGTTCCACTTAAGACTTTAGCCTTGTAAATAAAAACAAGAAATTTTCGAGCTAATGAATTTAAAAGGGTTAATATTACAACAAAACCTTATAAGAACTTTTTTGCAGGAAATTTTGTCCACTTTAATAGTGTATAGAGCATATTTTTTACAAGTCTGATAGTTATGGAGATATATAAAAAACTAGAAAAATCATCTTTAAAAGTCTCCCCCCCCCCCTCGGCTCATTCCCCAAAACTGAGGATTGTTAAAACATTGTGCGGTTGGTACCAACGAACAATCATATCAAGTTTCAAAATTTCGGGATTTTTTCACTCGATTTGTCTAATTTGACTGAACTGTTGAGGGGGAAGAGGTAGGAGACGAATACGAATATTAGACCTCTCAGGATGAAGGAGAATATAGTAAGATGAAGGAGAAAACAACGGAAGAGAATAGCAAAGGTTGTTAAAACATGCCGAATAATAGAACTTTCCATCACGATCTTTAGGCATAGTATAAATTTTAAATTGATAGATACAATGATTTTGTCACGTATGTATTTACTAATAAAAATCTACAAAAAATAAAACATTAATTATAAAATTGAATGTTTAGAAATAAATATGTTTCAATGTTCTCTTTACTTTGCATTTTGAGTAGAAATATCGCTTTTTCGTTTTAATAGAATGCTGATGAAATATTGCTCTGAAATATGTCCGTGTAAATCCAGAAATGAGGTATAAGCATTATCAAATTAAACAACTTTTGACAATATCTAAATCAAATATAGTTCTTTATCAACAAAGAATTTTAGGAATGTATTCATGGAGGGTCATTATAAGTTCTCATATACCGTGAAATTTTGTGATATCTGTAGTTTGAAACATAGTACTTAACAAAAATTTAACATATATAACACATTTTCGTCGATCATAATCAACCACAATATTTTCTTCACGATGTGAAAATAAAAAATTCCGTCCTTCCTTGCTTATGAAACACATTGTGTAAGCGACAGCCACAAAATACACATTTTCCGTTCGGTAATCGGAAAGAACCATCAGACGGAAAAGGCCCAACGACAGTATTTTAGGAAGAATCAAAGTACACGATGATGTTGAAAACAGTACATTAAGAAATTAATGAGGAAAGCTATACATACTTGAAAAATCGCATATTTACATTATCTAAATAAAAATGTATTGCCTATTTTTTGTTAATTTACTGATTGTCAGACCAATGATAATATAATTTCCTCCTTTTCGGGAACGAATTATTGTGGCTTTCACGAAAACAAGAATGTCCAGATTTTACAATCCACTTCCTATATCAATATTTTTCATTTGCATTTGATATAGTACCTACACATATTTTTACTTAATTCTTTCGTCTTTATGAAGGTATTATTTATTATGTACCATAATATATTATTAATTTCTAAAAAAAACTTTAATTTCCTTTGTTTTCTTAACATAAATAATATTAAGCATATTCTCTTACTCATCCCTGCAATTTCTATTCTTTTGGGTCTTTATTCTTTATTCAAATACATTTTAATAGAAGCGTAATTTTAGTAAGTGGTTTATTGATGTGTTTGAAATAGGCACCGAAAATTGTTAATAAAATATGTATGAAGTGACCATATAGGTTTTGCAAGAAATGTTATATTCAAAATCAAATACTTAAAAAACAAATTTACGCATTTATGTTTTAAAAAATAAAGTATTTCTGCTTGATCAGTAGGTCTCTGCAACCGAGTACGATATGTTGGGTGTAGAATTATTTTTACTATCTGACTTTACATATGAGTGTACGGGTTATTGAATTAACATGTTGAAAGTCACATGGGGCGAATGCTTGTCAAATAGAGGGACAGAAAACTGTCTTGGTAGTGTTAATTTTATTTGCTTCTGGGGCATATTTTGTTTTCCGTCTTTTTAAGATAAGATCGAAGGAATCTGCGGGATTTTAGGAATGATAAGGAAGGATACGGAAGGATAAGGAAGGATACGGAAGAATGAAGGATACTGAAGGATATGAAGAATAAGTAGGAAACGGAACGTTAAGATGGTAAAGTGAACGGAGAATGGAGAAATGTTGAGAAAGTAAATGGGAATTTGGCACCAGGGTGTTTTTGTAACGGTATGGATGCATTTGTTTCAGAAAATTTGGATGTTAAGAATTTGCTATCCGAACCTGTGAAGGAAATGAAGGAAAGGATTGGTTGAATCATTGAGAAGTGTGTGTAACGGTGTCCATGCAAACATTCAATACAATCGAATATTAATAAAACGGAAAACAGAGTTGTATGCGTGATCGCTATTATCATTCTTTTCTCAATTTTAGGTATTACTGTTGTCGGATAAATTCTCAAAAACATTGTGAGCCGAAACGTTGTACATCAAGAATTTATAAATTAAAAAAAGGAGAAGATTTATCTTTGTGATTTTGAATATAATATTGCAAAACTTACTTGCTCACTTGAAGTACATTTCGTTAACTAACTATACAGACGATAAACTTAATTAAACTACGAAAGTGGAAAATATCTCTGCACAACATTTCTAAAAAGAGGAAATACACACTAAGCGTGAATGTGCACTTCATTTCATCCATACTATCTTAAAACCCTTATCAAAGGACGCATCCGAATACATCAGCATCTTGGTGCAAAACGGACAACCTCCCGGAACCGATGCTCTCGGACATGAAAAGAACGAGACAAGCGAGAAACGAGTGCTAATCGCCTGCTCCGCGACCGTTGAAAGCGATTGCATGGCCCCGCCGCCCCGCCGCCCCGCCGCCCCGCCGCCCCGCCCCGCCGCCCGCCGCCCCGCCGCCCCGCCGCCCCGCCCTCTTCTCTTATCCCGCTCAGAGCGCGGACTCCGCCGAACCCTACGCATTCATTCCGTTATCGCCCGCCATTCAAGAGAAGAGCCCTCGCAGGGCGCAAAAACGCTACGCTATAATAGTCTCTTCTCGCGTTTCGCGTTTTGAAGCATGTGCGGATTTTTTTAAGATAACCGTATAGATATCTGATTGGCGGAGAAAGCATGTCTGGCAATGTAGCGACAGAAGGGCCCGACGATGTAATTACAAGACCTCAATCAACAAACAAATATGAAATACATCTGGTTGTATTTTGTTTAAGTTTTATTGTTTTAAAATACTTTATCAAAAGTGCACGGTTTTGCCCGTGTGTGTGTGTGTCTGGGAAGAGAGAAACAAGGGAGGGGGTTTGGGACAAAGGCCCCCGCTAAAAAGTCAATGTAATTTTACTTAATTTATTAAAAACTTCGCAACATAAGGAAGCATTCAGATTATGAATATATTTTTTAAACTGCAAGGTAACGTTTTTTATTCTTTTTATTGTTACAAAAATATTTATTGGTCTGGGAGGGGTAAATTGAAATCACCCCCTGAAATTCTTTCTGAAGCCGCCCTTGTTTGATGATATCAATTTAAAAAAAACTTGCATACTATATTCAAATATTAATACTGAACTGAAAGCTGTCAGCATTAAAAGAAACAGGTATACTGTAAATTAGAAAGAAATGTAACAGGCGTTTATGCGTCTTTGAACAGAAACACTAAAATTTTATGAGGTGTTCTTTTGGAGAGTCTCTTTCTATAATTCAAATGAACTGATAAATCTGGTTAGAATGTTCATTGACTCGGTTAGTAGTAGTAGTACTACTGACATAAGTCGTAGATATAGTATCGTCTATTCATGACTGGTGAAATTATTTCAAGTGATGAAGTATGAAATGTAATGCAATATTTTGTAATATCTTTGACCAACAAAACATTATAAATATCTTCATTTAGTATAGAGCTTATCGCATCATACTGAGTATGAGATAGTCTCTTAGGAACTAAGAAATACAATATCTCGTCTACTGCGTAATTGCTTTATCCCGTCCTAGTATTCCCTAAAAGAGTGAAATCCAAAAAAACTAGTAATTCACAATCATGTATCATTTTACAAAACTACACATATATTTCAAAAAGATATAGTAATTGGAATTCGTTCCAGAAATTGATATAAGATTGACCGAATAATTTGAGCCAGCATATAAAAAAAATCCATTCTGAATTTAAAAAAAAAATATAATTGCTCTTATTGTTTCAAAACCTCAACTTCGAGTTGAAGGTGTCAACATTTACGTCTTTACATGTAACTGAAACATGAGAAAAGAGCATTTCTTAATTTCTTGTAATTAATGACGGTGAAAAGTAAGTGCTCGTAGGAGAGAAATAATCACTTTCTAATTCTTCGAATCAAAAATGCAGTTATTAGGACTTAACAATACTTTACTTTAAAACTTAATTGTGTCAAAACATGTTCCTAGTTAAACTTTATTAAATTTCTTGTAAAACAGTTTATAAAAAACATTTTAATATAATTAAAATTATTTCAGTGTAAAAATTATAAATATGCTTTACAATAGCAGTTCTCAACTATTGAGTTTTTCGCTACTTCTCTTGATGTTTTTTATTTCACCTTATTGCACTTATTTCAAACACAACACTAATGTTGATCGATAAGAAATTGTAATGTAGTACAAATAATTCAATTTTTTCAATTATTTTCAATTTTTCAAATGTATAATAAACTTGGTGTTTAATATATCCAGAGTTTTATGAACTGAAGAGAAATTGTGTAATATTTGTGTACATTATTAATCGTCAATATTTGTATCTAAAAAACGTAATATTTATATACATGTGGAGAAATCATTTATCGTAGCGTGCAGTGATACCCCTTGAGGGGTTGGGACATTAGCTTCACGAGTTCAATTTGCTCACTTTAGAATGTGACACATAAATAAACTAGTGGTGCTACAACAACACGAAATTTCTCACGATATTGGTAATGGCTATGTAATATAATATGACAATCTCTGTCATACATTTCAACTACCATTGAAAATTTTATAACAAACGATATGTGTACAACACATATAATTTTTAATTCAAATGCTGAAACGAAAACAGCTTCTTGCCATTGAATTCATTGTATTTACGTTCTACATTAATGTCCCA
Source organism: Teleogryllus oceanicus (assembly GCA_964035755.1). Taxonomy (NCBI): domain Eukaryota; kingdom Metazoa; phylum Arthropoda; class Insecta; order Orthoptera; family Gryllidae; genus Teleogryllus; species Teleogryllus oceanicus. Next base: position 36,499,066 of record CAXIVR010000003.1, read on the forward strand.
AAAAAGCACGATGCGTATTTTAGTACTAAATAACATTATTAGTTTATATTAACGCGAAAGAAAAGGGTATTCATTATCGCCTTCTGTTATCAGTGCGGCATTACAACAATAGGTTACACGCAATAATGACCGCTAATTCGTATGGGATACATATTTTGCCAATTAGCAGTATTGATACCGCTAGCAAAAAAATAAAATGGATAGAAAGATATAATAACTAAATATAATACTTTTATATTCATCAAAATTACTCTGTTTTTACGTGCATTACTCTTCATTCCCACATCTTGTTAAGCAAAGCGAAATCATCATTTTTTTCACATTCAACTCAATTAAAGGACGCAATTTAAAATAGATTTTAAATAATTTCTAAAATATTAATTTTAAAACTTATAACAAAAGCTCGAAATATGAAATAATATACAAATCCTAACTTTACTAATTCCAACTGCTTAGAATCACTATTCATTTTATGTTCTTAAAGAGCAGTAATTTGGGAGGAAGCGACTAATATTGTCGCCAAATTACACAAAAATTTTCAAAAAATTCAATATGACATTTTAAGATATGTTTTGATGAACATATTTCATTCAGAAAAAAATTATCTTCATAATTGTAGTTGTATCAAGATGCCGAAAAAAAATTTTGAATTTTTCAATTTTTGAAAAATCAGGGTTTTCAGCCAACATGAGACCGTAGCATTTTCGTCAACGTCATTCAGACTATCCACCAACAAAGTTTCATAAAAAACAATGGAGCTATTTTTGAGAAAAAAATGTTTAAACAAAAATTAAAATTTTCCTATATTTCACGCAAAAATTACGCGAAAAGTACTCAAAGTTTTGAAAAATAGTACATGACTTTATTTTAAAATCTATCTTTAAGAACAAATTTTATTAAGGAAACAAATCTCCATCTTTAATGTTTTAGTTGTAGGAAGATGCCGAAAAAATTTTTGAATTTTTTGCAGTTTTCTAAAGAGTCGGGTTTTTAACGAAAATGAAATCTGTACCATCATTTCTATGTTAGTTACTAATGAATAGGATTGGGTAAAAAGTAACTATTCAGGAACCATCAATAAAACACCATGAATGATGAAAAGAAAAAAAGAAAATGTTTCAGGAATCATGCCACAGTCATAAGATTTTTTTCTCAAGTTTTAAGAAAAAGTCAAAAATATATCAATTTAAAAATGCACTATCTAGCAACAAGACACCTTCTGGCTTCTCTATTCAGATGCAGTGGTTTTTGTCACGGCAGGCAAGGGGAGGGACCCAGGGGAAGTGAGCAAGTGACGTGGCTTGTGTGCGTTCCTCTTGAAACGGTTTTGAACTCTGTTGCTGTTAAAAAAATTAAAGCACATCTGATAATCATTCCTAAATTAAGTACTAATGAATGGGAGGCTGAAAGCAAACAACTACTTAGGAGCCATATCAAAAACCGCCTGAGGGGGACGAGCAGACGGCTGTGCGAGTAAGGCAACGAGCAAGCGGGGACGGGTGGCACTAACGGGCAGCGGGCAATCTCCATGTGCGCGGGAGGGCAGGTGGGTGGATGGGTGGGTGGGTGGGTTCGGGCGGGTTCGGGGGGGGGGGGGGGGGGGCGGGGCGGAGGGGCGGGGGGGGGGGGGGGGGGTCGGGGCCGTGGCGCAACGGTGCGCTGTGACGTCTGCAGGGGGCTATCGCGACCCCCAGCAGTGACGGCCCCGCGCAGTGACCCCCGTCGGGAATCGCCCATCGCATCGTCAGAGGGCTGCTGACGAAAGTCCCGGAATCCCCTTTATCGTTCTGCGATTCCCGGAGCCCCTACGTCACAGGGTACCCGGACAAGGTCCGCGAGTGGGAAGGGGCAAAGAAATAATTTAAAATCTCGAAAATTGAAGACCAAAGTGTTTGTAAGTTCAAGAAGAAAACTCCACTACTTGTCACGAGAAGGCGCACTCTCTGCCTGAAAAGAGTTATTCGAGTCAAGCAAACTCTATCATCCTCTCTCTGCCCTCTTTAGACAAGTTGTTAAAGACTTGTTTAAAAAGAATCATAGGACGGTTTTTCAGGCAAAATAATGCCAGGCATCCCCTCCTATCTACCGAACTTTCACTATTTGGCCTGCATAGTTCTTCTCAACCAAAGAAATAGTTTCGTGCGAAGGCCGCAAAGGACGTGTGTATCTCCGCTACTTCCACGAAGACTCCAAGGGCGTTGTCCCCAAATGTGAGGCCCCTTCTGCCTCGGACTACGTACGCCCACTTCGTCACGCGAATGACTCACAACTCTTGTCAAAGATTGATTAATTATTTCGTCCACTGCTGTGGTGATTAGTCCCTTAAGCTTAATGAATGTTTTGTCACGGGAAGAGCTAGTGTTCGTGCTTCGTTGGACGGTGACATCTGACGCCGACGTACAGACAGGCTTACGGAGTTTTTCTTATTCAGGTATTTCCCCCTAGCGAGATGTCATCTTAGCCCGAACAAGCTGTGGTCTCGCGAAATTTGTGGTAGTTTAGTGCATTTAAGTGTGTGTGTGTGTGTGTGTGTGTGTGTGTGTGTAAGGACAAGAAAGAGATATGGAACATCGCGCGCCGTCAGTGGGTCTTTCTTTAGAGTACTACTCCGGCAATCGCTTGGTATTAATCGGTAAAAGTGAGGAAAACTATCGATCAGAGCAGTCGGCCACTAGGATTCTCCGCCAAACAGACGCCTGAATTCGACCTAGATTAGAGTCCCTAGATACAGATAGTAGCGCATTCCTTTGCGCCATCGATTCCTTCATTTTATATCCAGTAGGCACGAAAGTTAGAACCGTGTAATATAATTTGTATTGCGAACCATCAATTTATCAAAAATCAATATTAATAAGTTCGAAAATCTTCATTTTGCTTCCAATTGTTATCATTTCTCCTCAATTCTTCCTGGCGGAGCTAACCGGTGAGAGGACATTAAATGGCGGTGGTTACTCTACTCTCTGAATCTAGGGTCTCTAACCTAGACATGTAGCTAGTGTTCAAAATCCTGCCACCGCCGGGACTCGAACCCACGGTAATTCTGGCCCCCGAGCACAGTAAGCGGTACATCAGCTTCGCGCTCTCGTTTAAAGAAACTTTAAATACTTAAAGACACTTGGACGTGTTCATTTAAGGTGTTGATTTTTTAACACGACATTTTTCAGTGATAATGGAAAAACCAATTGAAGTGAAAACATAATTAATAATTACTTAACTTCTAGTTTGTGGGAGGTTCCATTTTCAAAAACAACATTTATGTGAGAATGAGAAAATTTAAGATCTCATCGACAAAGTTACCACTTACCAAGCGTTAAAAAGGTGATCATTTCAATATTTATGGTTCAATAATCATAAATGGTTGTTTGGAAGTGATGGTAATATTATTTTCTGGCCTTTCCAGATAATATTGCCATAATCCAATGCTACAATATACATCTCCTTGCAAATTAATTGAAAAGGTTGTGTTTATTAAGCTTAAAGTTCCGGAATAAATTTCTGGGGCCTAGTGAACACCGCCGTTTTCTCTAAACAAATTTTCTCAATCAGAGAACATTATAACTAAAAAACTATCGCTGGTATTTGTAGCTAGCATTATCCATTCAATGGAACATTCAAATTGTTACCAAAACTTTTACATATAAAAATTAAGTAGGGAAACCATTTGAAAGATAGAAAATCCTGATTCATACAAACAAATAATTATTTCAAGCTTTCTCAAGAAAGTTGTCAAAATTCTGCTTGAATTTTCAGTTCTTCATACACGTGTTTTTTAATGTAAGTTCAGTTTAAGATTAAATCTATTATCTAAAGGAAGAATAATTATATTTTATTTTCAGTCGCAGGAATACGAACGGCAAGTTTTGATTTACTTGAGGTCAGTTATCTACAAATTATGGGATTGTGTTCTACTAGAAATGAACTTTTCTTGATGTCCTTGTGAAATTTGAAATAATTGGAGCTTAAGAACATTAATTTCACTATTTTCAGAACATGAGATATGACATCTAATAAAAGTATAAAATATCTTTAAATTGAATTAATCTTCTTCTCCTTAGATAAAAGACGAAATACAAGATGAAACCACTACAAACTGGTTTACGCACGTGCTCATTCAAGTTATCTACAGACTCATTAATGACGATTTTCAAGTTTATCTCACAAGTGTCTGAAAGTTTCTATACAAGACTAGTTCTCACCGGTCATCCATTAATGAGAAACTTGATATTAATCACATAATTTTACACCTGAAATCGAAATGTAGATTCCCTATCAGCGACTGAGAGTTGGCGCATTAGCATTTTGCCTGATTGATTTTCTTCGCACTTTCGCCTGATTGATTTTCCCGCAAACACATTAAAGTTGTGTAACACATTAAAATTGGGCAACAAAATACCAATATCTGTGTTTCGTTCCACGATTTATAAAATGATACGAATTTTGTTTCTCCAAATTTGTAAAAATGACAAAATGGAAGAAACAATTAATAGTCATTTAGCATGGTTACATTTACGTACGTTGCATGTGAACACCATATGGAGGAAACTTACAAAGTTATTTTAACAATTAAAATACCTTAGGGAAAGTGTTGCACCTTGGCCATTTTTAATTTTAAATTTTTTTTTGAATTTTAAATATTAAGAATGATATTGACTCAAACTTTAGATAAGTACTTAATAAATTGTTTACTTCTTTATGTATTTTTTAAATAAGGAATTATTTTTACATTACGACCAAGGTACGTCGCCAGTGCTGTACTCTGGTCCTATATATGTTGTACCTTGAACCAGAAAATTTACAAGGAGATAAAACTGAAATAAAAATTTAATCTTTATCATATTGTTGTATCTTGTGCCAGAAACTGGAAAACGGTAAAATTCAAATAAAAGTTGATATTAAACTTCGAAGTACAATTTCAACGGTATTCGATTGATTGATGATATAGCTGGGCTCGTCAACAACTATGATTCACTTCTTTTCACTCTTTCAATTCACTTTTCACAATTCAATTTTTCCCATAGCACGTCATACGCAGTTTTTAACTGCTTTTTTGACGTAAAATAAATAAAAATAAATAAATAAAAATGATCGTTAGTCTCGTAAGTGTGCTGAGTATTATATCCCAGAAGGTAGAGGTATTTCATCTATGCTGGAACGCGAGATCTTCTGACGTACTACACGTCGGTTTGCGGGATTTCCCCCTTCATGTATCTCCTCCAGCGGGGCACCGTTACAACCGTGACGTGGCAACCGTTCTAAACTCCGGTGGTTGAATTCGGCCTGGCTTTAAACGCAGTGCGAAAGCCACCGCCGAGGTAGGAACCATTAGGTCCTCCAGATCAGCGACGCTGCAGAATGTTTCCCTTGAGCCAGCACAACCGTTTGCAGAAGTTGAAATGTGCACAAATCTAATCTCCAATTAATACTAAAGCACCCTTTTCTTTTTTATTTCATTCAAATCAGTTTCTAAGCCCTTCTGGCACAAAAACCAAGAGTAAATTGTGGAATTTTCAGTTAAATTGGTCGAGTATAGGGAACACACATATAATCACTTTATTCGGATAATAGTTGTTTTTTGTATACATTATATACGACCTTTTCTATTGCAAGAAATCGTTTATGATCGGCCATTTTACGGCACAAATGATGACGTATTAGCATTTTATGGCACGAAAGATTGCGACATCACATGTTCAGCCAATCACAACGAGAGAATCTTAGGATGGTAAAGGTAAACGGAACAGCCGATCTTTTGACGTGAAATACCCGAGACGTCACAATAAAGTTTTTTCGCAAACTTAAGTTTGATTCTGTTATAAATTTATAATACTGTTATACAAAAAATAGCGTATGCAACTCGTTTATAATGTTGCTATTGCATTCGTACAAATTTGAAAACTCGTTCCTAACGTCGCTCGTTTTCAAAACATGAACTGGTGCAATAAAGCTTAACATTATAAACAAATTGCATAAAAATATTTAATAATTAATACAAAAATCTTATTTGGTTATCTTCGTTTTATAAGCAGTGCTGTACCTTGAATCGGTACAATATATAAAACACTTTGACTAAGTTCAAGGTACAACACTTGTTAATATTTCAGAAAAATACAATAAGCTATTTTTATTAGATTTAAACTTGTATATTACATTAGACTTAAACTTGTACATACTTTCATATTTTATAGCTAAGACAATGATTTAAATGACTGTACTATCATTAAATAAAAAATGGGTAGGTAAGGAAAAAAGAAGTAGAAGCAAAATACTTTCAATAAGTGAAAAGTAGTTTTACTTTTACCTAGGAAACCTCTGCAGTTCTCATAAATTACAATTTAGTTTGGTCTCTACTAGCAAGTCAACAAACTACAGTGAGTGGTATGTCCAAGGTACAATCCCTATGTTCATTTCTTAAGATTCCTTATCATTTCTCTCATTCTTATCTTTTGATTCACAAGAACCCTAAAATACCCATGACCAGTGTACACGTCTCACAGGTTCTTATTTTTAATGATAACATAATTCTGTTCTCTTGGGGTCCTATTATGATTGTTATTGATATGGAAATTCCATTTTTATTTGCATCTTAATAAAGTAATGTAACATAAGGTTATCTCCCAAAAATTGTGATTCTAAATTTCTCCGGAAGAATTATAAGTATTCAAGAACAGACCTCCACCAAATGTAAATGTGAAGAGAGAATTCAAAGAAACTGATCATAATGATATAATCATTTTAGTTTTCAGACATCAACTTTTGGAAAGGAAATAAAAATTACCTTTCTTAAAAATCTAATGAATTGTTTGATCATTGTTAGACCATGAATTGTTAGTTCATTGTTTTCATTCTGCCAATTGTATGTCGTTTTCTCTCTTTCTGCGCTTCAAATGTATTTTCTATCTCTTCTGTATTGTAGAGATTGGGAGCATTAACTCGTCTCAGTTTTCGGTTCAGAGATTTGTTGATACAAATTTCCTCTTTTGCAATATTTGTCTCTTAACTTCTTGACCTCAGCCCTTAGTAATTTCAAATAAAGTGAATCATGACATAATAACATGAGACATAATAATCATGCTCATTGACACATTCTTAAATTTTCTCGGTATCATTTCCATCACACATGACGAAAAGTTTACTGTTCTCCCAAGAGGATATTTCTTTCAATTACATGTTTTAATATTATTACTTAGGTAAATTATTTAAGTGTTTTTAATTAGTTAAAAATATTATTTTAAACGTGTGTAGTAATTAAGAACGAGAAATCAGGGGAAGTTAAATTCGAAAGAAAAATTCATTGCAAGCCACGTAGTAAATAACAACATGAATGTTGAAAAAACTCATTTTTTAACCCCTCACATCAAACTAAACAAAGAATTTGTGTGTGAATGTTGACAATAGAACATTGTTAAAATATAGAGTATGATCAGAGTTTTCAGCTAAGAGGTTAATTTCTTTTTGCAATTCTCCAATGGTAGCTGTTGACGAACTCCCTACAACCCTATCGGATACGCTTGGATATATCCAGCCTATATATTGTGATACATGTATCACAAGTTTAGAACCTTAATATTCTAGATATAGTATAAATACATTTCCTGCCCTTCCCTGCAGGTGCACGCATATTCATCTCGAATCTGTCTCAGTCAGAAGCATCGCCGAGCAAAAGGGGACGATCTCCGCGGTCGAAGTTCAAAAGCGTCAGCATTTGCGGGAATCGGCGAGGTGTTGCGTACAAACGATAGAGTGCTGTCATCACTCTGACAGCTGATAACCTTGCATAGCTGACGTAGTTAGCGCGGGATAACTAAAATTTTCCAATGAGAAATGAAAAAGGTCAGCTTATCTTCAGCGTATAACAAATATTATGTTTAATATACTTTCCAATGGTATCGACGTAATCGATTTATCTTGATGAAATCAATAAAACAGATTTCTAATATGCCAAATTATGAAATAAAATAACTTATCATGGTGTTTGAAGTGTTCAGAATTGACTATAATCTTCAATAATAAAAATAAACAATGTATCGTACTGTGCACAGACTACCATTATCTTAACCAGAGTAATATATATTTAAATTTCTTTGACTATAAACATGAATTAAAATTATAAAAACTAAACTGCTTGAAAAGTAATTTGTTTCTTGAATGAATTATTGAAATAAATTCAACTGATAGCTTTGCATTTTATTATAAAATTTTATAATTGATTTTTAATTAAATCTGTATTACTTTATTTAATAGAGCGTCTTAAAGTAATTCATGGTGCTTCATTCTATCACAACATTTCAGAAATGTTAATATAATATAATACGAATAATGAACGTTGTCTCTCCTGCAGGAAAAACTACAAAAACATCAAAACTTATCCTTACTTACTGGATGATGATGATGAATGGATGCTTGTACATACAAATCTACCCAACCATCATCATCATCATCATCACCATCATCAGCTTCTTCTTTTTGTTCGACAGTTGCAAGTTTATTACTTAATCACATCTATAAATTTTATTGTCTTCTACCTGAAATTTTGATTTGTGTTCTTACATATTATTTCTTGCCTGCTTCCCCTAGTCTGTTCAAGAGTTAGTGAATATTATTGGATTAACAGTTAAATGTGTTATTATTGAAGCGAAATATACATTTGCGCACGTAACGATGATGAATAACACGTGGGGGAAAACATGAAGATAATTACCCAAAGCCACACAAAGGCTAAAGAGGCTGGTAGTGGACAATAGAAAAGTAATAAGAGGGTCACCTAGTAGATTTTATGAAAAAGTTTTTCACGGCACATTTATCATACATACACACATTTGTAATATATAAAAGCCAATGCTAATGTAATCAAAGGAATGAGTGCTCATGAGAGAAATTCGACAAGCATTTTGGCACGATTTTTTATAGAAAGTGAATTAACAAAATCAACGAGTCTCACACAAATAAACGATTGTGTTCATTACCTTTCATTACAATGTTGTTATTAATTAATAAAATGATATGAATAAAACGTCATACCTATTTTATATTGTTTAGGATATTGTATATTAAAAATCTTTGAATAATCATTGAATTAACCTTCGAAAAATAAGCTTTCTCAAGATCATGTCTCAAATAACATAAGTGCGCACTAGAAATATTTCTGAGTCACCTTTTCTACGTCTTAGGCCACGAGAAGTTGCTTCACGTTAAAAATAGGAACATCGAAAAACGGAAATGAGTCACTGCACGTTGCAATCGAAGACATGAAAATGGGCGTGGCGGACGAACGCAGTTACTGTCCTATCACGATTACAATGAAATGTAGTAACTCATCGCCCGAAGATAAGAATTGGCCATTTTCTAAATGATGAAGTCTTTTTACACCTTGATTGCTTTCTTTTATATTCACAGCTTACAATTTTTGTATTAAAAGATATTTCGAAAATTCGTACGTAAAATGTCAGGATTTTTACTTTATATATGTAATTTTTTTATATCTCTCAAGAAAAAAAAAAAACAAAAAAGAAGTCTGATACTTAACTGCGCAGACACCTAACGAACACGAGGAGTACATCATGTCAATACAAGACTGGAACTTCAAAATCAAATGAACTTTACATAAGAAACGTAAATTTATAACGTAAACAAATACGTTTGTGCATCGTGCAGCGAGTTCTGCCAGGAATAGTAACGACACTAGAGTGTTTACGTCGTAGGAGTAGGTAGAGGTTTTAACTAATGTTTGGAAAAATAAAATAGTGAAAATAAATTTAAAAAACAAAAAGTAAATTAGGATTCATAAACAAAATATCTAGAGAGACAGGAAGTTCATTGATTGATGTTTCTTGGCACGACAATTGCTATGGTCATTAGTTCGATTACTACAGTAAATGTTTTATCGTGTTGGTGACGGTGTCCCCCCCCGCTGTATGGCGAGATCAGGTGCCGACCTACAAGTCGGCTTCCAGTTTTTCTCTCATCCAGGTTCTTCCCCGGCGGAGTACCGCCCCAACCGGTACAAGCTCTAAGCTCCTGACATAAGAGGTAATTTAGTGCGTGTAAGTGTAAATGTGTATAAAGAGAGAGGGTAAGACAAGGGAGAGGAAGGAAAGATCGCGCGTGGTCCATGATCCTTTTGTCACGGTACTATTCCAGCATTCGCCAGGTGTTGATCGTAAACACTACGGTAAACTACCAATCAGAGCAGTCGGTCTCTAAAATTCTCCTTCAGACAGCGACTGAATTCGAACTACTCTAGCCGACCAAGCTCTGTAGCTACAAGTTCCTAAACTCCGCACTGTCGGGACTCGAATCCTAGGACCTTCCAGTCAAAGTCACTGCTGAGAAAGTGGCAATGCTGAACTCAGCCGATAAGCAGTGGCGAATGAAGCTGCTGAGTGGGGATGTAGGGTCTGAAACAGAGTATCTCGGATCTTTCCAATGTAGTTCGTGATCTGATTCTTGGCGTGACTTTGGGAGCAAGGAACCGTTCGCGCATGACACATTACTGGTGAGTGAATGATTTACCGTCGAGGAGTTGAAAAGTAACATTCCTATGTTTTATCCCCTTGCGAAACAGTAAGAGAGTGATGTGTTTAGGTGCCACAGTTGTGTACTCGCGCAAATGTTTAATTACTTAACAAACTGCAATGAAAGAAAACTTGTTGTGGAAAGTGACCCGGTCTTAAAATAATTTTATACTGTTAGATACTATACTGTATGCCAGAAACCTCATTTGTTTTTCTTGCTTTATTATACTCAATAATTATTTAGAACCGTCAGATATAGTGCGTTGAGTTATGGATAGTAACGAAGCAACCTCGTTTCAACTGGGCTTTCTTTTGACTCCGCGAAAAAAAGGTTACAAAGACTCCAATAAATAATATAATTAGGTAATTATGTAAATAATTCAATAATTAACAATATAAATACCTTTGAATGAACCAGTGAGTCAAACTCCATTGTTAAAAAAATTTTAAATCATTTGTTTGTTTCTTAATATTTAACAATAATCTTATATTAAAGTGACTGTTTTTGTCGTGTTGATGTTAATCGGACATTAAATAAAATAACGGTAGTTCCCCAAAGTTTCGGAATACACTAGTATCTCATCTTCATGGCCATGCAATCAAAATAACATAGCTTTTATTTTTTATGAATACCTGACCAACATTCGCAACAGCTATCAATTTAGTACTAAAACAATTGATCTTGAAATCAGTTGAAATAATCATGTATTTCGTGAAGGCCAGTGTCACTTTCCACTCACTCCTCGCCAGTCCACAGCGGCGCTGCCGGGCAGGAAACAGGTGCAGCGATGCAGGCATCACCGGGGCCGCCGTGGGGACTTGAGTCGGTGCCAGGACGGCGCTGTTGAACGCGCCGCGTGCGTGAACTACGAGGAAGTCGCCTTGACCGCGCGCCGCCGCCTTCCTGAATTAACGCGCGCAGAGCGACTTCGCGAGTAACTACTACCCTATCTGTGGGCTCATGCACGGAAGGTGCTAAGGTGTGAAGTAAGCGGTACTTACCTCATTTTTATCCACCCATGAATGTCGTGTTACCTACTAAATCGTTTGGTTAAAGGAGTAACACAATCCAAAGAAGAGTTCAAGTAATAGGGTTTCTATAAAATTGCATCTACGAGACGTAGGACTCCGCTAAGGTGCCTGATAGACATTCGGACTCTCCTTAAAATGTCCTGGCCACAAATGTCAGTGTCTACTTTGTAATTACTAAAAAAAAATTCTTTCTTTCTTTTTTAGCCCTGTGTATATTTATTTTATTCATTATTTTGATTTATTCATTAACTTTCTATATTTTTTCATTCCTTTTATTGATTGATTATTTGTTTACTATTTATCTATGTATAAATTGTTCATCATAGAGTACGCAATGGGTCTCGACGGCTGCTTCCAAGAAGCATATTCTTCCTTCCGTAGAATGGTGTCGGACTCTTGGAACCGTAAGAAGTACCTTGCACCTGGAACAACCTTGCAATTACGATGCTCAGCTACAATAATTCTAGTTAGACTAGAGGCTTTTAAGCTGCAACGGGGCTCAGAGTTTTCCCGTCTCATAATATAATGAATATTGCCTCCGAACGCCAAATAAATGAAAGGTAGTAATTCCGTATTCAGATAAATATTTTAGTGCTTTAATTATATTAGCTCATTTAAGGGAGAAAATAAATAAGTTTTTACAGTGCCAGAGGCGTACATAAAAATCCAAAATTGGAATTTAAAAAATGAAACAAATTAGCCGAAAATGTAATGCGATTTAACCTTGTCAAATTGTATTTATGAGAAATCATTGAGAAATTCAAAAGTAACTTTTATTGAAAAGCTTAGCCTACTATGGTCAATGGATTTCTTATTTTAATCTGTAATAATTAATCTTTATTAACTTTTAAAAAAGTGAGAAAGTACACTATCCTTCATTGGCAATGTAAAGCAATTTATTTTAACAGAACAACGTGTAAATTAATCTGTGATTTAATAATAATATGGATCGATTGCTATAATATACTGGTTTCATTGCTGAATACGATTATATTGTTACTTTATTCAAGTATTTTTCACTTGAGATCTGCATTTGAATAGCCGTTCATTATATATCGCATTTATTTTAAAAAATGGGTTCAACAATCAATTTCATGTAGTCAATGACTCGTGTACTTTTGCGAATAAAATTATATACAATTTTCAAAGGACCTTGAACCAATACTTCTCTTCTTTACGGAAAAGCATTAAACAGAAGAAACAATAAAGTTCTTGAATAACTAGCGGATGTTAATAAAACCGTAATTACTAATTTCACGGAAGGATGCGAGCGCCACTAAAATGAAACTAACCGGCAATGAAATGATCTCACTAGTGGAATTATATGATCACATTACTATTTAGATGCCGATACTCTTGAGTCGCTCGGTCCTTGTATCAACCTACGCAAATGTCAACAGGAAGCATCGAGTCACCTTTCATCCTTGAGAGGAAGCTTCCTGCGTCCGCTTTCTCTCCTTTGTGCTTCAGAAAGGAAATTCTCACCTGACAAGGTTCTTTGTTTTGCGACACATAACATCGAGTCCGATAAGAAGTTTGTTTACATTCCTTGTTTCCAAAACATAAACAAGCTTTCTGAATGAATGAAGATATCGCAGTCGTAAACAAAATGAGATAATAATCACTCATAAATATACATTTTTCATAAAGAAACACAAGGTAGTGGAACATAATATTACAAAAGAATGTTTTGAAACACTACAGCAGTAGCTTTGTGGGTATTTTATATATAAAACTGATTTATGTTACCTTTACATTGGTAAACATTAGTCAATAGATTTTTACGTGCGTAAATTGTTTTTATCCAATTTTCTTTCCCCTCTATCAATCTGAAACATATCTTTGTGTACAGTGTAAAATAGAAATAAACATGCCAGCTTTCGAAGTTTACCTATTGTATCTAATCTACAAAAGGGCGTTGACTGAGGAAGGAGAACGTACACGACGCAAGCCATTATTCCACATGTACTCCACTCGTAAAGATAAAATCCCTTTATAACAACGTAAACATAAAACCATTAGTTAACTTACTATCATCTTGAACACAAAACGTGAAGTACTTAAAGGAAAATTGACTGAGTTAATCAAACGGCTCATAATCATTATGGAACAAGAACTCAGAGTAATGTTTGAGATGAAAATAATGAAAGTATATCACTAAAGATTTTTAAGTACTCTGTGTGTATCATATCGCTTGTGGGCTGCAAAAGTAGTACAACTCAAAAAAATACGACTTTTTAATTAATGCACTCTCCAGGGTTGCAGATTGGTCTATCTTCCAGCAGCAAGAGCAGCAGATCTTACAGAACAGCATTCCACCAACAAACGTCTCAAGAGTGACTGCAAGAATCATGTATTTCAATACAAGGTGAAAACGTCAAACTAATTTATTTCAACATCTGTTTTTTTATTGTGTCACTTTGCAACCCACGAAGGACATCAGAAAACATTATTATTTCAAAACTATTCTCTGGCAATTGTTCATGACCTATGATAGAACTGTATCGCAATGCTTCAAGAATAGACAAAGGCATCTTCATCGTCACATTTGAGTTAGCTTCTTTTAAGAACCAACATTGTCGAAGCGATGGAGGTCGGCAACTAGTTTGTGGGCTAAATTAATCTTGAGTTATTACTCCAAAGCGAAAAGGGCTCCGCAATCCTCTAGGCGATAAACGAACGTTGGAACGCGTGGGGTGGGGGATTGGGGGGAGAGTGGCGAGGCCGCCATCCATTATCCGAACCTACCCGAATATTTTCAGCCGCAAGTGGGCCAAAGGGATATTTATAAGTGAGATTTGCATCGGAAGAGTGCGAAGAAAATCATGATTCGCCAGTTAACTCCGGTGGGCATCTGCGCGTTGACCTGCTTGTGGTAAAAAGGCAGAAATATTAAAATAGAGGGATGATGTATGTTGCTTCTAAACAAAATCGTATTGTCTTAGAGGTTTTGCAGTTGTCGTACATGAGGATGAGCAATGCATAGACACGTGTTGTCTTTACGAACAAATCTAATCACGAGTGTAATGTTTGACGATTGTGCCCAGAGAATTCTGAACTTTAATAAGTAAATGTTTAGAATCCTGTAGACGTCTTTCAATATTTCACATTGGTTGAAAATTAGAAAATAATCTTAATCTTGCTTAGATACATTTTTTGACGGAATTACTATTGCAGTAAATTGTGTTAGAAATAAAGAGGGATTTCAGTAACAATAATAACAATAAAATATAATAATATAATAGAATAATAATAATTATTAAATTGGTAAGAATAATATTCTATTATTACACAAATTAGATGGAAGTAGAGATATAAAATGTTAAATCTTTCTTGTGGCCAAGTACATGAAACTGAATGTTAAATCTTTCATATACGAGTAAGAGCGACCAAGGTAGTTATTATCCTTGCACAAGATATACCATTCATTACAATAAATTTGTAATATTTGTCGAATCCCACATAATCCGTAGTTAATGTTTATGTTGTACGTAAATCAAATTTTTAAGATTTTAGTGCGTTATTGCATTGCGTACACGGTTTCTCCTAACTATAGGGTGCGTAGAGTAAAACAGTGTGGGACAAGTACATTTCTAGGCCCTCTTATCCATTAAAATATATTTACAAGACGTCCTTTTGTAGTAAATAACTAAACATGGAATTTAATAATAAAACAAGAAATAATAAACAAAGTAAGTTAATACTAAACAATAGAAGAAGAACGAAATCATCACTTTACAAATCGTAAATACAATAGATTTTATTTTGAACAATTTACAAAGTTACCAAATGGCTTGAGGAGCATTTTACTCAAATGTATACCAATTCCCCAAAAATTTCAGATTAAAAATGGGAAAATCAGGGATTGGAAAAAAAAAGTTTTATTACGTAAGGCTACAGAGGCAAAATTTTCAGATTACACGACCCCCCTGCGCCCCTCTGTGCGCGCGCCTATACTGCTAACGCAACAAAATGTATCTTCACTATTTAATAATTTCGTCCAAATCTATCAGATTTTCAACGAACTCGTAAAGAGATGCCATCAATCAGTTACGACGGGGATCCGCACGAGGCTCTTATTACACCTCAACCGCAGCCCTCTGATTAAACGCACACTCCGCCGCGGCGGCAAAGAGTCAACGAGGGGCGGCCGGCGCTGGCAGGAAGCGCGCGGCTCGTTTACGGAAATTGGATTTGCCTCCCCGCGCGCGCGGGGTGACGCACTGCAGCGAACCCGAGCTCCCGCGTCGCCGCCTAAAATACGCCGCCCGCCCAGAGGCAGCCCCCGGCCCGCGCTCCGGGCAACGACGCCCCGCAGTGGGCCCGGGCCACACCCCAAAACCAAAATACAGTTGTCATAAGTAATACCACAAGCGCTTTGGAGATTCCCGATAAATCCCTCGCGAAGCGAAGAGGGGATTTATCTAAGAATTTACAAAGCATGTGTGGTATTTAATAGGACTATTCTACGAATGAAATTGTCCAACAGAGTTCCAAATTGTAAAGGTTAAAATCAAAGATGTTATGTTATCGTAAATACACTATTTATTGGCATCAACATATTGATCGATGTACCCGTCCCTTAAGTAGATGAGTCACAGCTTATGATTGGACAGTGGGGAGAAGCGGTAACAAAATCGGATAGAAAAAGCTAACTTTTTGAGATACATCGCCCTTATTGGGGCATTTTGTAGGTAATGTTAAACACTACTGGTTTTATTTTCACGAGCGGAATAGTCTTAATAATTATGATGAATGAAAAGTTGTCTATGTGTTTTTAACTCTCTTACAAGGAATAAATACTTCACTGTTTTGAAACAACTTAAAATTTCATTTACAAGTGATCTTGATTATATATTTTCTCTAATTATATGTAATTACTTACTGATATGTTAATAAAGATCAGTTGTAAATGAAATTTTAAGTTGCCTCAAAACAGTGAAGCTATTTATTCCTTCTAAGATAGTTCAAATTGTCCTAACCCTAGAACTCCGAAGAGTTTATTTTCCTCTTCTCTTAAGAGTTTATTCCTTTTGAGTTTTGTCAACAGAGCTTTTATGACATTTTTCTATTTTCACTATTAATTGTAAGTTGTTTCATAGTAACAAAAATGAAAAGATTGCTTTGGGTTCACCACATCCTCCACTTTCACTCCTATTATATTCCATCCCTCACTATTCACAAATATAAAATTTTGAAATATATTTATAATATTTTTAACTTTTTAAACAATTTCTGTACATACCAAGAACCTGAGATCTCCTAAAGCCACCTCGCCAAGAGATATTTGAAGTCAATGATTTTCAAACGATATTTTATTTGCCAAAAAATTAAAATATTCATAAATGAAAAATTCATAAACGGAAATTGCTGGGTGTGAAAGCCTACGCCAACTGAAGCTTCGTAGGCAGTCCTGGTTCGAGGCGACGCGCGATTTTTCCTCCTCCATTTTGTCCTCATTCCGTTTGTTAGGTCAGGGTTTCAGATTGATCTTCGTTCCCCAACCGCCAATAACCTCGTGTTCGAGAATGTCTCCGATATAGTTAGATATCTCCGATAATATCTTTGATATACAATTTGCATACACACAGAAAATAACGGGATTTAAATGTTGAATTAGGTGCATCTTGTTTCAAATAGTTTGAATGTTTCAAAATGTCACTGCAAGTCTTAGGTATTGGAATTGAAAACTTGGCAATTCTAGTGAATCCATAAGCTAGCATAGACTTTCTTGAAGCATATGAACATTAACAAACACTTTTGCAGTGTGACATTGCATATATTTTCATAAAAGATTGATTTTTTTTATATTTTACGGATTTAGCGTTTTCTTCATTGTAACATTCAAAGAAAATCAAATGACAGGTTTAAAATGGCTGTAACATATCTCTTGTATTAACGATCCAATCTAAACAAGTATTTAATTTCACGATTTACATCTAAAATCCTGCACTGTTCGATTTCACGCATTACATTTTATGTTCGCGCATTTTCACGCATTTCGGACCAGTGTGTGTGTTCAGTTGCCTCGCTCCTTCTCTCTCGCGCTTCGTCAGAAGAAAAAGGTCATCGCTCCGGCGACGGAGTCCACTGCGATTGAACGTTTACGACTATGCACGTCCGTGTTGCGCCAGGATGCACGCAATGCGCTCAAGGAGGCGCTCGAAATGCATTCTCCGAGCAAACTGAATAGTGTTATGCATCGGCTGCCCCCATCAAATGAAATACACAGTATTTTATTTAATGTACAGTAAACCCCCTTTTGGTAAACAGTAAACCCTCGTTAACACGAATTCCGAGGGACCGAAAGAATCAGAGTTCGCGTTATAAAAATTTGTGTTATACGGGTTTTATAAATCTACCGTACACCTTTACCCGTACCGTAATATACCGTATACCTTTACGTGTTACCGTAATACCTTTTCCGGGTACGAAGTTTTGTTCGTGTTACGGTGAAATTCATGTTAAGCTAGTTCGTGCAAACGAGGTTTTCCTATAATTGTTACAGTCGCTAATTATCAACATGCGCAGTTTTATATTTTCAAAAAATACTGTTTAATATCATTTAAATGCTTTCCATGTTATTGTTTTTGGCGCACACTTTCTTCGCACAGGTTCCGACAAATCCTCTACACTGACAGTGTGAATTTATTACGGATTCACTATATTGTATATTTATATGTTTTTTTAACTTTAGACGACGTTGTGGACAGGTCACGATTTGAAATCATAGTTTCTATCATCATCGCAAGAAAGAGAAAAAACGCACGATTTAAGATTTATTTTTAGAAAATTATTATTTTGTACATTATCGATACTGTTCTTTTGCTTAAAGATTGATTTTTTCAATTGACAATAAATAATTATGTTCTCAATGTTAATACTGTGACATATTGTATTGCTATAGACCCTCGTGGGTAGGAAGGCCGGTGCCAGACAGGTGCCGCGTGGCAGGATTGCCAGTAGGAGAAAGTAAGGAGAGTTTGAATAGACGGTAACTAGGGGGCCGGAAGTACCCCGAGGTATTTTGGGAACTTCCAGAAATCCAAGGAAAGAGACGCCCAAAATGGGGGGCGGTGCGGCAGTCACGTGGTGTGAATCGCCGCGCTAACGCAAGATGACGTTGTGAGTCACGTGGTTTCAAGGTATGTAAGCGAGAGCGCAAACGCGGGGGTGGGTTTTGAGCTTCATGAAAACATCGTGCGAATGCACAAAACCTGTGGCCAGGGCGGTGCGGAGACGAGCGATGCTCGTAGAACAACCGAGGTGTTGGGACACCGCGGTGTGTCGTTTATACGGGTAACTGCAGTAACGGAGTAGTACTACGCTGTATGCGTGAGCTCGCTGAGGAGTGGCGAGGACCACGAGTCAGGCAGATCTTGAATCATTTAAGGATCGCTCCTGCGATCAGGGGATTGGGTATATCAGAGCTGTAAATTCAGACTATGTATTTGTAAATACTTAATTACTAATAAACCTGGAAATATCTGAAGCTCGTGTTTGTGATTGCTGTTATGTTCCCATGACGTCACAATATATTATAAACACATTTCAAATAATACAAATATCTAATGTCTCACCGAGAGCAGTGGTTCAGTGCATCAACTTATGTCATTGCAGTGCCTCTGACAGGGAGGTCTAGGTTCGAGTCCGACGACGGCAGGATTTTCGACACTAGCTTTTCAGCTACGTCGAATTCAGTCGCAGTGTGGAGGAGGATGGTAGCGCCCGGCTGCTCTGATCGATAGTTTTCCGTGGTTTCTCCGAATCAACCCAAGGCAAATGCCGGAGCAGTACCCTAATAAACGGACCACGGACCGCGCGCGATCTTTTCTTCCTCTTCCTAGTCCTATCCTCCACTTTTACACATACACACTAACTCACTAACATGCACTACACTGCCATACATTCCGGGAGACCCGTCGGGGTCTTAGAAATTGTCCCTGCTGGGGCGGTGCCCCGCTGGTGGGAGATTCCTGGTTGGGGAAACCCCGCTAATTGACGGTAGGTCGGCGTCAGATCTCACCATCCAGTGGGAGATCACCGCCACC